>JAUMHL010000014.1:14865530-14884221 GCA_032362345.1 Sandelia bainsii
GATATAATATCACTGTAGTGTGAACTTTTTACGTTTTCCATAAATTTCACCTGAAAGCCAAATATCCCTAACTTTTTATGAGTAGTGTATGTAACTCATTTTCCATTTTCCCCCAAAGCAGCCATATTGCATCCATCACAGGCAACACCTAGCACATTTTTAAAGGACTCATGTCCTTAATCCTTAATTGTGAGGATTTCCTTGCCCTGGGAAACATTTGCTATTGTTCTGGTCCTGCTTCAAGTGCATCTGTTGTCTTTGCAAGACAGAACCTTGAGTTGTAGTAAGCAGTGGGGAAGCAGGAGGGATAGATAGTGGGTCACTGTCCAGAGTGCTTTTGCAGAGCATTAATTGCTGAATCAGAGTGCATAGCTGGGGCTGTAGTGGCAGTAATTGGTAGAGGAAGCTTGCTGACAAAGCAGTAAAAACTTTGTGAAATGGCTAATGGTTGGAAAAGTCAACAAAACATCAGTTGAAAAAATCACCTTCAGGAGATACTATATGTAGGAGACTGTAGTCAAGATTTGTGCTGACTAGTCAACTTGGAAATAAGAGAGCAGACACTTGCTGAGATTCACCTGCTTTTAATTAAATCTGTACTGTTTCAACTAACCACACTATTTGGATTTTGCTAAAGGCTTTTGTCACCATCGCTATTTTTTTATTTGACACATCAGATGCTACATTTTGTGGTTTTACAAGATTTTTGCAATAATATTAGTGACATTTGTTTAGTGTGACATATGATACTGGATTAACAAACAACACATACATCTGTAAGCATATGCTTAGCACTATTAATACTGATTCTTAAATAAGACTCAATAATAACAGTGAGCTTGCATGCCCACACACACACACACACACAAACACACAAAAAGTGATTTAATTTACAACAATGGAGGAGGACGACCTTGTATTTGTTGTGGGGATATCCAAAGTAATCCCAAACTTGATTTTAGTTTATTTTTTAGGGGCTGGAGACAGGTGATGTCAGCCTTGTTTTTTCTGCTGCTGCATGTGTGCGTGTGTTGCCTAGTGCCGAGTATGACAAATAAAATCTGAAATTCTGAACTTTATTCTCATATCTATCTTTTCATCTTTTGTACAGAAAACACACACGTTTGTGTGCACTGTGCTCCTGTTGTTTTGTCTCAAGGAGTAAAAAGAAGTTCTGAAAATATCCCAATATTGTCATGAAATGCTAAATGTGGCAACTTCTAAGTTAGATCATTAACATGTCAAGGAAATATTACAAAATGTTAAAGAAAACTACAGTTGGAAGAGGAAGATGTGCATGACACAACTGATGAAGTGGCTATCTTAAATAAAGCTAAATTAGCAGATCAATGTTTTCTACAACAGACAGCATTAAAATGTCTCTCCAATTGTCACTTACCAGCATTCGTTTGAACAAATTTACAGTCACTGGAGTGTGAGCTGGTAAATTCATTAGATTGTAGAGAAATATCCATGTTTAGCTTTAAACCATAACATTTGCACAACATTACACATCACAACATCTTGTGATGTAAAGTGCCTCCCCCTCAAACAGTCCATGATAAGCTAAAATGCTCCTTAATGCCTGCAGTGGCCTCTGAATAATAGCAGATGCCATGGTCATTAAAAATGATTATGATGTGCCTACTGAAGGAGCACTTGAATCTTAAGATTGTTTTATTGTTTTTTTCACTAGGTAGTAATGAAAATAATTTGTTTACACAAATTACTGGCTTTTCGCTCAAAGTGGTTAAATTAAGTTTGTGTGTATGAGGGCCATGTAAGCTGATTGACAGTATGGTTTTAGTGTCTGTTTTTTTAGGTCTGTTTGATTTTTCTTTTGGCTTTATTAGCTCTGTAATTTTCTGACTCTTACCGAGAGATGCCAAGTGCATGGTATCACCTTAGTAGATTTGTGATAGCAGGATTAGCAGAATAATTCTCTCCAAAATTCACCCTGATTAAACTTTAGACCATGGCAATGCAAGATATTCCAAGAAACAATGTTTGATTATTATCTCATTTGTAACTACACAGCAGAATAATCCAAGCAACAGGGATGGAGAAAAGCTGTTTCTGTAGTGAGTAACAGAGGTTAATGATGGTGAAATGTTTGATAAAATGCTGTTTAATTTAATAATCTTGTGGACTGATACTGTTACCCACTCGCTATACTAGCTCCAGCAGGTTATGATTACAATTGTACCTGTGCTATTCCCTTTCCCCTGCAGCTTTTGCTCACCCCATGTAAGGAAATTTTGCCAAGAAGATTTTGGTGTGACTGCACTATTGAAATAATTCAGGCTTCAGGGCCTGAGTCTGAAATGACAGAGTGACTATGAATGATATGACAGTTGCTTGGTGCCAGAGAATATGGAATCAATACTGAATATTTATGACACCTCAGTTTAAAAAGTACTGTACATTTTAACTGATCAGTTTTTTACTTTTATCTGAGTAATATTTTACACTGGTTATTTTACTTGTACTTATAATAATGATAATATAATTTATATTTTATTTATTGTTGTGTACAGACAGCTGCATTTAAGGCGCCAGTCTGTTGTCCAGGCACACTTTAACCCTCGCCCCCCTACTTGAGTAAAGTACTCTAAACATTTTTTACTGCTACTTTAAAGTTACAGTACTTTTAACTGAATACAGTTTTACTGCAGTGTATAGTAATTCGTAAAGGCCAATTCGTGGTTGGCACTTCATGTTACTTTCATCAGTTACAATAGTAATACATCTGTATAATTTAATTTATTTAATTTCTAGTTGCTACAAATGCACACTTCCTATGTTGTTGTCACTGCATTGTTGTTACTGCCATTTCAATTCGCAGTTTTATACATGTTACTTAAAGAGTAGAAACGATTTGGAAATTACACATGTGGCTCAAACTTTTTGTGTCTGAAAGAACCAAGCCTTGTGTGATATGCTGGTGTGCAGAAAAGCCAGTTGAAACATTAAAAGGAAGGCAGTTACCTTTGACAGTTTGGTCTTTTTTTTTAATCTCCATAAATTCTCAGCTGGTGGTGCATGTTATATTTCCTGAAGGAAGCACAATAGTGGTTGAATTGTAATATGATTGATTTGTAGGTTTTTTGGGTTAGCTGCTGCAAGGTTAAGTGTTTGTATTTTAGGCACAGCAAAGGAAGGACTGAAGCATCGCCTGTAAAATTATTTGATTTGATATTTATGGTGAATTAATACAGCTTAATAGAAAATAAAATATGACAACATATAAAATGATGTAATTCAAGTGAGAAATAGCTTGAGATCCATCCAGTTGAAGAACAAGACATTTAGATTCCAATATCTTGAGCCCTACGGTAAATGATTCTATTGTGCAGCCACTGTCTCAGAAGCTGTAGACTGACACAGCTTTTGGCATCAACAGCCTTATGTACTATAAGTGAATTAAATTAATGCACCTGCCTCCTTGCTGCTGCTGGACAGTATTTATTGGTCTGGCCAGTGTGCATAAGTCTTATGCTGTGTCACAACTCCATCTTTTGTGCTGCTGGCTAAGTGAAAAATGCAAGTACCGTGCAATAACTGCTCACTACTTGTCTCAACAGATGGAGTATGCGTAACATGATTTTCAAGTGTGGGTGAACTGCTGTCCTATCAGTATTAATTTCTTGACCTTGTTATGCCTATTGATACAGACCATACCAGAAAAATGTTCTCTTCCAGACTGCAATGCACATTACAATTACTATATAACAAATAAACTAAATGAAGTGTTTCACTGAAGAGGGACAACTGTTTGAAGAAAGCAGAGGAGAAATGACAGCATACACATGAGCCATGAAAACGAGCAATCATTTTCTTTTGTTGCATGGAAGTCTGGAATCCCATTATCTCTGCTGTTTAAGGATCACAGAGATTCGACCCAAGAGTATATGCCTCTGGACAGGTGGACTGAAACAGATGCCAATGATAACCAACACTGGCATTTATACACAGACAGTTACGACACCAACAGCTGACTTGGATTTCGAACAAAGCCAAGCACAAACCACCATGCATTACATTATTTAGTCACTGATCCTGGCTGAGCTCAAAACATAAAAACAACATTTAAGAGATTCTCATGGTTATGATACCAGAGAAAAACATTTGTTCACGGCACAGAAATAGAATTAATAATTCTGGTGGGGTAGCTGTCTTCTAGTAATACATGTAATCTTCCACCCCACCGCCCCCAACTATCTCATTGCCCCGCTGTTGACAAATAGACGGATTTGAACACATGGTTTGACAATGAAATGGGCAAACATTAGCAAACCCAGGTCACGGTTTAATGCATTACAATAGTACCTGTAACTTTTATGATTTTATCTTATCTTTTCAAGTAGGAAAAATCCTGGCAAAAGGAATTCCTATATGCAATTATTAATTATTATTATTATGTTTGTGTGACCGTGAAGATGTTTTATAAGTGTACTTGCCCAGAAAAAATAGTGCTGCATTGTTTTGCATCCATCTTTGCGAGTGTCAAGTAGCAATGTCAAATCCACTCTTCATTCTTCTATAGTGCTTCCCGTCATGTACTTTTGAAGGACATACTGCAGGCAGCAAAGCCTCTGGTCCTACTGCATACATAATACTGTAACAAGCGTCACCTCTGGAATGCAAGGTTAATACTACCTAGCAGTGTCACAAAGACAGGTTGCCTGATTATGATTGATCGGGTTGTTATCCAGCGTTGTTATGTGACAAGAGACATTTGTGGCATGGCTGCTGTGTTATATAGATTAGAATGTGCACCTACTGCTAGGAAGGGAACTACAAAACAACACAAAAAAACCAAAACAAAAAAACTAGTTGAGCACTGTCATCTGCATCTCAGTGAATGTGGTGAAAACTGGAGGTAGAGCAATTTCAAACCACAGTGTCACTGCTTTTTGATTGGAACTTTGACCTGGCAGGTTTGTTATTTGTCACAAATGTTTTGCGATTACAATCAGTCATTTGTGTCTCCTGCTGTGGTGATAGCAGATTTATGGAAATTAGGGCATCATAATCCTGATCAGGTTGTGTCGGCTTATTGTGTGCACAGAGCTCTACGACCTAGCAGTAATTGCCTCTTGCAATCTTCTAAATCTTGCTTGACATACTAGCATATCCATGAGTCCCTGTTGTTCTTTTAGTTGTGACCTTGGCTTGATGTCAAAGCTTTGGAGCAGGCTTGCTCAGAACGTGAATGGAATAGGGTGTTTCACTTAAGATTCCAGGTGGATTTCACTGGCTTTTCTCTTGCATTTCTGAGAACACACTACATGCAAAACAAGGCAGTGCAGTGCAAAACAAAACAAAAATAATTCTGATCAAGGAGGATATTTCAGATTAAGAGATGTGACCTTGGAACCTGTCAAATTCTCAAACTGTGAGATGAACGTAATGAAAGGGAGGAGCTGAAATCTGAGTCCTCAAAAGCAGACTAATTACCCTAAAAGACTGATAATGTTCAAATCCTCTATTTCCTGGAGGCTATGAATAATGGTTTATTAACTCTACATAACTGACCATAATTAAAAAAGGGTGTTAGATCTTTTATGTAAGAAACCACAGCATTTTGCCATAATGGTGTCAAATAGTAGACACTAATTAGCTTTTTTCTGTGTTAATAGTCTGAATCCAAAAAATATTGTAACTATTTGCAATTATGAAAACTAGTAATGATTTGATAACTAAATTTATAAAAATATATCTATGATGCGTAATAACAGTTATTTGTAAGATCAATAATTTCTCAAATTCCTGTAAGTCATACGTGGGTATCCAATATTATGCACACCCACACAGGTAGTTGCAATATTTACTGACATGCCTGAAACACAAAGTAATTGTGCTGTGTGTAAGGCAGACAGAACAGAAAAAAACAGTGTGAGCAGAGCTTTAGGCATAAACTTACACAACTGTATTGGGTAATCACTATTTCGTGTGTGAGAGGTCAGTCCCACTCCCACTGTTAAACTGGGCGGGAATATTCAACATGTTTATTAGACCTCAAGGATAAATACTTCAGTATGCATTAGGTTAGGCTTCCACTGACTAGAGATGGCCTAATCTGTCGCAACCCTTGTTTTTGTTTTGTTATTTGTTCTAGTTTCCTCATCCCTTCTGTTCGCTGCTCCATGTACTCAGACACACATATCTACCTGGGCACGCCCGTGCTCAACCATGCCCTGGTTCTCTGCCACACACACCATCAGTCACGCACCCCTGCCATGGGTGCAGGTGCACTCCATATACCCTGCTCCCACAGTCTCACAGTGTCAGAGCTTTTTATCTGTTAATTTATGTTTGACTTTCAAGCCATATACAGTGATGATGTGCAACATTCTCCTTTTGCTTTATTTCTGTTGCAGATTGAGTATCATTTGGGGAATACTGCTAAATAAAGACGTGTATGAATCTGAAAAAATAAAATAGGGATTCTGTTGTTAATGTACTTTAGTATAAAACTGCACTGGTGTTGTGATGTGTGCAATCAGCTGCAACGTCCCATCAGTAGGTCTCAGGTTTCCAGTAGAGGTGTGTCTCTCTAGCAAAAGACAAAATAGTCTAGTGTCTCCTCGTTTAGTTCTTAATAATCCTTTGATCAAATAGCCAGTGATCTAATTTCATTGATGCAAAATGTAAACATCAGTGGCCATGTATGTTTTTCTTTTTTTTCTTTGGAGACCCTCATCGAAACCAGCCATGTCCGTTTTGCCACAATATTTTCCTTTAAATAACAATAATGCAATTTTTTTACTTGAAGGTTCTATCCTATTATTATTGCTGGAATGGAGTACATTTTGAAATAGATTTATTTCATCTGTTTATTTGTTTTCTTTATTTTGCCATGATATTAAAATTGGTATTGAGTATTGTACAATTTCAGTGATATTGGTACTCTCTACCACATTCCTGGTATTGTGACATCCCTAGGTGTGACACTTTCATCCACAACTCTGTACTGAAATAAATGTTCACAACCCTGCCATCACCTAATTTTATTTGGCAAAAGCATCAATTTGTACCAGTGCTACAACAGTCTGGTTAGTTCCTGTTTTTCTGCTGGCCAGCCCTAAGATTTAGCCAGCAGAAAATAATTTTAGAGGCAACTTAGCATTCACAAATGGTTTCATGTTCTATGTGATAATGATATTTTTAATAACCAATGTTTAATGGCATTGTTTGGGTATTTTTCTGGTGGGGTCTGATATATGCAGGGTTTGTTTGTGGGTGTATGAAATTGATGCAATTCTTCCACTTACGTGCCCAAAAGAGGTGATGAAAGCATGCCTTTGCCATCACAGATGTAAGGTTGCGTTGAGATAGGCTGACAAGACCCAAGTAACTCATTTGTATCTTTATTGTATGTGTGGAGATGACATTCATTCATCTGTGACTCAATTACAAGGAGACAACAAAGGAGCAGTATGATCAGTTTGTCTGGAATCCACACAGCAATCATATTTGCTGCTTGTAAATTGAATTAGAGGACAGGAGCAGGTAAAAGGCAGGCGCACAAGGGCTTTGCTCGTCAAGACTAATTATGCCTGAGTGTCACAATAGCTTGAATAGAGAGAGTGCTGCTGTAATCAGAGGGCTGTGTGCTTGTTTATCAGCCCAGAACCTTTCTGCACCACTGGCTGTTCTGACTGACAACAGTACACTGAATGCAGCATCAACCCTATATCAGTCATTTATTACTGTTACATAATAGTCAGACAAATGTACCTTATAGCATGTATGGCTGCATGGTTGTTGATAATCATAACCCATGTTCTCACACTGATACCCACACAAATATAAGGAATAACATAAGTGGTTTTGGCGCTTCAGTATTACATTTTAAATGAGACAAAAACTGACAAAGTGAAATAAAATATCACTTGTCTTTTATCTGGAGGCTTTGGACATGACTTGCTGAGCTTCAATCCATATACTCATTTTATATTTTGAAGTGCTATTTATGCTACCCTGTCTGCTTCACTGGTTTGTACACAGTAGGTGAACAGTCCAAAATGAACTCTCCACAAGGCTACATACTGTGGAATTTGTGTAAACCCACTGGACCATGGAGCACCCCAACTGAGTGCAGGCTGAAATGGACTAAGCCATCTGAAAACTATTTTGGTTTAAAGTATACATTGGCTTCTGTGTTGGTTACATTGGCTTTCTCACCTGTCTTAGATTCTGTAAATGATTACATCTGAAAAGCAATCACATAAATGGCCAAAAGTCTAGTCCAATGTTTCCTTGTGTGTATGTTAAGTCTAATCTTGACAGCAGGGGGAATAAATAAATAATTAAAATATATAGATGACTGATGTTGTGATTTGGCGCTAAACAAATAAAATTGAATTGAACTTAATAGATGTGTGTACAACTTCAAGAGAGGCCTCACAAATACCCACAGCATAAATGCATACAGCCTAAAAGATTTCCCAGTGCCATCTGTATTTACTCATGTGTACAATATACAGCAGTTTCACAAATGTTCTGTAGGGGTAATATCTGCAGTTAAAACACCAGCAATATCATTTAGTTATTCCCCAGGTTGAAAGTGGATTTAATTAGAAATAAATCCATGTACTAACTGGAGAGGTCAGTGCATCCCTGCGCTGGCTATTCCCCTGGCAACTCCAGTGACCAACGAGGTGGTAATAATCATATTAGATTCACTGAGGACTGGTGAGGCAGGCATGAGAGTAGTCAATTATGAGCTACATATGTATGTCAAAATGTTAAATACATCAGAACATAAAACTAGCTGTACTCCTTTAATAGTAATACATTAACTCAGATAAAAAAAAACAAACTCTAAATGAATACAGAACATATTTGTAGAATATGAGTTTGACCTTATCTTCCAGGTTTTTATTCTTCCAGAGCATGAATATCTGATGACATCATTGTACTGGGCTACAGGGAAAGTCATGAGTTTAGTGGTACAAATTCCATACACAGTGAAAACACGACCTTGCCATTTCATGCAGCCATCCTTGCCAAGCTTATCGGTCCATAGGCTCCAACATCTTTTGTGGCTTAGAACTCCAGTAAACTGGAGCAGTACAGTGAAAAACAAAAACAAATTTAAGTGAAAAACAAAATTGTAAATTAATACATTGATTAATATTACATTTTAAGTAAGACTGTGTATTCGAGTCTTTCATGTTTTTGTTGGTTGTCTTTCCTGATGTACATCTGTGAAAATTTGTCTGATGTAAATTTTCATAACCATACCAGACCAGGTCTATTGGCCTTACTCTGTTTGTTGTAGGGCAAATAAATGCATGTTCGTGTCCACTCATCTTTGAGATAGTTTTATAGTGAACAAGTCACATGTTATTGTTTATGGTTAGCATTAGATCCCAAAGCTGGGGAGAGAGGTCTGTGTATGTGTTTTATTGTGGAGGGAGATAAATGCACAAATGCCTGAATGAATGTCTGAAATGCTCCTTTTCCCCCTCATACTTCTAAGTAGAACAACACATTTCAGCATGACTTTGATATTTGATATAATCACAGATGACACATGACCTGAGTGAAAACCTGAAAAAACCTGCCCTCTCAGTGCTTGTCATAAATCCTGGTGTATATCACTAAAATTAATACAGTGCTCTTAGGTAATATGGTTACCTTATTACCAAACTGACCCACTATCGTGGATAAAGGCATCATTGGCTTAAAATTAACCTGTACTGAGTCAGTAAATGCACAAAAACAAATTTAGAAATGGAATTATTTTTCTCTAAGGGATTTGAGTCAAACTGGAAACACTAAAGCAGGGAAACAAACAGGCTGGGTGACCTCGCCTGAGAATAACAGTGTATCCTGAGGGACTGCTGCTTCTGATCTTCCTCTCTGTGCTCTTCACAGTGTGAAAAGCCTTTTATGATTTTCCCCGATCAACTCAATATCTTTGTAAATTAAATTGAGCTTTCCCATTCTATACTCCATCAACAGCTTTTTTTTCACAGTATGTTCCAGCTAGATAATCCAGCCTGAAAATTATATCCTTGGATTTTCAAAAGCAAACAAATAAAATGTGTTCATATTTTTATGAAAGAAAAGTGAGATGTGAGTCATTTGTAGGCAACAAAACATGAACTTGGGCCACTTCAGCATGTAATGTTATGGTTAACTTTGAATTTACCAAAATTAAAATCTGTTACTTTCCTTCTTTCAAACTGAAGCCTAAATTTTTGTTTGTAGTCATACCTTGTGTCAGAAATTAAATATTGGTAGCCCTGAATGCGTGTCTTTAGTGTTCAGATGACATAAAAAAAACACTGTTTTTGTGCCAAACCAGACATTTCAGGGCATCTCTGCATTTACTTCTCTCAACATTAAAACACAGATAGATATCAAAATGGGTAATTCTCATCCTACTGAGCTTATGTGGAGGACTGACAACCAAAGTAGCCACTGAAAACAAGAAGAAACGGTATACTATTTCCAGTTTTGCAAAAAGTTTTGAGTTAAAGCTTAGTCACAGAACAAGCAGAGAACAATACTGGGGGAACTTCTTTGTTAGTTCAGACAACAAAGTGTGACTTTGTAACAGTAACATGCTGCCCTGCTGTTTTTTTCCCTGTACACGTTACTATGCCAATTACAAAGCCAATGTCACAAATGTACACACTCCAAAGGTTGTTGGATAGAGGGCCAAAATGGAGTAACAGATGTTTATAGATTTGTTTAACTTGTAGACACTCTTAGACCTCATCCTGATTTCTGATAGGAAAAAAATGTGGATAAATCTTCCAGATAACCGACAGATAGTGTGCATCATTAGCTGAAGGTTAACTGAAAACACACAGCAGGATAACATAACAGTCTAGTCTTTGAACATACAATCTTATTTCAGTTGAATAAATCAGATTTCTCTCAGAAGAACATTATCTTGGCTCATTTGCATACAACATTTCTTTATGCCTCACATTTTTTGCAACATACACACTGATGAGGGATTGAAAATGCCAAGCAATACTTTCCCAGTTGTTGGTATGCAAGACTTTAGTAAAGATTGTTTCATGTTGCTATTCAGAATATCATCACTGAGTATCTTCTGTGCTGTGCACCATACCTAAGTGTGGGATTTCACATTATATTTTGATTGTTAACCTGTAGAAATGGTTTTCTATTACAAAATATTCCCTTAAAAAATAAATAATAGAAGTAAAACAAATGCATTTGATTAAAATTTACTTGCTAGCAGATCTAGTGCATACATGTTAGGACAGGATAGAAAGGGGTACAATTTCTGCCACTTTTTATGGTCTACACGGCCAAACAACCAAAGAGGAGAAGGTCAGAAGAACAGAAAAGGAAGAAGGTCTTTGAGACATGTACATCGACCCATGTGGATATCTTTGTGGACATAGATTTTCGTTTCATGTAGTGGTCTCTGACATTCAATTAAGTCAAATATTTGTGTTGCGATGTCTCATAGTTTCTCCAATTTACTCTACACCTGGAGAGTGTCAGTTCCCCTGCAGGGTTCAGCAGCACCTATTTAATAAAGTTAAGATGTTTCTGATATATTTTGGGTACTTCAGGTGCAGATCATATTATAGGCCAGATAGGAAACATGTTATCTGAGGTGAATTTTTCAGTGCAGCCTTGAAAACATCCAAGAGATTACCTCCTTTTATGGATTGGGGAACAAGGTTTTGAGCCTCACCTCATCTCCCTAAAGACAGGAGCATCTTTAAAGGTGTTAATCATCATCAATATCATAACATTGTGTGAGAGACAAGGACATAATATTGCAAGTAGTGATCTGAATTTTAAGATGAAGTAATGCAATCCAACTCTTTATTTTTAGTTAATATCTACTTAAAATGTTTAGGTAGGAACAAATTCTGAGCTAAAAGTGTACTTGGTGTACAATTGATGAAGCAATCCCCAAAACCGATGATTAAAGTATCTGGGATCCTCACCTGCAAGGATATTAAAAATGTTAAAGTTATAGTGAATCATAATTTAGAATAGTGCAGAGAAAAGACAAAAAATATTAACCTTGAAGTTCAATTAGACAGTATAATATTGATAGATGGATGACAAGCCACAGTGAATTGAATTTTCCCCTACCTCTCAAATCAGAAGCAACTGCCTTGTGTGATGAATGATGACATTTATTTGATTTGGGAGATATTACAGTAGGTACTGTCAAGAAATATAAATGAATATAGTTTCACAATCATATTTTACTAGAAGACCAATACTCTTTTGTGGATGTGCAGCAACAATGACAAAGGCAGGAGTGAAGGCCAGTTGAAAGCAAATGGATGCTTGGAGAAGAAAATGTCAGTTGAACATTGCTTAAATAGTAATTGTATAGAAGATACAATATGGTTTACCCACCTGAATCTTTAAATGCCAACAACAAAAATCATATACCAGAAAATACCCTAAACCTGGTAACAGCAACAAAATTATTAGTCGCAGTCTCCTCTTCCTGCTTCCATGCTTCATTTCATACAAAATCTACAATTCATTCAAGTGTTGAATATACAGACTGCAAACATAGCCAATCTGACATAACTTAATTACTTTAATTTAAATAATAATAATATGTCCAAAATGTCCAAATAAAATAATAATAATACATTTAATTTACCTGTTGTGTGGCCAGTTGCTCCACCAAGGCATCCAGCTCATTCACATATTCACTCATAGCCACCAAAATATTTCAGACCTAGAAGAACCAGTTTTAGACAGATATGAGCAGTGAAGTGAAGGTCTCAAACAGACTTTTAGCCTCCTCCTGAAGAATATTCCAGTGTGTTTTAATGGTGTTAATGTTTCAAATTGGTACATTATAACTGTGTCATTTTGAGGGCCAAAGCATAAACTAGTACATAAATCTATTAATCCTTTCTCTAGAGAATTTCATGTGCATTTTACTTGTATGCATTTTTTCCTTTTTCATCCTTCCTCTCGTATCAGTGTATTTAACAAGTAGAAGTAGAAGTCTAGCTTCTAAATCACAATCACCGTATGATGTCATTACATCCACACTTAGACTGTTTTCACACCTATAGTTGAGGTTTGGTTGAATCCAATTGTGGTTTGTTTTTCCCCTTGGTAGAGTTCATGTGGTTATGTCTGAACACTGGATCTGTACTTTTCAGCGTATATGAGTTCTTGCACCAGAATAGATGGAATGCATTGTGCTGTTGATAATAATTTGTCTCTGTCTGCTCGATGACACTTTCTTAATATCCAATAAATGTATCTATAAATGTATGCACATTTTGAAAGCACTTGGCCTTTCAATCCACATGCATTATTCAGATATTGTGGAATAAGGTCATTGAGAATATGAAAATAGAAATTGTATTTCAGAGTTTGGAACAATAGCAGTTTTAATGTCTTCAAAACAGCACAGAATTTAAAAGGAAACTTTTAATTGAATTGCTGTCCTCTTGTTGTATGTGCTAGCAGAGGTAATCCAACCAGTAGTTCTCTACAATTGTTTATAGATAGCCTTTAGGATCTTCAGTCTCACGTTTAAAGTTTAAAACAATAGCTGACGTAAGCTGGGATTCATTAAAGCAGGATCAAGCACTATCATTTTAGCCCTTGTTTATAAATTTTGTAGTTTAAATATGTTATAGAAAAGGGCCAGGAAATAGAGTAAGAAAAAATTATCCTTTGATCGGTCCTTCCCAGGCCATCGTATTAGTTTAGCTGAATTCTATCTTACCCATTACAGTCTGATCTCATCAGGATTCCAGTTTGTAGGATGAATTTGACTATCAAGGCTGCAATACTCTTAAATTATCACTTTTCATTTCTCCTTCTGTGGTTTTGAAAATCTGCATGCCTATTCTGCTACAAAGGCATTTAGATATTTCATATTTAGATATTTCATCCTCTCAAATGAAAGCATGACAGTTAAAAGAGATTATTGCTTGTAGACAAATATACTGCAAACATACTGCTCACACTTCATTTTCTGTGAAGACACAGCATAAGGCATTGTTTTTACAACTACTGATTGTAACTTTGTAGTGAGAGGTCACAGGACAGGGACAGGCTGAGCTGCAAGTGCATTTTTTATAATAGTTATAATGTAACTTTTCTGTTTATTTAATTTTTGCAGTGTTTGTATGATTTGTCGCTACACTGTACTGTATAGTAAACTGCCTCTGAGTAATACACACTCAATACAACTGACCAGCAAGCATACTAAGGTTCTTATTTGGCAAATAACTAACTGGAAAGTTCAGTCAAGGCAGTTAACTGTGGAAATTGACAGCACTGATTTATTATAGTGATTGGCAGTGAGAGTACTGTAGCTGACTGATGGCATGAAGGCTTGTTTATCGTTGGTGGTAGATGTGACTGCTGTGGCACCGGAGGGTAGCCATTCTCTTATTCTGGTCAGGTAGCACGCTCCATTTCCTAACCTGTCAGTATGGACAAGCTAAACACAGGACTTTTTTTGACACAGGCATTTTACATCGCTCATTCTCACTGACAAGTCCAATCGAAAGCAAGTTTGACATGGTGTCATTCTCAGTGACCCCCCCGCCAGCAACCTATGTGCTGTGCTCACAGTTTGAGAAAGACATCACTGCTGTCTATGACAGTTTTGTTTCTCCTAGGTATAGAGGGAAAATGTCACGTTTGGCATCTATGCTTAAAGCAGAAGTTGTCCTTGGCATATGATTTGTTTTCTTAAGAGGGAAGAGATCACCCTTTGAATTTATATATGTATATATATTTTTCTGAAAGCATGAAGGTCACATTCTGTTATGATTTTGCCTAAGAGAATGAGGTGCTGGGATTTAATTTAAACCAATTCTGTGTTTCAAGACGCTAGTGATTTAAAGGAAGGGTTTGACATTTTGCAAAGTATACTTCTGAGATGTATGCTGAGAAGACTGATAACACTCATCTCTGTGCATTAAATATCAAGCCAGAAGTAGAAGAAAATGGGGGGACTGTGGACTAGGGTTACAAGACTAAAGTACACAATCCCATAGATTGGATTGTATCTGTGGCAGTTGCTGACAGACCTTTTAGCTTTCCCACATGTGTTTCCCAGACTTTTAAATTATTTTGATAATAACTAATCTCAACAACCCAGCTGTAATAATAATAATGATTATTTAATCAATCAAAATAATCAATGATTATGCATGCCACAAAATAATTTTGTGGCATGCCCCCACAAATAAAATTAATTGGGAACACTGTCAGACCTCAAACCCCTCCAATTTTTGTTGACTGATCTGTGTTAGTGTAATCCCAAAGAACCACTAACAACTACTTCAAGGAGGTCATGATCCAAACATAAATCCTACAGTCGTCATTGAATGAAATGAATAAAATATGCTGTACGAGAGAGGAGTTCATACTGAGAGTAGAAATAAAGGATAATTGCTTACGTGATTGGTGATGCCGTTAAATATCTAGCAGTAGTAGTAGTGCCAACCAGTTGTAGCCAACATTGTGCCATTTCCATCCATCCATCCATTTTCTTAACCGCTTGTCCTCGTAAGGGTCACGGGGGGTGCTGGAGCCTATCCCAGCTGTCATCGGGCGAGAGGCGGGGTACACCCTGGACAAGTCGCCAATCCATCGCAGGGCCATTGTGCCATTTGTTTTTACAAATAACAAAATGAAGCCAATAAAAGTGCACAATACCAAGTACAGGCGGTGTAGTGGTTAGCACTGTCGCCTCACAGCAGGAACGACCCGGGGCCTTTCTGTGTGGAGTTTACCTGTTTTCCCTGTGTCTGCGTGGGTACTCTCCAGGGCTCCGAGCTTCCTCCCACCATCCAAAGACATGCACGTTAGGTTAATTGGTGACTAAATTGTCCATAGGTGTGAATGTGAGTATGAATGGTTGTCTGTCTCTATATGTCAGCCCTGTGATAGACTGGCGACCTATCCAGGGTGTACTCAGCCTCTCGTTCACTGACAGCCGGGATAGGCTCCAGCACCCCGTGACCCATAATAGAATAGAATAGCCTTTATTGTCATTGCACATCAAGTATACAATGAAATTGCGTTGCGTCTTTGGCCGGTGCAGCAGTGAGAGGTAGTAAAATAGTATATAAAATAGTATATATTAAAAAAAAAAAAACGAGGAACAATATATAATAATATATATCTCTCCTGGCAAATCTTCCAAACAAACTGTACTTGCTCAGTCTTCTTTTAATTGTTTCATCATGGAAATTTTGCTGCTGCACCACCAATATATTTAAAATTTTCCCTGACAGCGTCCTGTGCCCTGATCTTTATCCTTCAATGAGCAAAGGCTCTGAGCCTATATTTAATTATGGGTCAGTTATTTTAGTAATGAGTCAAGCTGGGTCCGAGATTTACTTAGAGATAATTGTAGACCAGGGGTGTCCAAACTTTTTTTTAATAAAGGCCAGATTTGCAGAGTGATTTATCATTTTAAATGGCATTGTAACCAAATCTAATCTTCACAAGAGTGAACAAATGAAAAACACAATTTGTCCACCCTTGTTTCTGTGGTGATGTGCAGTTGATAGATGCATGTATCTGTGTGTCACAGCTGGGATGCGAACCCGGGACTGCAACTCCTTACCTGCTGAGCTAATGGAGACAGCGTGTGAGCTGTGAAATGGCGGTGTTTAAGATGTGTGTGCGTGATTGTATGTGATGGGCTGGTTTGGTCCAAGATGCCAGGGCCGATTTTTTTTTTCCCAGTCCGTCCCGGGCCATAAATAATACATTTTAAAACCAAAGCTGCGGGCCGTATAAAATCTGGCCATGGCCCGTAATAGGCCCGCGGGCCGGACTTTGGACATGCCTGTTATAGACAATAGGTTGGTTCATGCTACTGGGTTCTCACTCTGTGGGATTCACTTCATATCCTAATTCAAACTTGGATGTAGGATTCTGCTCCAAACTTTTTAAAACTATTCTTATTTTACCATTTACCAGTATTTTTAAACCAACTAAATGACTTCAAGGGGGAAAACGGGAAAACTCACTCTAATGCACCTTTGGAAAAACAGTTACTCAGATACCACTACTATCAGCCTGGTATGACTTTTAAAAACAATGGCATCCAAAGGGCTATAGCTGGTTTGGAGGCAAAACAAGCCTGTAGCCTGTATGGTAACTCATCACACTCATGTGTTTTTGAAAATATACTGTATGCTTGTTGTCCCTACACTCCTCAAAACTCACTGTTTTTGCCCACACGGAGTAATAATAATAATTGATACTTTATTAATCCCCTTGGGGAAATTCTTGTGGACAGGCAGCCTTTTGAGGGATACTTCAACATTTGGTCAGAAGTTGGGGGGAACCAGGAAACAAACCACCGACCCTAGGGTTCAAAGACGACTGCTCTGCCAACTGTGCCACAGTTGCCCCAAGTAGAACATGTACTAGATATTGGAATCCACTTGACTCTTGTTTGAAAGAGTCGATAAAGGTCAGTTGGCCAGTGGCCATGGGAATAAATGAGGCCTATGTTGAGTGGCAATTAAAAAAATCTTTTCAGTAAAATGAAATAAATCTTTAAAGTAAAATAATAGTGATAGTTATTTGGATTACTAACCTGCCTTGGTCCCTGAAAACACCATTGCATTGTGTATTTTTTTTGTAAATAAAATGCAAAATGACTATAAAAATCTTCTTGAATCTTGAATTAGTGATCCACAAACATGGATGCCAAGCAGACATTTTTTTGCTGTTGTTCAGCATATAAAATGAAATAAAAAATTTGTTGAAGCATTTTCTGTTTGTAGCTAGGTGACTGTTTAGGAAAAAAGCAGTAGGTTTTGTCTAAATGGCACATCATCAACTGAAGAAAATAAGCCAGGATTTTAGCTTGTCTGTGACCAGCTCACCCATCAGTTCACTGTAAATGAAAAATGTTCCTTCAATAACCTGATTCCCATGAGGGGTGAGGAGGCCTTTTCTGTGGGCACAGGGAGTGGGCAGCTGGGATGATTTCAATGAACACCCAGAATGGGATCCATCTGGGGTGTCCTGGGAGGCCAGAGTGGCTGGAGGAACCAAATGGCCATCAGGCCCCTGGCGATTAGCTGGAACAGTTCCCAGGAATAAAGGATGGGAAGAGATGAGAAAGAGAGAGAGAGGGAGAAATCATCTGGCTCATACTCAGGCATTAGTTTGACTGCTCTGAAAAAGAAACCTGAGGGAAGATTCATCTGTTTAAAGTTTCTTTAAGCTTCACTGCCTCTTTGTTAATTAGTATCGTGATGTTGTTCTCTTTCCACTTCAGAGAGCAACAAGCAGATAGTGTAAGGCTGTACTTGTATTTGCCTTTTCTTTCTCAACAGTCAAACCAGGTTCCATACATGTGATGTACAATTAGATGTGGACAATAATAAATGTATTGACAACTAGTGGATGGTTTCAAACATAGCCAATGTTGAAGGTACACTGTGGAAATTTGACCACCAGTAGCACCATGAATTTTTTGATTGCATCCTTGTTCTGTTTATATTGTGCATGCAGTGATGTGCATGTACAGGTGAAAAGGGGAAACACTACAAACATCCTTCAAGATTCAAGATTCAAGATTCAAAAAACCTTATTAATCCCAGAGGGAAATTATTTTGGCATGTTACAGGAGCTCTCCGTTCAAACAGAAAGAAAGAAAGAAAGAACCATAAACAGAAAAGATTAACACCAACACAAATACTAAATA
>JAUMHL010000014.1:14884321-14901513 GCA_032362345.1 Sandelia bainsii
GTTGGGGAAGCAGTGAATTGTTTTTGTGGGTACATGGGTGTCTACACAGAAATTAATGTAATCTGTGATGCAGTCTGATAATGTGTTGAGGGAGATGATTTTCCCTTTGCATTGAATGCAGTGCATTAAATGTGTTTGCAATGGAAAAGAAAAGAGTTGGGCTAGTGTCACTGTGTCTGTGTAGAATAATTCTGTCTGATTAAAAGCCATTAATCTAATAATTTACGAAAGAATGTCATCGACAAAGGAGTAAAGAGCTGTTGATGTGATGACGCCTGCACTCTTGGTTTCTCCCTCCAGCTCCCTTTCCATATTGGAGAAGAATTGGATCATTAGACATGGTGTAGGAAACCAGTGCTAGATTGCTGAATTGGATTTCATTACATTTTCTTAAGCCTTAATTAGATTGGAGTCTAAGAGACTAATGCCAATTTGAAAAATAGAGAGATCATGACAGGTAATTAAAGTGTTAATTTGATCAAAATAAGATATGGAAAATAGTATAAAGTATTCATTATTAGCCAAAGATTTTCAAGGGACAGATCTTTAGTAGGCTACAAAATTACTATATTAATCAGCCCTTATTTTAGTAAGGGTTGATTAATATAGTAGGTGACAACTGCCACAAGAACCAGGCTTTTTATGCAGATGTGAATATGAAATCAAAACCAGATCAAAACTGTCATAACATTCATTAAGACATTTTTCGATGCAGAAACACTTCACAGGGAAAAGTAATGCATGTATCATTTGACTGTCATGACTTAATTGCAACCTGGTGATATTTCATGGGTTTCAATCTCATTTTGAAGCTGCTGCTCGTGGAAAATATCTTTTACAATGCACAGTGTGGTGCTTTATTTTGACAACATATACTACATGTTGCAGCAGCAGTGGGGAGCAAGTAAGAGAACTAGCAGTTGGCAATTCAGAGGTTGAAATTGTGTTATGGACAATGAAGCAGCTTTTTTATGCCCAGGAGACTGAAATGAAATGACTGATGCTGGTTTGGAGTCAGCTTGCAGGGCAGGAGTCCATGTGCAATGAACTGCCCTCCTGGGAACATATGCTAGAAGAGATGTTATATAGCCAACTTTTAGAAGAGGCTATAGATATAACCTGGTGAACAGTAGATTAGAAGTCACTCCAAGATGAATTTTCATATGCATTTTCTCTTGAGGATGAACTACTTTCGAGACAGTGAAGATAAAAATCTTCCTTGCAAGGCACGAGCTGAACATGACAGAGTTGCATATTAAACTAGATAAACTCACAGGTCTCATGATATGCAATATCCAAATACATACCACATACAAACATGCCAATGTTATTATGGCCATACAATTAAACTGACATATGTGACAGAAAGCACACATGTAGATAATTAAAAAAAAACATACAGATCACAGGGACTGCAGCACTTTTATTTTTTTTTTACCATTTTTACTGACAAATCTGAAGGTTGTCCTCAAATGGGATAATCTTTGAAGGACAGTGAAATATTTATTTACATCAATCAAATCAGTCTGGCTGAGACATTATATTGGCATTGTATTGATAGTAATTTGGGTTCACAGAGTGTATCCCTGATACAACAAATTGTGCTCAGAATGTGTAAAAAAAAAAAATTGTGATATCAGGGAGTGATCCTTGTTCAGTCAGGTAGAAATACAAATTCAAACACCACCAAAAACAAACCTTTGCTGTATGTCATACCCCTTCTCATTTCCCATGTTTCCTGTCTGCTTCCTGGCCAGGCAGGTCCAAAATTAACACTCACTATGCACCAAATGGTAATAAGATTTTAAATTTGGCAAGTAAAGAAGACTATCCACCAGTGTGGTCTTCTTTCTGACATTTACTAAAAATTTGCAGCACAAAAGTTGTAATAAAACAATATCGTGAAAGTTTGACACAAACATGTCAAACTTTGCCAGCTTATTGTGCTGGCTGCCAATAAATAATCAGTATTTGGACAAACTTTTTTGTAACTGGTGTTTGACAGATTATTATTGGCAAGCTAATCAAACAGCTGATTGGAAATTTCTCTGTGCCGTCAACTAAGACGTGTAGTTGCGTTGAATATTAACTCACAAGACAACTTCAGAATCACTAAGGGCCTGGTTTAGTAAAGGTTTCAAATACAAAAACGTGCAAAATTTATATCACTCACAAAAAACTGCACAAACTGATCTACCGAGGACTACTTCTTTCAGATGAGCAGAATAGTGCACGCTGTCAGCGCTTTTGCACCTTTGCCTTCATAAATATGCAAAGTGTGGTGTTTTTGCCCATGTGCACAAAATACGGGGATGAGAAAATGCAAATATGTAAATTGAGCACACGCAATTTGATTTATTAAGCCTGAAAGCTATTGGGATGGCTGTGATTACATCTGTATTTAATGTGTTTGAAAGGCAGGTGCAGCTGCTTGTGTACAGGTGGCTGCTGTTCTTCGGGCAAGAATGAGGGATAGGAGAAAGGAAAGAATATGTTAACACCACATGTTTACCACTTGTGTTAATACACACATAATATACATTTTTATATGGTTGCTGGTTTTCCTGTACAGTAATGAGCATATGTACAGACGTCATAAGCACACACATTCTTTGAATATGCAGGTAGTTTCAAACGATGTCGTAACAAGGTTGTGGTCAAATGCCCCAGGTCAGTGTTCTTTTTCCAAATAAAGAGGCAGTGAGTGCGGAGATGGCTGATTTAATTATTTTTAAGTGAGTTATTATAAGGCCCCACCACGTTTGCACCTTTTGTCATTTTTCTTAGTATATCACCAGCAAAACGCCCTAAAAATTAAACACACAATTTTCAAGATAGCACAGACACAGACAGACTAATCTTAAATTAGGCCCTAAATGTATATGTTTGAGGTTAAGTCTTTTGAGTTCTATCATTTAAATTTTAATTTAAATACAAATTTATTAACCACTGATCAATATATTAGAATAATTTTGCTCAAATTTTGCTCTTGTAGAGTGAAGTTGTATCATTGTATCTCATGAGCCCTCACACTTATAGCTGTGTATCCTTGAACAGGACACCTCATTTTGAGGAAACACATCGATTCACATTAACTTTGGCTGGCATTCAGCAAACATGCTAATCAATTCCTCTGTTACCTTGCTGACCTGTTGCTGAAACTATGTAGTACTGAACTGTAAACTTAGAGAATTAAACAGCTTTTCATCACTTCTGTGGTCGGAATTTTTTGGGCAGAATAGAAAGGAAGCTTGATGACGCGCTGGAGCCACTGAACTGAGCTGAACTCAGAACTCCTAAGAACCTCATTCAAAATCTTATCAAGATTTCAACATTGCTAATACCTAAAATTCCAGCCTTGGAACACAACCTTTTTGAAAAATGTCTTGTTAAGATAAATACGCTACTTTTTTGAAAAACTTCTTTACAATATTTTTATCACGGCATTTAAAGAACACAATTTCCCATCAGCATTAGGTGTTTAGTGCCTAAACATTATGGCTTGACAGAAGAGGCCATGTGTGACTTGATGGATGGCAGAGAGCTAAGGCATGTCTGGAATAACAGCAGAACAGAGACCTGAATGTCGCAGATGTGTTCAGACAGCAGATATTACAGCTAGAACAAAATTATGACTTTGGAAGACAAAACTATATTATAATGTTAAATATCGACTATGCTTCTCTCACCTACTTCACCAGACACACCCCTAGTGTTCCTGAGCAGAAACCTAATACACTTACAGTTTTATTTAGTGATTCAAATTTGGCTGGGTGGTTGATAACATATTTTCCTGTGGTGTAACAAACTCAAAGCACATTTTTATTACTGCTTTACCAGGATTTTAAACTTCGTAAATTATACTGCTGTAGATGGGTAGCAGCAGATACCAATACATAATACAGACCACTGGTCTTGCCGTGCAAGCAGCTGAGGTAACCATTCTTTTAAAGCACCTTAAGCCTGGATTTGGTGAAACTTGGCAAATGAATGTAGAAAGTTCTAGTTTGTTGTATGCTGAAACTAAACAACAGAACAGAAGATAGTTACATCTTGGCCTGGTAATTAATGTGTCAGTGCAAAAGGTCACTCCCTGAAATCATTTAGTCTTTCAGATAGATGTTAGCATCTCTTTTCGCTAAGTATACATTTTAAGTGTAATGATCCATTCTCAACTCAAAAGTACAGTATATCTGTGTTCAGCTCTGGCAAGAAGCAGCATTTGGTTTGAGACATAGACATTAAACTCTGATGTGTCATTGGTCACAGATTATAACAAAGTATGCTCAGTATTAGTCTCCTCTACATAAAACCCTGCATGCCACTCTTCACTGGTTTTAATTTTTGAGCTTGTTTATTTTTTGAAAAAGTGATTGCAGTCATCAGTCACTCAGTACCGTGATATATGTTTTTTTCTTTTTTTTAAGCACTGTGGACTTGATTTCAATTATCAATACAGCAGGGTGCCTCTTTTTCTAGTCTGTGATCTAGTCTTGATTTTCTCCCTCAGTGCAGTTGTTCCGTGGCAACCCATTGTCCTCACAGCAGCAATAAATTGATTTTGTTACTTGTTGATGGGGTTTGGGTCAATATTAAAAGAAAAGGGGTGAAAAACATAGACAATAATACCTTGTATCTTTGTCCTCATCTCTTGTATTTTTTTGTCTGGCACTTCGTTACATTGCCGGGGCATCTGATTTTACATTTTTCACTGCATGACTTTATGCAGCTTTATATTGAAACATACAAGTTTGTATACATACAAGGAGAGGCTGTCAGATGGGAAGGATTCAAAAACGTATTTTAGTGTAGCAAAAATCATATAAGGTGTATATGAACTGTGGAAGATGTGAAAATTTTTTTCTTAATTACTTATTCTGTAGTATTTTTTTTAGATATGAAACTGGAGTGAATTAACACTGATGGCTGATGTTAAGATAGATGTAGAATGAATGGCAGATGGACAACCTGGTAGACACATTTAAAGGTAAGCTCATATTTATTTAGAGAATGTTACTAAGTAAGGGCAGAAAATCAATCCCATCCTGCTAGTATCAAATTTAATATAAATGTTTTTGTAAGTGCAACACGAAACTACTAATAGCAAAAATATGATAACTGCTCATCCAAACACCTTCAAGCTTGGTACTGCACTTATATGTGTCCACATAAACCTATAATTGTAGTAGCCCCAAAATGTTTTCACAAAATTTTATTTTTGCATGTACAATGTCCAGTCTTTACCCAAGTAACGATGATGTTATAGGTTACGTCTCCTCTGCCACTGTGGTTTGTCAACCTCCACCACTGCAGCAGATCCAAGCATATATCCTTTATACAGCTCATAAATTTTGCTAATTCAAACTAGATCTCATACATTTAAAACTCTAATGTCATTTTGAAAGACAGCCACCCAGCCACAACCAGCCCTATGCATATTCTGTTCCATAGTGACCCAGGGCTGGGTACGAATTTTTGAGTATGTAGACAATAAAGGCATGAAAATGAATAAAACAGTCTTCAACCAAAAATACGACAGCTACATAAAGTATGATTTATCGCCGCTGGGGATGCTAATGTTCCGAACCCCTTGTGTGGGATCTACAGGGAGGCGCTGTAGCAGGGATGACTAACCCTGGTCCTCGAGAGCCATTGTCCAGCTTGTTTTCTAACTATCCCTGCCCTATCCACTGTTGATTACCTGGATCAGGTGTATTCAGCCGCCAATCAAAAGATGCAAGTGCAGGGGTTGTTGGAAAACAAGAAGGGCTGTGGCTTCTAAAGACTAGGGTTAGCCATCACTGTGAGTCTGTGAACAAAATATTTTGCTATTAAGGACAAACTCAAGGATTATTTTGAAAGTAGACAAGCTGAACAAGGCAGTTAAAGATAAGTGTGAAGGCTTCGAGTCTAGTGGATAGTGCCTTGTATTGCTAAGGTCACAAAGCTTTTCTATCAGGAAGAAATTAACTCTTCCACTGGCAAAGGACAAAGGCATTCAGATGATATAACATTATCATAAATGTAATTTCAGGCCAGTATAGTTGATGTTCTACATAAAGAGGCATTATTCAAAGAGCAACAGCATTTACCTGGGTTCCTGTACATTCATGTGTAATCTTGAAATTCATTATACATTATGCCTCTTTGTCACAAAGAAATGTAGAGTTATATTTTGCAGGAGTGCAGGAAAAATTAATTTTACTCACTGTCAGTAACCCTAAAGAGCTGACTTTTGTTGGATTATATTATCCATTGAGAATGTAAAAAAGTGGTTTGAAGAAAAAAAAGTTGGTCTGATTTTACAGTGGTCTTGACACTTAGATTCATTATTCTTATTTAGCCTACTGTATGGTCTCATGTATAGAAAACATGACACAATTATTATTTATTCATTGTGTTTGCTGACAAGTGAGATATTTGAAATTGTTATTTCAATTTCCCATTCATAACACTGTTAAATGTTTAAATGTTGTAAATTGTTTATCCTACCTTCTCCCCAGCCATTTCATGTCGTACACAATAGGAAAGAGTGATAGCTTTGATATTTGTCTTACTCTATCAAGATCATTGGTCTTGTTTACACCTGGTATTAAAATGCATCTTGGGTGATCAGATCACAAGTGGACAGCTGAGACACTTCGCTATTTACCCCTTCTCCAAACTATCCAACAGACCACTTGTGTTCAGATTGTATTACTGCTGTGTCATTTCCACTATAAGGTCAAGGTTTTTTTGTTTTCATTCCCACATTTATTTTAGCTGCTACCTGCCAACTTTTTGTCACCTTTTTACCTATACCCATTATGATGATGATGATGATGATGATGATTATTACTATTATTGTTACATAAAATCAAGCATCATTTTTGAAGGATAGCCAACACAATGTAGGAGGCATTAATTTATTCATACATAGTTTTACAAATCCCACATGTAATAATAGTTATTCAAGAGAATACATCTACTTACATTACATGGTAACACTAATTACCTTGTGTTTTTTTTTCTCTCTCAACACTGATGTGACCCAGACTTTGGACACTGCTATTGTCTCCATTTTGCAATCTGCACCAGATTGTAGTGCACTGTGCAACAGTAATAATCAAAATACAGTGGAGTGTATATGAATATACGGATTAAATTAAGCTTTGAGGCAAAGATTTTTAATAATCAGTTAAAATTTTTCGAGGAATTGTTTCAGCCCTAGGTATAGAGATGTGTTCTTCTATTGAATGCAAGGACGTAATCAACAGTGACAAAGTAGTAACAATTGCTCTTGACTGTAACACGGCTGAACATGCTGCTGTAGTATATATATGTATACGATACTCATAATTGGAGTATAACACTGTATATTCTACTACATGTTGTACTATACATGTACAGTACCATATCAGCTAGTGGATCTAGCTGCAGCAATGTCAGGATAACATAACTAATCTGTCAGTAAATAAACGGGTCAGAAAAGTCCTATTGGAATTAATCTTCGGCATGTTGTGCAGTCCTCCCAGTCCCAAAGCTGTAGTTTCTGTGACACACAACTTCCATCAGTCTCCAGTGGAATGGAAAAGGGGCCACATGTTGTTAAAGAAATGGACTAAGACGGGGCTGTCAGGCATCCTGAGGAGGGAGTCACTCTTCATATTACCCAGGTAGGGGGCTCAGCCCATCTGGAAGGAGACCTGACTTTTTAGCCACCACAGCTTTTTCACATCCTTCTTGTGTTCTCTGTCACAGTGACTGCTCTTTGTCTCATTTCCCATCCCCTCTCTCTTCCACCTCTGTCTTTTTCCATCTCTCCCATGGCAATTGATCTCCTTCTCTTGTCTCTGTTCCCTGCAGCTGCTGCTGCTTCACTATGAGGATATGTTTAATTAGAATGGGTGATGAATGGTCTTCTGTCCTGACTCAGAAAAGACGCATATGGTCAGAAGAGAGGGAGGAAGATGGCAGAACAGAAAATGATTTAGATAAAGTAGAATGTACAGGCTGCAGCCTGCTTTAACTTTCTGAAATCTACAAAAATACAACAAAACTGGATGTGTAAGTATAAATGTTGAATTAATTTTAACCTTAATTTGATGAATTTGGTGTGCAAGGCTTTCATTTCCACTAACTAAGGCATTCACATCTTAAGATTCAAGTTAAAAGGAATAGACTATTTGTCCCCAATTGACGGGACAATAAGTTTAAAATAGATTTCATTTTGAAATATTGTCTCATTCCAATGTAGGTCACATTTTTAAATACTGTGACCTGACGGAGATCCAAATTGAACTGAAACGTTTTCATGTTTGAATAAATCTCTGGCTTGGGGTTAGTGTGCAGGTGTTACCATATCTCCTTGCAAAGCAATTTCATTCTATGGATATGTCTGTTGTATCATAGCTAAATTTCCTTGGAAAGGGCCACCTGATAACCCCTCTCTAATCTTTGAAACCCCTTGGCAGCAAATCTTAAAGGAAGCAAGTAAGGGAGAAATGCAGTAAACCTGAGCAGTCTGTTGTGACTGGACTAATCTTGCACAATTTATTGTCAGTGGATGCTCCGGTCTCTTTACGCCAATTAAAGGGCTGTCATGCGTAATGGGTCAGAGGACACAAATACACACCGTGACTATAGGAGGTTGCAAAGTTAAGGAATTTAATACGTAAAAAGTAGACATAGAATAAAAGACTGCTACAGAAAATCACTCCTAAGGAGGAAAAACCCAATTAAATAAATACAAAGGAAACATAGTAACAAAGGAACTAGCAACCAAAACTCACAAGGCTAAAGCATGGAACCAGGTAACAGAACTAAACAAGAGAATAACAGAACTAACTGAATTAAGAGTCCAGAGAAATCACAGGAGCTGGCAAACATAACATGCAGGAAAGAGCAACAGGAGAACACGTCCAGACCGAAGTATAGCAGATGACCAAGATAGCAGGTGCAAAGGAGAAACCAGCAGGAAACACAGCAGATGATCTGACAGAGAATAACTGAGGGAGAAGGGTTTATATGGAGTGATCCAGATTGCTTGATTGATAACAGCTGAAACTGATGAGGTTGAATGAGACAGCATGGACCAGAGTTAACAGGAGTGCTGGGAGTATTAGTCCATAAAACCAGGAAGTGAGTAGTCCAGAGGGTGAGAAAGGGGTTATGGGTAATGCAGTCCAAGATGAACAGAAAAACAGAGTCATCAGGACAAACACAGGAGAAACATGGACCAAAAAGGAAACATGAAACTGAACCTAACAAAGACAGAAACCATGCCAACAGATGTACGGAGAAACAGGAGGGAGAATCAAAATATAACCTGAAATTAAGCCAGACAGAGAAACATGAGGAAAAACCAAAAACACACAGAACCTGAAATTAAACCAGACATAGATCGTGACAGGGGCAGAGGTTTGCTTCAATTCATATTTTAATACTGGCTTTTTATTCATTTTTACTACCTCTTAAAACACTTAGAGCTACCTAGTGACCACTGATCATGGTCAGGATTACATTACACCAGCTAGGAGCCTTGGTCAAGGTTGGATGAATTTTGTTGATAGTGGTAAGCAGAACTCAAACACTCATCTGCCCACAGTTTTTGAACAACCCAGGCAACCGTGGAGCAACCTTCTCTTTCTGATCTGCCTGCTGCCTACTCTGTTTTCTCACATTTAAACCAGGTACATCCAGTTTCCTACTGTACAATTACCAGGTGATTTTTACAGTAACAAATTCATAACACATGCACGCAGTTATCTTTAATCATATGCACAAGATGTCTGTGAAGATTCTCAGTCATCCAGGTCATGGTTAAAAAATCCATTCTGGAGGGTGAAACATCTTCAAGGAACTAAAACAAGTCCAGTTGCCACTGAATAACCTTTTTTGGGATATGCACAAAATGTTAATCATATTTACATAATTTATAATTGGAGAAAATGAGACTTCATTATAAACACATTCTGTTGCAGGTTTTAAAGTTAGCTCTATAGCATATAATTCTGTTCTGTCATTTTGAGAAACTGATGATTTATTAATGCTATTTGTTAAATATTGAACAGATGCTCCTTATTTCTGAGGGTACAAGTATTTTGAATTATTAAAATATGGTACCAAATGGGTCAAACCATGCAATAACCATGATAGTTGAACTGAAGTTTTTAGAGCTAAGGACACAGAAAAGTCATACGCATGCTCTATAGCAGTGGTTCTCAAACTATGGTGAGCCAAATCTTTTTTGAGGTGGTACCCTGTGTAAAAAGTTTGAGAACCACTGCTCCCAAAATAGTAACATGTGGGCTACAACAGGGACTTAAATTCTTGGCACTGAAAAAAAGCCTCAACTGATAAAAAGAAACATTGGCATTGTTGAAGAAAGTTGGACCGGGATTGAAATGAAGTTGAAGTGAATGTTTTAGTAATAAAAAAAGTTGCACTGAAAAATAAATCACAGGTATTAGAAAAATTCAAGCTTTGAATAAAAGACATACCTGTTAATATTTTTATCATTCACCTAAAATCTTATTAATTTCTTTTCTCTTTATATTTTTGAATTATTTTGTGTTTTTCAATGACAATCTTCAATTTTTTATGTGTTTTTTCATTGACAGTGACTTATTATTATTATTATTACTTACTGGCCTGCGGTGTCTCAGGTTGTAACCTGAATCCACCCATTGAAACAGAGCATGAGCTGGGTGACGTTTGTCCCTAAGGATGCACTGTGCTTTCCTCCAGCAGCGCTAGGTGTGTATAGTGTCTAAAGAAGGAAGATTGGAGCCACCGACCCTCTCCAATTTTGTTTGACCCACTGCTGTGATTTCCTCTCGGTTAAGGTGATATTGCCATACCACACCGTGATACTGCTGATGAGGATGCTTTCAACGAGTCCTCTGTAGACTTGGGTGAGGGGCTGGCGTTTAAGTCCTGCCTTCTTCAGCACCCTGATAAGGAGCAGCCTCTGTTGAGCTCTTTTCACTTTTTGTGCAGTGTTTTTGCCCAACTAAGCTGTAGTTCAGGAACAGAATCCGTGCATATGTTTTGTTGGTGTCCAGATGTTGTAAGATGTAGTGATGTGCCAGAGCCACTGCATTGTCCCCTGATCTGTTCAAGCATTGGGCAAACTGGAGGGGGTCCACTGTATCTGTTTATGTGTTTTAGGACCGTCTTCTTCAGACAGTACATGGCGACAGATGTGAGTTCCACAGGTAGGAAGTCATTCATTGTAGTGGCAATGAATGGCCCTAAATGATGACTTGATTAGTGAATACCTCAGACAGCAGAAACCCGAGCAGGGAGAGGAGCAAGAAGAGGAACCGTCATGTAAGGACAAACCCCTTTACGGCATGTACCACCGGCAGATAAATCCTACCAATGGCTGAACAAAGCCAGACTGAAAGACAGCACAAAGGCACTAATCATGGCAGCACAGGAACAACGTCTAAGCACAAGATTGATAGTGGCTAGGGTCTACCACACCAGGCAGAACCCCAGGTGCAGGCTTTGTAAAGATGCCCCTGACAGAATCCAGCAAATAACAGCAGGGTGCAAGATTCTAGCTGGCAGGGCATGCACGGAATGCATAGTATACAGGAACATCTGTGCCGAGTATGAGCTGGAAGTCCCAAGATCAAAATGGGATCATTCTCCGAAGGTGGATGAGAATCCTTTGGGATTCTGTGGGATTTCCAGATACAGACAGACAAACAGTTAATGGCTAATGAACTGGACATAGGAGTGGTGCTATGTCACAACAGAGGAAGAAAGCCGTGGTGATAGATGTGACAACCCCAAGCCATGGCAACATCATGAAGAAGGAACACGAGAAGCTTGAGGAATATCAAGGGCAGAAGAAGAATTCTAAAAGATGTGAAAGGTGAAGGCAACAGTGGTTCCTGTGGTAATTGGAACACTTGGGGCAGTGACCCCCAAACTGGGAGAGTGCCTCCAGCAGATTCCAGGAACGACATCTGAGATCTCTGTCCAGAAGAGCGCAGTCATACAAACAGCTAAGATAGTACCCCTGACCTTCAAGCTCCCAAGCCTCTGGTAGAGGACCCGAGCTTGAAGTACAAAAAACAAAAGTGGGGAATTTATATATATTAAAATGATCTTAAATGAATGATCTATATGATTATTTTTTATTCAAAGCTTGATTTTTTTAAAATTGTGTGCGTTTTTGTGTTTAATTTTTCTAACCCTGTCTCCTAAAAATTACGTTCGTATACAACTAAACTGCAATCCCGATTATGTTTTTGTAGAGAACGTAATTGTCACGTTGTACTGAAACGTATTTTTATGAATGAATGACGCGCTACTATCTGATTTGCAAGGAGGTGGTTGGGGTGGATGGAGGGAGTTTACTGTGCATTGACATGCCAGAGACCGGAGTTTGACACCAAAGTCCCCCATAAGGTTGGGTTTAAGCAAGAAAAATACTGAGGTTAGGGTTAGAAAAAAGATCGTGTTTTGCTTTCATTTTTAATGCAAACGTTGTTTGGGTGAAGCGACTGTGTGAAGTGACATTTTTCTCCATTAACCAGCACCCATTCTTTAACTGACCCTAACCTACTGTTGTGATGCTTGATCCCAACCATAAAACACTTTAATAGCGCTGCACTCACGTCTGGAAGTGTAACGTCGGATAGTTTAGCCGACAGAAAACCGGATGCAGATCGGATATTTTGGCCGTCAAAAATACGTTAACTGTGGACATATGATCATTTCGTTAACAGAAAACGTAATTGTGTTGCAATTAGGTTCTCTACAAAAACGTAATCGGGATTGCAGTTTAGTTGTATATGAACGTAATTTTTATGAGACGGCTGTATTTTTCAGTGCAAAATGTTTTGGCCTTAAAACTTCTTCAATGCCAATACAACTTTTTTTTAATAATGCTAATGTTTCTTTTTTTAGTTGAGGGTTTGTTTTAAGTACCAGATTTTCAATGCCATATATTTTAATGTGAGATTAAAGTTGCTGTTCTAGACCCAAAATGTATCTGCTCATATAGCAGTTCTGCTGAAATCTCTCCCAGACAGCATTTGACAGCTGGCAATGTGATACAGGAGGCCAGGTTCAACAGCAACACAAATAAACAGTCATTTTAAGATGATATGGGATGTTTTGAATTGCATCAGTATTTTTTGCAAGCATTCAGTTTGCACGCTCCACTCTGATTGATTCAAGTCTCTACATACTTCCACATTCAGTTCTCACAATTAAAATTCACTTATTTTAATAAAATTTCCATTTACCCAGAAACACATTTGGGTCACTGAGAAAACACATACATGGTGTCAGTCTTATATATTGTTCCTTTAAGCTACTCAGATTCAGTTTCATCAATGCCTTTATTCACGAACAATTCAAATTCATTTACTGCTAACACATTTCCACCGATACATGTAAAAAAAAGACTAAAACTCTCAGCATATAACAAAGTTTAAAATGTTTGCTTACTTTACTGTTACTATATAGACACAGTCTGTTAGAACCAGTCAACTGCTCACAGTATAGACATCCAAATATAGATTACACTTTAAACTTTGAAAGGTATCAATAATAATCAACACTCTCACTACTACTCAGTTACACTGGCTCGCTGATGTTCATCATCCTCCAACTTCCATGTAAGATTTCTTTAGTTCCAGTGCAGGAAGCCAGTTCATACAGTGAATCACTGTCTTGCTAATGCTATTGACAATTGTATAAAACCTCATACATATGTTGTGTAACATACCAGGACCTGTTCCAAATTATGCATATTCACTGAAATGTGAAAAAAAGGTTGAAAAATAGAGTCACAGAAAGGCATAGAAGTGGACGTCCTGACATCAGCGTGGTCTGCGTGCTAGATGACCTGCAAGGGTACCTGACACACCTGACACACCACCAGGCACAGGCGTCATCGTCTTGTATGGGCCAGGGAGCATTTACGCTGGACGAGGGACCAGTGGGCCTCAGTGCTGTTCTCTGATGAAAGTCGATTCACATTTAGCAGAAATGATGGCCGCCAACGATGTCGGAGATGTCAAGGAGAGCGTTATGCCACTGTTGTCACCAGAGCCTTTGGTGGTGGTGGTGTTACAGTGTGTATGTTGGTTCAAATGTTGGAATGACTGTACAATGCTGTGAAATGCTTTTTTCATATTTGTTATACTTACCTGATTTAGATCATCAAACAAATTTTGATATTACATAAAGATACCCCAATTAATACAAAATGCAGTTTTTAAATGATGATTTCATTTATTAAGGGGAAAAGTTGTCCGAACCCGCCTGACCCCATGTAAAAAAGAAATTGCCCCCCTAAACCTAATAACTGGTTGCACTGCAATCTAGCTGCAATCAAGCATTTGCAATAACTGGCAATGAGTCTTTCACATCACTGTAGAGGAATTATGGGCCACTCTTCTTTGCAGAATTGTTTTAATTCAGCCACATAGCAGGGATTTCGAGCATAAACGGCCCGTTTAAGGTCATGCCACATCTCAATCTGATTTACTTCCACTTGAGCTTGAGGTCATGAACTGATGGCTGGAAAAATTTCCTTCAGCATGTTCTGGTAGACCACAGAACTTGTGGTTCCATCAATTATCAATTATTATTACTGTTGGCATGATGTTCTTTTTATGAAATGCTGTTAGTATTACACCTGATATAAGGGGACACACACCTTCCAAAAAGTTAAACTTTTGTCTCATCAGTTCACAGAATATTTTCCAAAAAGTCTTGAGGATAATCAAGAGGGGAAATGTGAGCCCAGCCATTGTTCTTTTTGATCATCATTGGCTTTCACTTCAGAACTCTCTCATGGATGACATTTTTGCTTAGTCATGTTCTTATTGTTGAATCATGAACTGCAGTTCTTTAGCTGTTGTTCTGGGTTCTTTTATGAACTCCTGGATGAATTACTTTTTCACATATAGCCAGAGAGGTTTGGACAGTTTTTTCCCATTAATAAATGAAATCATTATTTAAAAACTACATTTTGTAATTACTTGGGTTGTCTTTGTGCAATATTAAAAAAAATTGATAATCTGAATCATGCCAGTGTAACAAATATGCAAACAAAAAAACAAAAAAATCAGGAAAGGGGGCAAATAGTTTTTCACAGCACTGTATTCCCATGCACAATTGCAAGATTTATTACTGTGCCACAATTTTTATTAAAAAAGAGAAAAAAAACAGAGCTTTCCATAAAATGTTTGTCTTGTTTTAGATAATCTAATGTGAAAGTATCCAACTAGCCAGACACACATCAGCATGTTCTATTCTCACAACAACCAGCTAGGGATAGAATACACAGACAGCATGCCCATCCCCAGCATATAAATGATCTAAGGAGGATTTTGGCAAGCCAGACTTTCAATGTCAACAGTATACTTCTCTCAATACACTACCACACACTAACAAATGCAGACAGACAAGACAAGTTGTTACAGCTTTGACAGGCTGTAGTCCATTTGTAACACTCACCTCCTCAATACTTCAGTGCTTCAGCGCTCAACATGTAATGGTCTAATGGTGGTTACTGTCATCTTGCTGACATTGTAATTTTTGTCAATACAACAGATATACCAAAATTGTCAAAACATACTAAAATATGATATTAACAACTTAAATAACAGAAAAACACTTAAATTACAAATGTACAGGTATCTTCAATGACTGCACCAATATCTTAACCTTGCATTGGAATCAGCCTATAATGCAAATAAGATAGCATTTACCAATGACAGCAGTCAATGTTTTTTGTGGCGGGATTTTTTTTTTTTTGCTCTTTCAATACAGATAAATATTGCTAATAAGGCTAGTCCTTTTTGACAAAACGTATTAATAAAACAAAGTTAGAAACTAACTTCAATCACTGAAGCAACAAGAGAGGGACAGGAAGAGATAGCAGTAACTAATGAAGTAAGAGGAGGAAAGCAGCCAGCTAGCGCATATGCAAAAATGGACAGCAAACACAGTGAACAGTATAAAGTTTCTATTGTAACAGAACTGTATTATCTAATCATTTATTAAAGAAACCATAGATGAGCATGACCAGTCCTCACCCCCATTATCAGATACTACCACAGAATATCTGACAAAAGTTACAGATATTTCTAACAGTCTAATTCTGTGGGAAACACTTATCTGCAATGTTAAAGAAAATTATTTTAAATGTTTTCATAAATTTGTATGATTGAAATTTTTCATAGATAAAAATGATGATTCTTTTTTTTTTTTTTTTTTTTTACAAAGCTTCATTTGAAATCACCTTCTTGTTAATATCCACTGATGCATCCATCACTTTAACTCTCTGTTCAGCTACTATCATGGTGCATGGTCCATCTGCTGATGAGCAACTCTTACAGACAGATGTGCAGTGTACATCCTCTGCACCTCTGGGAGAGCAGCATGCTGAAAGGTGTTAGGGAGCAGTCAGCTGTCAGACTTCAACAATGTGTCCCAAGTAAACCCCTGTCAATGAGGAGCACAAGGGAGTCTGGGTTGACCTGTTGATACTGCTGTCAGATGCACTAGAAGTTCTGCATTATATGTCTATGCGTCACGCAGACTGGATGTTAATATTAACATATCTACAGTACCTATACTATGGCTGATTACTGCTCTGCTTTCACAAAAAATGCCATATCACACATGCTGTAGTATGCAAGAAGTCAATGCAAGTCAATGGTGAGACAGCACAGTTCCTGAATAAATCAGCAGTCAGCAGTCAAGTTCAGCAGAGGAACCTACGGGCAGGCTTTATGGCAGCTGAACAAGCTAGAGGCAACACTGTGCTGATGAGAAAGTGATGAAGAAGAGGCTTCCCCTCATCATGCCTTCATCACCATAGTAAAAGAGGATGCAGAGAGAGGTGGAAATTTATGGCAGCTAGAGGGAGACTTAATTTTCAAGACCTGTTCTCCCTCGTGTTCCCAGGCTTGACCATTAATATCAGTCACCCCAGGAGGGAGGCTTATGCACATCTATGTACACGTTGGCAGGAACAGAATTAGTGTGGCCACTGTGTAAACTGAGTGAGGTGTTAAATGAGGGATAAGACATCAAGCTTAGATGAGCAAAGATAAACCACCATTATACACTACTCACAAAAAGTTAGGGATATTCGGCTTTCGGGTGAAATTTCAGGATGGACCTAAAATGCACTATAACCTTTACAGGTGAACTTAATGTGACCTTCCCTA
>JAUMHL010000014.1:14917845-14937654 GCA_032362345.1 Sandelia bainsii
TATGAAATCTGCTTTTCTTTCACAAACATGGTCATTTCTATGTGTGTCCAAACTTTTGACTGGTAGTGTATGTCTAACTTGTTAAAAATAGTTTCCAACTTTTAACATTACTTTCATTAATGTACCTTTATAGTATTTACATTAGTTGCTAAAACAACTATATGTTAAAAACTATAAAGCAACTCACTTTTTATCAATTTAAGAAATCAACTAATAAACTGTAACTGTTTCTTTTTCTCATCGAAAGAAAAACAGTAAAATAACAACTGGCATGTGAGTTTAGATTCTGATTAACAGGGAACAAAACTCTGACATATTAAACTGAGGAGAATGAATCAAAGTTTAGACAGTGGGAACAGTACTGGCACTAAACTAAAATGTGATTATTTAACAAGCAGATAGGATCACACTCTTGTTCATAGATTGCTTGAGTATACTGTCTTATGTCTTCAACTATTGTCATTACTCTCATAGAAGAATGCAGCATAGAAGAATTTGCATTATTCATTAGGTAGTATTCTGAGTGACTGAAGGTTACCACGGGTGCCGCACCTCCAGCCAATCAAAGCAGGTGGTTATGAATAATACTAATTTTATGTAAATAGCTCCAGAAACCATCTGCTGGAAGACAGGGGAATCTGGGCTGTAAGGAAAAACTGATTTAGAGAAATCTAAACTTTTCATGGATAAAATCACAAATATTTTTCACATAGACTCTGTATTTGTAGTCAAGAAGGGCCACAATTTTTCAGTCAGTGTTTTCCTCTCACAAAGTTGAGAACATCTGATGAGTTACATAAACTGAGGTCTTATAAAATCTTCATTGAAAAATTAAGCTATATCAAAAGTATATTTTAAATCCAACTCAAAGAGTTGGACTTGGAAGAGTATAAAACATGTACAAATAAAATGTGCGTTAATAGTAAAGTAAACAAGTTTTTGTGTAAAAAAAAGTGTTTTACATTCTTCATTTGAAGTTTTCTTGTGGTTTTAATAATTTAATGTGGGTGCTTCTCTTCCTAATGAAATTAATAAACTTTCAGGTAATGTTTTAGATAGAAGACAGAAGTATCTTTGTAAGGTACAATTAGATCCACCACAATTAGATGAAATTATTAAAAATTTCAAAAATAGTTCAGCGGGCCATGGTAACATTAGTAGTTTAATAACAAAGGAATCAGATTATATTTTAGAACCTCTCACTCATATCTTTGGTAGCTCTATGGAGACTGGTATTGTTCCTAAAGGTCTTTAAAAATATATAATTATACCCTTATTTAAATCTGGTGATCCTAGTAAATGTCCATCGTACTTTGTTTTTCAAAAATACTGAAAAAGTGGTCTATTCAAGACTTTGTAAGCATCAAAGTGAAAAAAAAATGCAATATGCGCATCACTACAGATTTGAGAAAGGATGTTCCACAGATATAGCACTTAGTACAACTTACTGACAAAATACAGCTAGTAATAAATGACAACAAATTTGCACATAGTATCTTTCTAGATTTGAAAAGCATTTGATACTGTTATTTTATATAGTTTATTAGGTAAATTGAAGTGATAGGGTTTTCATGGCCATACAATGAAGGTTTTGCTTAACTGTGTGAGTGAGAGAGAACAGTATATTGACGTACAACCCTGTCTCCTAAAAATTACATTTGTATACAATTGGGGTGGATGGAGGGCATTGACTGTGCAAGACTGACATGCCAGAGACCTGAGTTTGACATCAAGGTCCCCAGTGAGGTTGGGTTTAGGCAAGTAAAGTACTGAGGTTAGGGCTAGAGAAAAGATCGTGTTTTGGTTTGATTTTTAATACAGACGTGTGTGTGAAGCAACTGTGTGACATGACAAGTGACATTTTTGTCTATTAACCAGCCCACAATCTTTCCCTGACCCTAACCCACTGCTGTGATGTCTGATCCCAACCATAAAACACTTTAATATCGCTACACTCACATATCTGGATGTTAAAATGCATCGTCGGATATTTTTGCAGACAGAAAACCAGTTGCAGATCGGATATTTTGGCCGTCAAAAATAAGTTGCCTGTGAACATTTTATTGATACGTTCAGTATCAACGTATTTGCGACATTGTCATTGTCATTTACATTAACTGTGAACATATGATCATTATGTTAACAGAAAACGTAATTGGGTCACAAAAACGTCCTGTATAATAACTAGGGCTGGGTACGTTAACGCGTTATTATCGCGTTAACGCATTAATTAATTAATGCTGACAATTATTTTATCGTGTGTTAACGCAATTTTATTATTATAATGATGATGATGATGAAAGTGTGTTGTTCACTGGCCCTGAATACACATACAGACATTTTCATTTTAAATCTCTTCCACACGCCGGAGTTGATAGAACCACAGTTATTTGTAACCACTGCAAAGTCAAATTTTCCTATCACTGGAGAACTTGGAGTCTGACGTATAACTTAAATACAATGCACACCGTTGCTGCAGCAAATCATCCAAACAACGGACATCAACACAAACACTTAAAGGAATCATGACAGTCATGTGTTTCTTTTAATGACAGCAGTCAAATTAACAACTGTGTTTAAAAAATGCTTTTCAGGTGGTTGACGTGACATATTTTGCGCTGTGCGCTCTGTGTGTGTGTGTGTGCGGGCACATCAGAGCGGAGCTCCACTGTGCACCACACAGAGATCAGAGGAGAATAGTAAACGCGACATAAGACATGACATAAGATAAATAACATGAGGCTGTTTAGTTGGTTTAATAAATAAAAAAAACTAGGTACAGACCTGTGATTACACACAGGTGGTTCTGGACTCAACTGGAACAACTAGTTTTTCTATAATAAACTAGATAAAACGTTAATGTCCTGGCAATGGCAAATAGCTTAAGTTTTCTATTTGATTTCATTACATTAATGTTTAAGTTGAGATTTATAAGAAACATTTAACTGCTACTGTGTAAAGGGCAAACTGTTGTTAAAAACCATCAAGTGTTTGCAGAATAAATATTATTGCAATTTTGCTCATATAGCAGTACTTTTAAAATTAAAGTTAAAAACAAGTACTTTTGAATAATGTAATAACGTAATCGGGATTGCAGTTTTGTCGTATACAAATGTAATTTTTAGGAGACAGGGTTGTGTAGTAATATAAGCTTATGGCTTCCAGTTTTTGGTTTCCTCTTTGATTTTACATTGTCTTTTATGTGATAAATAAATGAAACTAAAACTAAACTAAAATTAGCTTTTGTTCTCTTTGTTAATGCAAAATGGAGAAAACTAATGAATAACTTCAGTGCTACAGCATGCTTAAGGATTACATAAAGTGGGTTGTGATTGAGTTAATCTGAGAGTTTATCCAATATATTTATATTGTATACAGATATGAAATGCTAATAATTATCATGCTATGAATACTTTGAATATATATGTAAGGACAGTGGCATGTGTCCCCTGCTAAGAAAGAAAGTCTGGTTTAGATTTTAGCAGGCTGGAGCTTGTGAACATGGAAATGTATCTCTAGGAAGGGTCCAAAGAGGCCTGCACTGTTTAGTTAAGGTATCTTTTTTTTCACTCTGTGGATCTTTGAATAGCCTGGAAACTCTTGCTAGAGGACATTAGGCTGCATGCTAACAACGTGTATGGAAATTTATCATTTGGGGGCAGACCTACAGATTAGCCTTGAGGGTAATTAGCACATTTTTTAAATTAATTTGGAAATGAACATATAGCTGAACATATAGTGGAGGGAGCCTAAAATATGGATGATAAACTGAATTGACTTTGCTGTTACATTATTGTATACATTTAGATGCTTTGGCTCAATCTTTTGCTTTAAGTTAAACTGTCTAAAGAGCCCTAATTATTCAGTGAAGGTTACTAAAGTAAGTCATTCTCCTAGGCTAATATTTTGAAATGACTGCCGCTTAAACTAAGTTTGGGGCAGCAGGAAGTAATTGTGTACTGTACTACCTGTAGTAGCCTGGATGCATGGCTTTTTCTGTGTCAGAAAATGCCCTGAGGCAAGTTATGTAAAATGCACACACGGCACATCACTTGATAGCTACGATAATGAATAAAACATTAATAAATGGGATGATTAGAAGGAAAGAAGGTTTTGCTCTCTCACTGTTGTCAAAGAAATTCTATACTACAGAAAAACAAGAATATGGGTGGACCAAAGAACATTTGATTTGGGTCATTTTATGTCATTCACTGTCAGTGTATTTTTCTACGATCATTAATTTTCCTGTATCCAAAATCTGAGCCACCTACAGAACTCAAGTTGCACTGCAATTATTGGATGGTTCGTGTGTTAACAAGAATGCAGAATGTTATGTATTTATTTATTAATTTACAGAAAATACAAAAATCATATGATCAGTCAGTGTCAGTCAAGTGCGAGACAAATTATTTCTTTATCTGTTGTATCAGATTTGTTAGACTGCAGTGACAAAAACATGAAGCAAGTAACTCTTTACACCTGCATTTGTTTGTACACTTGGTGCCCGGCACCCACATATCTCTCCCTCCAGTCTTTCTTCTTCTGCCTATCACATCACTTCCTTGTGTATTTAACACCCTGACTGACAAGCACTTTGATTTTCAACCCTTGTTCTCATCACATCTCCACTGCTTTGGCCTATCAGGGGTTTGGGTTGGGCTTAAGAGTCATGATGTTTATGATGCTGCCTATGGGTCTAAGTGGCTGAGCCATTACTAAATCTATGGCTGCTTCTCATACATGTTAAGTGTAGATGTTTTTACACTTCATTGTCAGGTGTTTTTTCCTCACTGAGCTACTGGTGCTGGATCAGTGGTGTATGTCAGTTGTTTAATAAACATTATCCAGTATACCATTGCACATAGCAATTTATATAAACATATTCTCCACATAAATGAATGGTATTTTAATGTATATACTCTCCCGTCAGTCTTCCAGAACAAGATAGTATAGCAAAACTGTCAACAAATTTAGGATGATTCCTTTTTTCTTCATACACTTTCTCTTAAGCCATCACTCACCAATACATTGCTAGGCTTGTCCATGGTGGATTTGAATGATTGCTGGGATGAAAGCCATACATCCCATATTCTTTCTCATATGAGAAAGTGACATTTGAATCCTCTGATCTTGGCAGTTTAAATTCAGACCATGATGCCTTCCCTCAGACCACAAGGGAAATTAATAAATGATTAAAGTCTAGTGGAGTCAAGGGAAGGAATGGTAAAGAGGGATAATGGTGTATTGCTGAATGATGCTATGTGTGTACTTAGACAGCCCTGTGTCCTAAAAATTACGTTCGTATAGGACGAAACTGCAATCCCAATTATGTTTTGATACAGGACGTATTTGTGACCCGATTATGTTTTTGTAGAACATAATGATCATATGTTCACAGTTAAAGTAAATGACAAGTCGCAAATACGTTGATACTGAACGTATTAATGAAATGTTTACAGGTAACGTATTTTTGTCCGCCAAAATATCTGATCAGCATCCGGTTTTCTGTCGGCTAAATTGTCCGACGTTACATTTCAACATCCAGATATGTGAGTGTAGCGATATTAAAGTGTTTTATGGTCGGGATCAGGCATCACAGCAGTGGGTTAGGATCAGGAAGAGACTGTGGACTGGTTAATGGATAAAAATGTCACTTCACACAGTGGCTTCACAAACACAACGTCTGCATTAAAAATGACACCAAAACACAATCTTTTTTCTAAACCTAACCTCAGTACTTTTCTTGCCTTAACCCAACCTCACTGGGGACTTTGGTATCAAACTCGGATCTCCAGCATGTCAGTCCTGCACAGTAAAGCCCTCCATGCACCCCAACCACCTCCTTGCAAATCGCTTCACGTTAATAAATGTAGCATGTCATTCATTCATTCACAAAAATACGTTTCAGTACAACGTGACAATTACGTTCTACAAAAACGTAATCGGGATTGCAGTTTCGTCCTATATGAACGTAATTCTTAGGAGACAGGGTTGGCTTAGAAGAGGCAATGCCTTCAAGCTGTTTTGTTGACAGGTGTCCTAAGTGATAAAAGGGCACTTTGTAAGGAATCTGATTACATTAACAAAACTTCCGAAATCTGCTTAATTTTATTTCTCCTTTGCATGCCAGATATGACAAGAATAATAAAATATGTTGTCATGGTGCTTCATGGCATTCATCTGGGTGTCATGAGCTTACATTCATCTAAGGAGCAACGGACATATGAAAAACACAATGACACAATACTAAAATTAAAACAGTGTGTGTGGAAATGGACCATTATAGACATTCAAAATTTTCATTCCTGAGAAAAGTTTTGAGAAAGTTTTTTTTCCAAATGAATATCAGTTATAACAGTTATGAATACAACTGTTTCTACAGCCTATGCTATAGGGACAGAACTACAGTGTGTAAGTAGAAAAATTGGGTCTGTCATAAGGTCTACTGACAGAAAAACATGTAATTTTGAGTAGATTTATCACGTTAAAAATCACAATCATAAAAATCACCTGAGCTTCAATAAACCAATCTGTTAAAAAACATAACGACAGTGAACGCCCTCAAAGCTTTATAATTTTGTGTCATTTTCAGTAACACTTTTTGTATGGTCAACAATAACCCAGTTGTTTTGTAAATGTTATGTACAGATATACAGTATCTGTACTGCACCTGTTTACTGTTTAAAACAGACTACTTTTTGTACTTTTCCTAGTCACATGTGCTTCAGTACTTGTGTATAAACTGTATACCACAGTTCTCCGCCTGATTGTCTGAACCTTCTGATCCTTGCTGTCCTGCTTGCCTTTTTCATGTCCACTTACTTGCCCTTGGGCTGGACATAGTCTGCCCGCCTTTCTGCTTTGGACTTAATATCCTACCCTAACAGCGAAACTGCTGATGATTTATTGTTTAGGGTGTAAACCCAATTACATATGTTGCATTTTTAATCCAGATCTCCATGGATCAGGCTACTCCAATGTATTTGAGGACTGATACAGGAAGCTCCTTCTGGTTTTATTTTCTGTCCACATTCTGAATGGACAAGAATGGCTGTTAGTGAGGTTCAAAGGCTACACACTAGCACATTCAAGCCTGGGGATATTAGTGATCTAACTCCCTGCCAGGTCACTTAATGATTTGTTTCTAGAAAGTTCCAAGTCTGGCAGAAAATGATGACCTGGGATTGGCCGCTGAGGGAAAATTTAACGTGACACCACTGATTAACTGTGCCTCACTCCAAAACAGCAGTGAGTCCTCTGGGAGGGCTAGGTTTTGATGTGAAGGCCAGCACACTTCACAGTTAGAGAAGCCTTTTTATCAGTCACTCAAGCTAACTTTGAAAACAGTGGGGCATTTTGTGTAGATTCTCTAAGGTCTGAAACACACTGGAGGTTAGCATGAAGTACTGTGAAGTACTATACGAGAAGAGAATGCTCAATATAGAGCAGAAACACTAGAGTCATTCACTGAATGTGCCACCCGCAAGAGCATTTCACTTTGACCCACTATGAATTAAAAATTCATTTCACTGACAATTAGACAATTTTTTTTCTTTCTTTCTGTCTCACTTTCTTACAGTCACAGTAATACATACTTTATTAACTACTGTATTAACATGCATTAACTACATACACCATGCAGAAAATGCATACATTTAATGACATTATGTAGAGATGATTTATCTTATTGTAGAATGTTTCAATTATTTTGACATATTTTGTGCCAGGTTTTTTGTAGAAAACTAAGCAAGCTGTGGTGAAATTAGGAGTGTTCTATATGTTGCTTTAATTCTTTGTATAGCTGGATCACAGATTTAGGCTTAACATGTCTATTGCACATCAATATTTGTCATCACTGAATCACCAGTTGGACTTTAAAGAGGCCATATTTTGTTTAATTCAGAGTTTATATTTTATTTGGGGGCTCCATTGATACATGATTATATGATTTTCAAGTGAAAAAGTGAAAATACTTTTTTTATTTATTGGGTGTAGGAGAACAAAACAGGTGGTCAATTGATGGCTCTTTCTGCAGCATTTTGTAAAAAAACTTTAAGCACAAAGTGAGTAGGTCAGACTGAAATCTGGGCATTTCACTACCAGCCAGCACGCAAACACACATTCACCTTAAGCTTTGGACGTCTGAATATTTGTTTTGTGGGTACCCAACTTCACAAAAGTATAAATGTTGTGTAACATTAGAACACGAAAAGCATAATATGACCCCTTTGTGGATCATGATTATTTTTTCAGTAATGGGAGTACGTTATGGCAGTGTTATGGCAATCATGATCTCTGATTTTTATCTTTTTCTGATCACTAATTAAATGATATAACTGGAGTGAACAAGTGAATTTGACATTTTACGGTAGCTACAAAGTTAAGTTGAAACATAATGCAGAAAATAGTTATGGCTCACCCAGACAATGGCCTTGCTGAATTTGAATTTGGCTCTCAGTGACCTAGCGATCTCTTATTCATGATTCAACCAGACCTAAGCCCATTGCTCTCAAGGCCTTTATAGGCGTTGATGAACTCTGGATAACTTCTCCTGAAAATGTCTCAATGTCATTATGATAAAAGAATTCTGACGTGGAGTTGTAGTACTGGTGTTGTGGGTATTGTCTGTGGTTTAACTCCAGAAAATGTTATTGATAGATTTCTGTCAGTGTCAGTATATGTGCATGTGGACCCACAGTATGTGCTGTCTGTTGAAGTTTTTCAAATTCCTGTGCTTCCCTTTTCTTGTTTTCCAACTCATCAGGAAAGTTTCTTTGCAACACCTTCGGAGTTGCTTGGCATAGATTGTACAAATCTCTGGAACCCTGCTGGAGGGATGTGGCCATTCTTCTTCAAGATCTTCTTTGATGTTTATGTTTGATCATGGTCCTGGAGACTACTCCTTTGCATATTACATCAAAATATTTCTCACCAATCCATTCAGTGACCAGAAACACATCTATAGTACATTCATACTGTTTCTCCATGATATATATTAGAAAATGATACTATTATTAAATGCCATTGTTGCAACAATGTCAGACATTTAAGATTTGTAGACCTGTATCTCATAAAATCTGTGTAATTTAGAATTTTTCAAACAGATTGTGAAATGTATCTAAAACAAGTGATTTGATAGACAGATTGCCTGCTTGGCCAGAAATCATACAATATTCATCAACTCTTTAATATGAATTACAAATTTCAAAATAAAGCGATAAGTCATTTGCAGAAACTGCAGGAGGAAAGCAGATTTCTGGCTTATTGAACAAACAGAAATACCTCTTTCATGGCTTACACTGTAGGTACAACATAGTTTTCAAATGTGAAATATGATGGCACTCTAAAGTGACCTGTAAAAAAGTTATAGAGTAATAAAACATTCTAAAGAAAATATATTACCCTTGAAACCTGGATGTGCTGTACATCTTCTTGTCCTTTGCCTTCCTGTACTCTGTTCTTCTCTTCCTGTCTGATTTAATATCATTATAAATCAAATGAATGAAGGAGAAAGCAGGAGTTTGATATCTAACATTAACCTTTTTAAGCAAATTTCATTGTGCTAATTGAACTGCATTTTTACATGACAGCCATACAGAAGCTGGTTACAAATGCACCCTAGTCCACCAGATAAGTCCTATTAGTCAGAGCTTTATGACTAGGTGTTTTTGATTCATAACCCTGCTCTAACCTAATTTAACTTTAAGCAGAAGTGGAGTCACCACATTTATCACTATAGCAACACAAAGAGAAGCAATATTGTAACAGTCTCATCTCCAAGCAGAAAGAGACTATGCTCTAGGCAAGAATGTGTTTATTGAAACAGTGAGTTAAATTAAAGAGTTAATGAATTCAGTTAATTCAATATAATTAACTTAAAACTGGACATTAATAAGCTACTGTAAAAGCTACTTTGTGATTGCAGAGATTATTTTGCACATTGTGCTAGCTGTATGGCTGACAGCTTAGCATCTGTTCAGGTGATGCTTAACATCTGGCTCAGTAACTAGACTTGGATTTTAATCCAACACCCTAAAATGTGGCTTGCACAAACAACAGTCAGGACTTTTAAGACCTCACTCTGTTGTGTGTGCCACATGCACTTTAAGGTGTTTGGCTGAATTACCAGTTGTTTTTTGTTAGCACCACAAAAATGTAACTACTAGGAAGCACACCCTCCTACTGTATTTACCTGTAATTGAGTTAGAGACACTTAGTGTATGCTGGGGAACTGGTAGTGCATAGTAAGTGATTATAGGGTAAGCAAAAACTCTTCTGTTTAATAATTACTAACTACTGTATAATACAGGTTAAAGTTCAGTGCATTAACATTAGCAACATGCATGATGAATGGAGTGAGACCAAGTACTAAACCCCCCCTCCACCCCATCTGCACCACGATCTGTTTGACAGTACCAGAGTTAGAATACAGTCATGTATTTGCACACTGACCCTACAGAAAGTCTTCCTCACTGGCATACAAGCAGCTATCCCATTTATAACACCTGTAAAACACTCACATACAGCCACTAGATTTCTTGTGGTCGTCTGTGGGGAGTTGGGGAGAAATGGTTTTGCTATAAAGCCTGGCATCTCTAATCGACAGCTCAGTGGATGGATCAGCACAGTCTGCATGCTCTGAAAACCTCTTACATATGGAAGCCATTCAGGGCTGCTAATGAAGCCATTGATCATTGTCAGCTAATGACACTCCCTAAGTAGACTGTATACTCACCCAGAGTGATGATGTTTTTCACTTTTAAATAATATTTCAGATATCATTTAAAAGTAGAATTTGACTAACATGCATACCATATTGTCATTTTATCTGCACATTAACTGCTATGTATTATGACACTAAAATGCCAGTGAAGGTTATGCAGTTGATTTAGGTCCACTAGAGACAAAAAAAACTATGATTGTGACACTAATGACCAAGCATATTAATCCTGCCCTCATTAGGAAAATCAATTGATTCAGTTCTCACTGAGATCAGATGAAAAGTCCACCAACTTCATAATTTTTGGAAGATTCAGTATATGCTATTTGCAAAGGCCAAAAATCCCTTTACATGCCTGCAGATAATCAAATTATTGTTTCAGTGTTTTGGTTTATTCATAAATGTATGCCACAGGAAGGTAAAGTGCCTCAAGGCTTTGCTGTGAGTGTAGTGTTTGTGCAATTAAAAAAAATAAAAATCTTTGTAATCTTTAACTGTCAATCACATATACTACTAGTATTTCCTTTGTACAAGCTAACGGTAATTTTAATCCATGTAACAATACATTGTTGGAATTCAATTTTGACTGAGTTCTCATGCTAAAATAACATTAAAAAACTTACTGTAAGTTAAAACTTACTGTTTAACTTAGTGTAATTAGTATTGTTGTCTCATCAAAAAAAATGGATGTTTGATATTTGATTTGGAGCTGTTTGCATGTTTGCCTAGTCTGTCTGTTGAACTGAAGTTGTAATTCTTCAGACAGAAATACAAATGTAATGTTTGGCCAGTATTGAACTGAAAACGTACAGTATCTTTGTTTCCATCAGAAATACACTTGCAGTTATGTCATCCCAGCAGATTGGGGAAAATAGGTAGAAAATATAAATGAATGACTTGAATTTCTGTTTCTTTAAACCTGTGGCAGACTGAGATTACTATTGAGACAGGGACTCTGAGCCCATGCTGGTCTCCACAGCTTCTATACCTGTTGAAATCTATTATCAGTGTACATATAAATACATAGAACTTTTTTGTTGTTGTTTTGCACCTGGCATATCTTTCGAGCCCTTACTGGATTTCTGTTGAACATCCTGGAACTCAGACTAACTAGCAGTACATCCACCAGAAAGAAAGGACTATACATATTTTTATTTTTAGTATTATTTTCATGCGCCCCTTCTGCTTTTCTGCAAAGCTTGATGAAGTGTTGATGGCATTTAGTTTTTTTAGAGAGCAGAATGAACCTGGGAAGGTAGTTATCATTTTATGAAATACTTAGGCCCCACCTTTGTTTTCAAGATGGTTTGTTATTTTTAACACTAAACGTGTTTGTTGATTATGAACATGTAAATGTGCCTTTTCCGTGCTTTCATCCCAGGCTTTTCTCCTTTTAATGTGCTCCCTCTGATCTCCACCCTTTCTCTTTCTGTTTCTCTCTCACCTGTTCTGTCTCTATATTTCTCACAATGTTCAGTCTTGCGTATACCACACATTTGACAGAATGTCCTGTTTCTGTCTACCGGCATGTGACCATTTGCCATTTGCACATGGTGACAGGCAGAGATCTTACCATCGCGGCAAAGGGGGACAATATGCAATTCTGACTGACTGTAGCTGCCCTGTGTTGTTTTTGTATCGATTTACAAGTTTCATTTTGCAGTGTTAACGCTGGCCTGAGAGTCGATTGGGTGCCTGGCCAAAAGAATCACCTGGTTATTCTTCTTAGTTGTGCTGACACTGGTAATACTCTCATTGGCCATTTGGGGCATGCTTTAAGGCATGCACAAAACAAAATTTGCCTTCCATGCACATGGCAGTTGGCATTCCATTTTGCACTGCCATTACATGCCGTGTAGACAGAAGGAATGTTGTGGGCTGTAATATTCACACCAAAAGGTTCTCAATTTCTGTATATTTTAGTGTACCAGTGTCACAGTTTGTGAAGAAAACAAAATATGGAGCCATTTCTGAGTATGATATTACTAACATGACCAGTACATTATATATTCATAGGAAATAGTTTGTGGGCAATCAATGTAACATAATTTGATCTGGATGAGATAATGTAAAGCCACCAGTAGCCTGTGGCTGGTTGTTATACCACTATGTGAGATAGTCAGATGTTCTGTGTGTTAGTGAATGGCAGGAGGGAAAGAGCTGGTGGTTGGTGAGTGAATGAGTGAAGCAGGGAGACTTGGCTAAAAAATGTGTGTGACAGAAGTTGAATTTTTTTCTGGCTGCCTCATCGACTGACTTCAGTGAATCGCTCAGTGGCTCAGTCCATATGTAGATCTCAGTCTTGCTGTAAAAACAAAATTAAGCATTTGCATTTCTGCCTCAGAGCTCCACGATGAACAGATCTTCATTCAGCCTCATTTACAGTCTGCTCTGGCATGTGGCTAGTTGGAAGGAGTCAGACTAATTCTGTCTGAAAATTATTCTGAGAAAACTGAAAGTATTATTGCTCCCAAACAGGGTATAGTAGGGATTTGCGTAACAGCAGTGTCCAGCTGCCCAGTCATGGCTGCCAATATCATTTTAATGCAAATGAATCCACATAAACGACAGGGACAATAAAAGCTTATGCGGGTATAGGTGACCGCTGAATACTGAAAGCATTATGAGGAAAGATGGGCCTTTACTATTCTTGGCTAAGGGGCAAATTTATACAGAGTCATTAAATTGTATGTTGGGGTTGGAGGGAAAAAGCTACATTTTTTATTGATTTAAAGCAGGTGAATAGTAGAGAATGGTAAGGCACATATCTTTCTATGTGATGCACTATTTACCTCTTTCTTTCAATCCCTTTTTGCCCTCAATGGTCCAACCTTACTCTCATTATACCTTAGCTGCTGCTGCTAATAATGCTCCTCCTGGAACATATCAAAATTATCTTTGCCTTGGGAAACATTTAATTGGGTGTATGATATATGTTGCTAGCATGCCATGAAAATACCCTTATAGCAGTTATATTTTATTAAAAGGTATTTAGCTGAAAGGTATCAAGTACTGTAAATGCACTGGGAAAACTGGTGGGACCATATGTCATGTTTTTTTTAGTTTTTTTCAATACCTTTTTATCTTTATACCTTCACATTAACATACACACAGCAAGACATTTTAAAATTTTATGTAGTATTAACATTTCCGTGAGCTGGTTCCAACCAATACCATGGAACCTACACATTTTTCAGTGTTACACAGTATGACAGTTACTGTTCAACAGCAAAATATAATTTAACTTAGAGACATTGTGGACTCTTCCAGTAGCTAGCTCACCTCTCCCCCACCCAGATATATTACGAAACTTCAAATATTGACCCCCCACCCCCCTCCCCCTCCTCAGCAGCCTCCTTGGAGACCAGAAAGGAAGGCAGCATCAGCTGAACATTCATCATGATCAAAGTGAAGCCTTGGTATCCTTACAATACCCTTTCTCTGACACACAGCTTCAAGATTTCTTCTGTTCATCTGCACCCAATCCCACACTTTGTCCTGTCTTACACAGTGCAACCTCAGAGGAGAAGCACACAAGGCACGGATGGATGTCAAATGCAATTAACCCAAAGAGCATCCACCACTTTACTTTCTCCTTTTATGTCTCTTCACAGAGAGATTTCTACAAGGCCGCCTCATACAAGTTGTCACCCCCTTACCCTTCTTCGTCCTCAGTTTAAGAGAGATTTCACTTCTTGGTTTGGTTAAGACACAGATGTAGCCATGAATAATAATGTTGTACTGTGCAGCTTTTGCAAAAGCAAGGTGGTGGTCTCAAAGATGGCACATAAGATTTCAAATAGCAAGGTGTAAACAGCTTTACCAAAGGTGCAACAACAAGGACTTATGGCATTCTAAATACCACTTAAGTTTGAGCCATGACAGATCACACAAACAATGGCCCATTCTAGCTTTGGCAGTTTCTCTTTCTTTAGGATCCATGGTAAACATAGCTGTCTATTTATCAGCTGCATGAGTAATTAGTAAAGGAATAATGTTGGAGGGGACAGGGGAGGGAAAGGGCTTCAGAATAAAGAAAGCAGCTGGGGAAACTAAATGAAATCTGGCTACATCTGCAGAGTTGGGATGGGGCTAATGAGGAACATCTGGCTGGCTGCTTTGCTAGCAAAGATGGATAGTTGCTGATTTTTGACTACATTTTAGAATGAATAATTGTAATATTAGTAAGTTACACATTTTTGATTCTAAGTATCACAGATCAGAGCCAGACCAGTAAATCAAAATCAGATAAGATAAAAAAGTGTCAGAATTACTGGCTAAATAACTGTTTTGTTAACCGTCTATCTTACTGGTTGGTGGTTTGGGTGATTTCATGGTTTATGGTTGTTTCATTAATTGCTTTCCTGACTAATTATTGCTTTGCAGGTAAAGGCAGTAGATCCTGGTGGGAGCCACAGCTGTTTAGAGGAGCAAAGCAGAAAAAGAGATGCATCCCTCTACTTGTGTTCTGCTTTGTGTTCTGTAGCTTCATACTTTATGCCCAAAACAGGATATGTAACTTGGGACATCTCTTGCAGCCACTCACCAATGAGATATTATCCAATTTTAATCATAAGACAATGACCTGTCTGCACAGATGATAAATTTTCGTTCCAAGCTGAATCATGCAAAAATTCCCATTAGTCTCCTGAAATATTAAAATGAGAGATATTCTGAGCAAACCAGATTTTTACAGTGCATGTAGAATATACAGTAAATATAAATCCTAGAGAGGTTGGACGATTGAGTGCAATTCTATACAGGATCATACTTCATTAACTACTTCAGTTCACCAGTGCATGACATGCATAGAAAAATAAGTCAATGATAGAAGCTTGAAATGTTACTTTAAGCACAAAAACCCACAAATAGCTTTGGTGAGGAGCATTGTCTGTTCCCATCTGGGTAAATGTCAGAGATCTGCTGTTATTTCAAGTATGCACTCAGCATTTCAGAAAGAAACCCAGTGGCTTTCACCCACAGCACTGATGTTACTTTGATTGAGTGTGTCACAGCTTCTTGCATGGTTGTGAGTGGAGACAATGCCATTTACAAACTCAGTGGTCTTGCAAACTGTGTAAATATCATGTTTTACTTGAGACAAAATGCCATTGCCTCTGCTGCAATAAAACTATTTTTAAAAATAATTTAAATTAAGGGCATGTTTTTGTGTGTTGGTTTCACAGATTTATTGAGTGCAACTTAAATCTTAAAGCTGCAATACCAGTAATTTTACCAGTTTTTACCAGTTCATATCAATGTCCCCCCTGTTAGTGGACTTGAAGTCAATCATAAATCTAAAATCCCCAGGATTGTTCAAGTTGGAAATGTTATAAGTTTGCTCAAATGCATTTAGGGCCTGATTTGAATGTTTGTGTATACTACACCACTTTTAAATTAGCAAAATAGCACACGCTGTGGATTATGCACCTATGCCTTCATAAATATGCAAAGTGAGGCGTTTTTCCCCAAGTGTGCATAATACTGGGAGGAGAAAATGCAAATACACATGCAATGTAATTTATCAACCCTGAAAGCGGTTTGTGGTGGCCAGGATTGCATCTGAATTGAGGTGTAATCTGCTTGTGCATGGATGCCCGCTGTTATTTGGTGTAGGATATGATATAGGTGTAGGGTGCAAATGAGAAATAAAAGAATGCGTCCAAAACGCATTTACCACTCATGTTAATGAATTTTGCATATTTAAGAAAAAAATGCAAACATATCGTCCACAAACAAAACGCGTATTTTTCAAGCTTGCGCATGCAATTGAGTACTTGCTATTTGGGTTTTTAGAAAATCTGGCCCTTAGTGGCAGTAAAGTTAAGAGGAGTTTATTTCTCTACCACTGAAAAGCTTATGGTGAAATTGGGAACTTTATCAAATGTTATAGTTACAGTTTCAACACAAAACATAATAAATCTTGCGCACACTAAAAGCAGTAGACTGAGAGATTTTAAGGAATGGAAATTTGTCTATTAGTTGATCTGGATGAGTGATAGATACAAGAGAAATTGCATAATACTTTAAAAACTTGAAAACCTGGATCTGTCTTTGAATCTTCTCACCAGCATGCCATCTTACCCTGTAACAGCAGAATAAAGTGACCTGAAACATAACAAGAATGCTACTGTCTGAATATAGCTGTTAACCTTTGCAGTTCATGTCTTCTCAATGTGATTAAATCAAAAACTTCCTGAAAGTCAACAAAAACTGAATGATATAAGCTAATAAATGTTGCATGGAACTGCATGGCAGAAAACACACATTCAGTATCTGTGTTTACATCCACCACTCATGATATTTGGGTGGTAACAATGACGAAAACTGAGTTTGTCCAAGATGAGAAGATGTCTGTGCCTCATTGTGCTCTTCCAATGATGTCATACAAAGCTTTACAGGTTTCAGAAGCAGCTTACTCTGCACTGCATAAACACAACACTCCATTCACACACCTCAGGAAGGAAAGCCAAGTTCCAGTGTCTTCTTCTGCCACACAGGGATTCTCAATTCAGCTGTGCCCTCAAAGTGGAAATTGGCAAACTCTGGAGTTGGAGAGTGCAGTGAAGTCCTCTTTCCTTCCTGGCACATATTGAAAGAAGAAGTACATGGCCTTCAGAGATTTACCCAGCTGTCTCATAGAAAAATCTAGTTTTGACAGTATTATGAAGGATACAGTGGCAACTTTCTGCAAGCACTCAATAAACTTTGCATTTCGTCAGAGACCAGTTTCTGTAGTAATATAAGTCTCTTTAAGTGTAGAACTAATGCCTTACTAATATTGTAAGATGCTGGCATGTTGGGAGCTGGGCTGATTTTACATCTTTGCTGCCCCACAGAGCCATCTACAGCACTTAATTTTTATTACATTCCTTTGTTTGGGACACACCTTTGACCTCACTGATGTACAAATGAGGTACAAGCCAACACTAACTTACATAGTCACTTTACTTTATGAGTTCAACATAAATATAATAACATTATAATGACACTTACAATGAATGCACTGAATTACTGTGGTAACCTAATCAATTTAATTTGTGAATTCAGTGGACAGACTGTCAGAACATGTTAAATTACTACAGGGGTGGAGGCTGTTAGTGTCTTCAGAAAAGGAGGAACACCTTCTGGTAAAAACTAAGCATCACATGATGTGTCCTTAGCTGCTATCTACAGTAAGCTTATGTTCAGGAACTCTGAATTAGGAGTGAGTGTAATCCCTGTTGCTTCACTGTCAGGACAGAACTTCTACTTCTACCCCAAAACCACTGAATAGGTGCTTGTTAAACCATAGTGTGTTGTTTGCTGCTCCTTCTCTACCTCACTAGTTCTGTGAGGCTGTGTGTACAGCAAATTTACACACAGTGACTAAATCTTAATTGTAATTGAGGTCTTCCTTTTTTCATAATTGTTAATTGTTTGAGGACAGTCGTTGGTTAGGGTTAAATATAAATCATTCTTTTAGGATGAACATACTAGCAAGACATAATGTTTTTTTATATAGGGAAGATAACATGAATGTAATATGGGTATTGCTGTTTGGCAACATTTAATACTGGGCTAATACATTCTGCTCTCTTGTGTAGTAGATTAACTGTATTAATACTAGAAGGAAACTGGGACTCTCATCTTTGGAAAACATATCTTCTGTGACAAGACCATGTAATGTTTTGCCCTTTGGGCAAATTTGCACTCTGCAATTCTCCAGATGGCTTGAGTGTCATTATCTTTTCTCGTCTGCCATTTTAATCTTGTAGGACTGACTCAAAAAATAAAACTATTAACAGAAAGAAATATCAATAAAGTTTTGTATGTTTTTACATTTTTTGTTTAAGTCAATAAATAATTGTTTACTTTGATAAATGAATCCCCCTCATCCCTGCCCAGCCTAACTCCCCTCCATCCCGTCCTAGATCACGCTCAACCTTGCCCCCCTCTTCCCACATCTTCACCACCCAGCAATCCTACATTCAGTTTTTATACAATATCAGTCAATTACTGTACTTATAATTGCGTCGTTTATCTGGGTTAACCATATATGTATTGTCCTTGGTTGAGCATTATTTACTCTTACTGAGAATAACTCCATGTATGACACAAATGATCATAACCAGTGCACAACTGAGAAATTGTGAGGTGGTTTCCACCTCTGAGTTAAACTCTTCTTGGCTGTGATCAGGCCAACAGTATGGATCTGGTGGTAGTCCCATTGAAATATCAACAATGTTGATATACAGAGGCCTTGGTAATATGAGATTTACAGTAATTCCTAACATGTTTTCAATATGGTTTATTGGTGTGGCTGTTAATGCAGTCATCCTATCACTAACCCAGAATTCACAAGTGCTACTGACTATTGGGAAACTTAAGACATTTTAACCCATGTTGGGCCAGACCTCAGTCACATCACATGGCAGCCATGTTATCAGAGTCACACAAAGTAGGATGCATATTGATGTCAAACTTAAACATACATTTCTAAGCATATGTTGAAACATATGCTTGCCTGGTACTTTCTCATTAAATATAATGACACATTCTTAGCCTAACGACATACAGGTCTAACAACCTTATGTAATGGAATATATTTCAATTAACAAAAGTCCCAGTCCAGTCTGAGTTCAAGAGCATTAGAAGCCGGATTTTAACGTAAGTTTCAAAGAATACAGGACTGAATATGATACTTATCATCATATGATATCATATGACATATATCATATGATACTTGTGCGTATTGCATGTACCCTACAACACATTTGTGAAATATGTCATGATTTCAAATACTAATTAGGCAGTAGTTTTCTGTATAGCTAAAAGAAGGGGAGTTCTCAACAGGCATTCATACACATGAAAACACGCATTCATACAATACCAGGCTAATCTGGACTTTCACTTAGTATTGCTTAAGAGTTGCTTTATTTTACTTTACTTTACTTGGCAGACGCTTTTATCCAAAGCGACTTACAAGCGGAAGACACACGCAATTACCATTTGGGTTCTGTAAATTATGAATTACTACAAACTAAGAGCCCTGATAAGACCCAAAACTTGTCAAGAAGAAAACATGCTAGGAATTGTTAAGTGCTAGA
>JAUMHL010000014.1:14937754-14948002 GCA_032362345.1 Sandelia bainsii
AGGTGGTGATAGTCTCGGCTAGTCGAATGGAGCAGGGCAAGTTATTCCACCAGCCAGGGACAACGAAGGAAAATAGAGTTCAGACTTCTCCCTAACTTTAAACCCATTACTAGTTCCTTTGAAAGATAAAACATCTTAAATACCATACACACACATACAAGAGCAATGTAGTGCATGTAGTTTTATGCAACCAGAAATTTACATTTATATGATGATGAAATCAAATACTGAAAAAGGACATGGCCCAACAAAGAGCGAAATAGAAATATCAGATTCCACTTCACCCACAAGACTTCCAAATTATAGAAATAAAGGGACACCACAATAGAAAGAGTACAATTATAGACTAAAACTTTTACTCAATGAATTCAGCATACTGATTGTAAGACCAGAGCATTTTCTGTTTCTAGGTGGGCTATAACAGCGGTGTCTTTGCCTTTAAAATGGAGTGAATTGGGTAGTTTCCAAGCTGCTCATTTTTCATGCAAAAGCTATAAACAGCCTGGGTTTAGGAATTCAGTTACATGGCCAGTTTCACAAGCCTCCGCACCCAGGCCAGTCATTCATGATACTTTTTTTTCCTTTAATAGGCACTGTCTTCAAAAGAAGATATTAAGAGAGTAGGTTACTTAAACTGGGCATTAATTGAGTTACTCAGTGGAAGCTTTTGATTTTATATTTTCTTCAGTAATAATGTTTGACAGCTCATGCTTTGAGGACTGTTCTTCCTTATTCATGCTATAAATAAAGTCATGCTGCATTATCACAGACAGTCAAGACAGTCAAGTTTTCTAGTGGCTTAAGACTTGCTTTATTGCCTTATTGAATCTCTAAAATTCTTGCAGATGTGAATAACTATGATGCTCTGAGTTCTTCAACCTGTGAAAGCTAAGGTGAGCTGCAGCAGTTCATGTGAAGATTTGAAGTTTTTGTGGTGTCACAGGAGCTGATGTTCCAGAAAAATGATGAGACGATGAGAGAGTTAGAGAAGGAAGCAAAGGGTGGTGGATCATGAGCAACACTTTTCATCAGCATATCAGATTATCAGTCCAACCAGGAATTACCAGTTGAAGTTAAACACAGTACCACAATTGTTACCTGAGATAGGTATTTATAATAAGGTTTAGAGTACCCAAAATATCTAACAGTAAATTTTTTTTGCCATGGTATGGTGGAGCTCTAGGGATGGTACTATCACTTAGCAGTGTCCGCAGTGAAATATCTCAAACTGTTGAGTCAGTTGTTGTCTGGTCATAATAATTATGCTAGCTTGCTTGTGTAAACCTGACATTTCCTTTTAGTGCCACCATACAATTAACACTTTTGGTTTTGATTGAAATATTGTATTGCAAGAACTACCGAATGGGTTGCCATTGTAATGAAGAATGGAGTCATTAAACATAGGCAACCAGCAGACATATTTGAGGGTATAGAGGTTAAAAATAGCTTTTCCAGTTTGCTGGGTGAACTGCTGAACTGAGATAAATTAAATTTTATTAGATTTAAAATATCCAATTATAGTTTGTCTTGCCAGTCTATGTCAGCAGGTAATATAAATATACACTACAAACATAAATAAAATTGCCATAATATAATGTCTGATTTTGCCACTATCTATATATTTTGTTCTTTGGAAGTTATTCTCAATTGCTATTCGTCAAACATGCTTCACTGTAATAATAATAATCTGTAATAATTGCTTCCCAAGGATCACAGCTTCAAAGACATGCACCAAGATACAGAATATTTAGTATTTTGAATTTAGAGGGCACTGATTATTGACACATTAGACAGTTGTATAGTCATCATATCAATATCCTAAAGCAGTTGTGCAAAAGTTTTACCATTCCTATGAAGAATCCCCATGACACTTATTGCTGCAGCACAAACACAAACAGGAAGAGGGCCATATCTCTGCAATGTTTTTTTCCAGTCATGGTCAAAATTGCTCAGTGGGAAGACACATTGTCATTGTAACTCTGTGCAATGTGTTCTACTTGATGCTTTTTTTTTGGCCCCTAGGCTGCTTACAGCTTTTGTTTCATCCTCTTACTTACCATCTTGTTTAGTGTTCATGTGCTTTCATTTCTAAAAGTACATGATCACCATGTTTTGATGATGCAGTGCCGACTAAGTTTGGCTGATCAGTTTCACTCTTGGTTTCCACACCTTTCTTTGGCCACTCACATACAGTAGATGGTTATTGCAGAAAGAAAATACTGCTAAATGGGGTCAATTTATTAAACTAAATATTTTTCAAAATGACAGCTTCACAAACTCGTATTAACTACTGAATTTCAGTACTACTAATCATCGGTACTACCTTTAACAGATTTTATTTCACAGAAATAAAAAAGTTGGCATTGATATATCAGTAATATGTTATTTAAGATAAATTTTTTCTTCCCCACAATGTCACAAAGAAAAACATGACCTTCAGTTCAACTAAATACAAGACTTTGATGAGAATGAGTAATGTGAGGTTAAATGTCACTCGCATAATGTTCATCCTCCAGAGCGCCTTTCCTTGTCTGAAAAGGCCCAAAGTTACTTTCCTCTGTTCCTTATAAATTGTGTTGGTAGCAATAACTTTTCCTTTGATATCTTTGTTTAAATATAGTTTATTATATTAATCCAGACATGTATCTCGTCATTGTCTTTATTTCCATCAACTGGTATAATGAAATCTGGGTGACAGGCTACAATGATATCACAGTCATTCTAGTCTGAGGTGTTTTTAAATATCATTTTGGACAAGCATATGCAAATCGCACAGGAAATGCCACACTCGGGATGCTGTGACATTATTGTTTACAGAGCGCAGCTTTACATCCCTGCCAAACTCAGAACCTCTCTGTGCTTTCTGTCATTGAAGAATAACTGTCTCCTTTTCTCTATGATGTCTTTTCTAACCACAACCACACAAAACTGGGTGTTTCTCACAGCTGGTATGAGATTATTAACTGTGTGATGCTGGACCAATTTTGCCCCCTACTGACAGATTCAAAAGATGCTCATATTGTGCACTTAGTTTGCATTTTATTCTTTCTGCCACAGTCATGCCTTAAAAAATAAAATCAATAACATTTCTTCATATTAGATTCACCCAAAAGTGCTGAATTGTTCTTCTTGCTTTACGGGAAAGCTCTTTGTAATTGCAGTCAATACAGTGTCATCAAGGGTCATTTGGTGTTCCAGTAGTCTGGATGACTTTGAGAAGTACAGTATGGCCTGACTCTGAGAATGCTCCATGGACATATATCAGTACATTTGGCTGAGAACCGAGGGTAATAATGTGATAGGAAGGACCATAGTATGATCACAACATTATGTAAAAATTCATTATATTTGTTGTTTATCTTTATCTTTTGGTTTAACATGAGAGAAAGAAGAGGAAGAAGAAAAAAAGCTCCTCCAGATCTTTGTGTTAAGAGAAAATTATTTGTGACCTGTTTTTACTTTAAAGCCAAGGTGCTGCATATCAGGCATTGTACAGCAGTTTATCTCACTGCAGTACTGATGTTTAGCAGTTAGGTATTACACATAGATCCAGTGTTTCTGCTGTAGTGTGTCCTTGGTTTGCAACTGTGATAGTGTATTAATGATGGTGACTTGGTGCTGCAGGTTTGGTGTTGATGAGTTTAGCCACAAGGATAAGCATGTAGCACCAATTCTAGGAAGACCAGGACAACAGTGATACATCACGTGCTAACAGTCAGGACAGAGACGATGACTCTGCCACACCCTGGTCCTAACATTGATCTGTCTTCTCTTCTCCCCTTCACAAGAGTTGTGATCAATGAGTAAAGAGTCTGTGTGAGGCCTTCAGGGATAGACTTCACCTGGGAGAACAAGAGAAGAAGGACTGAAGTGGGATATTTTTCACTTAGCTGTAAGAAGAATGGTTAGGTTAGACCGATGTAGCCTGTCACCCAGATTTCATTATACCAGTTGATGGAAATAAAGAGAATGATGAGATGCATGTATGTATTAATATAATAAACATTATTTAAACAAAGATATGATATCAAAGGAAGAGTTATTGCTGACCACATAATTTACAAGGAATGGAGTAAAGTAACTTTGGTGATTGGTTCGATATTTCTGTTTTATGATAATGGTGCCCTCAGTGTCACCTAACTAATAAAGTATAATGCTATTATTATGTCTCAACAGATTTTATTGGCCAGAAGAATTTAAACCTGGAGAGTATACTGAGTACTTTATGTAGAAATTACAGCTTTAATTAAAATATACATATTGCATTAGCAAAACTGAAAACTTAATTTCAGTTTAGAGGTAAACAACTACCAGGATATGTAATTAGTTACCAAAGGGTTTCTAAAAATGTGAAGCCCATTTTGGAAAAATGCTACAGCTCCTAAATTAAATGCATATTAAAAGATGAGTTTGCAAATGAGTGAAGCATTCTACAAAATATTCTGTTGTGATAGACTCCGTAAATAACAAAAGTTGCAGAATTAAGGCCATAGTTTATATGTGGCTCAAAACCATGATGTTAAGAGTATGTGTTGATTTGGATGTTTCAGTGGCACACTGTGGAGGTGGGCTTCCCTGTAAATCAACCCTTCTGAAATACAGAGCTAAAATAAAAATAACCATTTTAGAAGTCATATTAATATCAGATGGTTTGACAAAATGCTAAAGAAAAACTAATAGACTGGGTGACTATATTTAGATGTTTTATATAAATATTGGCATGCATGTAGAAACGTGCCTCCTGCTATTATCAGCAGCAGAAGTTGTGTTTCTTTGCACAAAGCTATGCCTCAAATTATAATATAGGGGAAAGCCAGGAGGTAATAAGCAAGAAAGCTTCAAATACAAAGAGACTTTTCCAATTTTACATATTTATTTGAAAGAAAAAATGTTAACATCTGTAGCCATGACAATCATATCAAGCTGTTTAAACTCAAAGACTCACATGTGTTTTTAGAATGAAGTTTTTGTTTTGACAAATTGACATTCTCTGGAGCTGCAGTCTTAAAATTGTACATTGCATTGACTGCTGCAATCTAACTAAAGACTTCTTGAACAACTGTTTTCTTTCACAGGATTATATACCCGCTGAAATGTCATATACGTCTGAAAAACTAAATGTTAGAACCAGAATTATAAAAGGTTTTTATGTACCTTATTATTTTAAGCCCTTCATAACCCCATGTTCAGGCTGGCTCAAAATTTTTGAAAGTAATTTCAGATTTGCCACCTGTCAGTGCTGAGGTGGTGGTAATAACAGGAATTTCAAGAAATTCCATCCAGTGAACGATAATAGCAGTAATGTAGGAGATAGCAGTGATTTTCTTCCCTTCATGCTGATACAATTGTCCTTATTGGATCTTTTTTTCCTCAGGGGTTGGTGCCACTAGTGGTTTTCTCTAATTGACCCTTCCACTTGGCCAGACCCTGCCATCAATAACATCTTCCCATCGCTACATTCATCCACCTCATCTATTCATCTGACCCCTTTAACAGTCAAGGAGAGATAAGAGTTGCCTCTCACCCCCCTTTCTTCAAGATTGACAGGCTGGCGCACCATCTGTAAGGTCAGCCAGGCTAATTGGTTTGTGCACATCTTAGATGGACCATTAGACCTCACAAGTACAAAACTAAAAACATTCTTTTCACACTGTCTCTCTGTTTGAGGGTGGCTGATGAAGGCTGTGATAGTGGTACAGAATGAAGTAATAATTTCCAGTGCAATCAGAGCCTCACATATGTTGCAAGCTTAAATGACTGGCTGCTAAATCTTTTGGTCTTTTTCTTTTTTGTTTCCATGTCTTACAAGGGAGTTAGTGAAGGTTGGGTTGAGTGACTGTGAATAAGAGTAATGGATGAATGAGATGGATACTTGATGCAAGGAATCAGTCAAATATTATGTAAATAAGTTGGCCAAAACATTAGAAACACCTCTTAATATTATATCAATGCACTCCAGAATAACTCCACCACCACTATTCAACAATAGTAAAAGTATCATCTTTCAGACAGTTTCAACAAAAACTAAGAAATGATAACCTTGTTAAAGTAGAATATATGGCAGAGCTGCTGTGCCAAGCTTTTAAAATTGGTACTGCAGTCAGAATTCTAAATATTGGACTCCTTAGCTGAAATAGGTCCTCAAAAACGATGAGATCTACACAGTAAGTTTATAAGTTAACATATATATTTCCAGTGTTCTTACTGTGTCGAAATTATAACCCAGGTTGTGGATTTTTTTTAACCCTATCAATTTTAACTACAAGTATAACTGGCTCTGAAAATACACACTATGGAGTTGGGGTCACTACTTTCCAAGCCTCAATCACATATTGATCAACAGATTGATTGATTAACAGATAACTCATAACTCATTTCACATTTATTTCAGAGTAGTAACCCATTGTTCCTCCATGTTCAGTGTCAAGTGAAGTCAGTGAGGGTAATGGATTAATTGCGCTAGCGGTTTCTATTATACAATATATTTCTGTCACACTGGTTGTTGCAGAGGTAGTAAACAGCCATGACCTGTCTGCTCCTCTGGTGTGACTGATAACACTTGACAAAGACTAGTCGGGATAACTTCACCAGCTTTGTTTCTCAAATACTCTCTGCCATAATAACAAGAATCACAGAATGTGAAATGTTACTGGGTGGGATAGCACAAACCGAAACATATGTTGGGATATTTTAAGGACATACTGGCTCTAGGCAGTGTGGTTGTTGGAGAAACAAATATTTTAACTTGGCATGTTTCTTTGATCTCTGTTTACATTTCATGGTTATTTTATGATTTAGTATAGTTTATATATTACATATTGTTCATTTAAATATTATACTGACTACTTTTCAGAATCATGTAATATTGCTTACTGGATTCTAGTTACTGATACATTAATGTGTACATCACTTTAATATTGAAGGTAGTATACATTTATACACAAGTAGGTTGTGAATTACCCTGAAGATAAGAAACACATTTATCTAAAACTTAATGTGTTCCCATAGATGAAATGGAAATACTCAAGTAAAAAACAAGAACCTAAAAAATGTGCTGTACTTAAGTAGAGTACTTGAGTATCCATACAATGCTTTCCACAGTGGAAATGGCTTAGATATAAATGTTTTACATTAAAAGGGACAGATTTGTCCTCACCATCAGCAATCTCCATTGTCACTGGAAACATGTAGGAGAAAGCACAAGGAGCCCATTCTGACAACTCACATGAGATATTCCTATAGCTGTCTTAGCCCAGTATGTTATATTTTTGAGAAGGTGCATGTTAGTTGTAGCTACTGTAACTGTGCCACCTACAGTACTGCATAGTTACATGCACAGAGTCTAACTATGCTGGCATCACAAATCAACTGTAAAAGGCCATCTTAGGCATCTTAAGGGCAAATTCTTTTCAGTTTCATGCAAACTTGGTCTCAATTTCAGTAAAATTACAATTATACTCAGTTACGGAGGTCTGGGAGTAGCTCAACTAAAAGTTTGACATTAAACACAAGCAAGTTTGTCAACTCCTTAACCAGACTTTGAAAGAAAAACTGTACAGTAAATTAACCTATAATCTTTTACAATCCAATCCACGTTTCAATCAAACTTCGGTATTTCAACTTTGATTTATTGCATTTACAGCAACTTTTTGTACATCGTTTTTCTTTGTGACAAGGGAGTATCTTCTCCCAGATTTTGGGTGAAATCTGAAAACTTTGCTAACCTGCTGCTTTATTAAGAACTTGTCATATCATCTGACTCTGCTTGTTGGACAATGTAATGATGTTGCAGTGTTACTAGATCTCAGCAATTTGGCGGGTACAAACTTGACTGAAACAATGGCCAAAACTACAAGAGAAGACACGAGTTGTAATAATTTTCCTTTGAATAAGTTTTTGGCAAAAAAAAATGGTGGACTGTAGCATTCACTTTGGTAAACACAGCTAAGCTCCTCAGGTATAACTCAGAGTCCTGTCATCTTCAGAAGTCCTCTGATGCCTCTGTGGTTGTAGGATGTATTTAGGGTGGAGACATCACTACCAGGGTGGTGGACAGCTTTGTGGACTGGTGTGGGCACAGCCATCTCCAGCTCAACACTGACACCACATTTACCTGGTGGTGGACATGCTGCAGATGTTTTTTGAGTCTGTAGTGGCCAGTGGGCCCGTTTACATACACACTAAAAATGATCTGATTTCTGGAGTTATCAGATTATTAAGTGATCATGTAAACAGCACAATCTCATAGACTTTATTTAATTTAATTATGAGAAATCAGATAAAGACACCTGGATTTCTCTCTCAGTACTCCGATGTCTTTGTGCATGTATACCCGTTAATCTTCATTTTGGTTTTTTACATCTGCGCATGTGTAAAAAGAAAAAATGTTGTAGAAAGCAGAAGTGATGTAGTCACAACGTGTGCGGAAGACAAAAGACAACAAACAGGGCAGATGCTTGCTGTATGAAAGCCAACCGTTGCTCTCTCCTCATGGACTATAAACGAAGGACAGCAGCAGCGTGTAGCCTATTTTGCAGCCTATTAGCGCCCACATTAGACCATAGGCATCGCCATGTTCCACAAGACAAGAAAATAACAGGAAGTTTGAGTCTCCCTCTGTTTAGTGGGTCACCACAGTGGACCATCCATGTTCATCTCTGTCACACAAACCTCTCACATGTCCTCTTTCACCACATCCATGAACCTCCTCTTTGGCCTTCCTCATCTCCTATGTGGCAGCAAAAAGAAACACCTCTTTGTGTGATGTAGGCTGAAGAGTAAATGGTTCTTCAACCATATCTGCTGCCTTAGACAGCAGTACAACAGTGAGCCAGCTGATTGATTAAACTAGCAAGTCACAGTTTATGCAGGGTGTAACACACACAAAAGGTGTGTCAAATCCTTGCTCCTGTACCAAAGATGTGGTTGCTGTACCAAATTAATAACTTAATAGTTTCACAGGAGTATACCACTTATATATAGTAGGTGTGCCGTTATATATTCAGTTCACTCTCTGTTCCACATCAAAGACTAATATTGCTGCACTCCACCACCCCCAGCCTGCTTCCCCCACGGTCATCAACCTCAGTCCGTCAGGGAGCTGCAGCCTGTAATTGGGTGTGGAGCCTGAGAGGCCATGTAGTGGAGGGCTCAGCTGAGACCGCAAGAGTCAATTACCAGAGCTGACAGTGCCATGGAGAGAAAGGTACACCAGACACACTGTAGTAATCTGTCTGAGCAGGATAAAGGAGGCAGTTGGTGTGTGCTAATGTGAGACCAACATGCTACATTTTTCACCTCAGAGAAACAGCTGTGGCATATATGCAAGAGTTTGATAAACGTTACAAAATGGAGAAAGCTGGTAATTTTTACAGCCCTTTCTATGTGAATTAAATGTATTCATATTGTTGACTAGTATTCAGATGTAACATTTCTCATTGCAGATTTCATTTTTCCTTAATGCATAAAGGTTTTGTTGTGTTTCACAGAAGAACAGATCAATGTTAAAAATAATTAAAAGCTATATTTCCTTTGGCTTCTAAACACATTTGTGTGTCGATGATTTGACAGTGGCAACTTTTTAATCAAAGTTGATCTCAGGAATCCCTATTCATTTCTCTCCTATCCACTGACAGAATTTGATTCATAAGGTCTTCACACTACATTTGCTTGGCAGGTATGCAAATCTCACTGGTCACACTGACATCTTCTTCTCCTTCTAGATATTTTTTCCCTTCTGATATGAGTTTATTGGTAAGTGCTCATCAGGGTGCCTGTATATCATTTTCCCTTCAATTTTGTGTTCTCATAATCAGTTTCTGTTTATTTTGTCACAAGCAATTCAATCGTGCACTGTAATCACTATATTCTTTATGGCCTTTGTATTCGTGAAAGACTGTTTCCAAAGCATTGAGAGAAACGCATTGTCAGGATTCTTAAATGTACGGAGGTGCCACAAAAGACAAAAAAACATAAGGTGAAGAAAAAAAAACTAAACCGTGCAAACGGATTAATAAATCAAGAGCACGGATTAATAAACCGTGTGCACGGATTAATAAATCAGCCGCTTTGAAGCTCAGTGTGTCTCTCTCTGGCAGCTCAAATAAAGCCACAAAATCATCATAGTTTACAGGTGAACTGTGTTCCGCTCACTGGACAACGTCTGACCGTGAGACTTTTATACACTTTACATCTCCATAAACATTACTAACAGCATTAGAGTCACAACACCGCATCCAGAATTACAAG
>JAUMHL010000014.1:14948102-14967847 GCA_032362345.1 Sandelia bainsii
TTTTTCCTCTCCACTGTCGCCTAAGTGCTTGCTCAAGTGGGACTGTTGGGTTTTCCACATTATTCTGTATTTACTTACATTCTGTAAGGCCTTAGACCTTACAATTTAAAGTGCCTCGAGATGACTTTTGTTGTGATTTGGAGCTATATAAATAAAACTGAATTGAATTGAATTGAATTGAACTTCACCCATTAGATCACCCGTTAGCTCACTCTGGATTCAGAAATAGCTGATTTACCATTACATCCTGATCAATCAACAGACTTCAGCGACTAGACTTCAGCAATGTCTGTGAATAAGACATTAATGAACACGTGAATAATAATCTGCACACAGCTGTCTGCCTTAGTGACATTATTACCAACCTGTGTTTTGGGATTGTCTGATTACACATGTCTGAATTAAATGTCCCCAACAAAACTGGACATGGTTCTAATTTATGACAGACATTCAGATACCAGATTTCGGCTACAACATCATGTGAATGAACACACTGTATACTTTAAACTAACACTTGTAATTCTGGATGCGGTGTTGTGACTCTAATGCTGTTAGTAATGTTTATGGAGATGTAAAGTGTATAAAAGTCTGACGGTCAGACGTCGTCCAGTGAGCGGAAGACAGTTCACCTGTAAACTATAATGATTTTGTGGCTTTATTTGAGCTGCCAGAGAGAGACACAAACTGGTCTTCAAAGCAGCAGATTTATTAATCCGTGTGCACGGTTTATTAATCTGTGCTCTCGATTTAGTAATCCATGTGCACAGTTTAGTTTTTCTTTTTCTTCCCCTTATGTGTTTTTTCTCTTCCGTGGCACCTCCCGGGCTCTGTATAAATGACCGGTTGTCGATGTTGTTCCAAGAATAAAGGTTTTTACAGATCATCAGCTCAAGCAATAGTTAGAAAAATGCAATAAAAACTCTTAAAACTTTCCATAACCAGTGATTTGAGAACACTCTTAGACTTTAAGAATGTGAGCAGAGAGATAATGTCTATTAGCAAATGATTCTGTCAGGAGCGCCTTATTACCGCTCAACACCCTTCCGTTTTTAAAGACTTTAACTATGTGAAAGGAGCAAAGTGTTTGTTTTTATGGATTAGAGACTACATAAAGTTCTGAAACCCATTTATAATGTACCCAAGAGGATTACATCATAACATGAAATATATCCTTTTAAAATGTATAAAGGACCTTGTAAAATGAAATAAAAGTTTGTGTTCGTAACAAGAAACCTATGTTGTTAAGACAAGAAAGAAATCCAAGGTGGTATCAGTATACTACAACATTTAGCAAGTGGCAAAAATTTCCTAGTTTGGAAGGTAGCAGGAGACAATAGAAGCTCACAAACGAACGTAAGTAAATCTTTCTGGGTGGTGTTTCTCATAATTAACTATTTTACAGATTGAGATATATTGTCCTACCAAAACCTGAGACGAACAGTGAGACCTGGCATTGTGCTGTCAACAGTCCCTGGTAAAATGTGTTTTATTGTCAAATATATGCATCGGATTCCTTAATTTAAATACTGTACAAGCACAAAGGAATTTCACTTTCATAGTGAGATATAGTAGTTTGATTACTGTATTGTAAGGCCTGGGTAGCTTTGGTTATAAAATTTGTATTAATATGATAATGTTAGAGTAATATAGGGCTATGAGGGGACTGTGTAAGTGCTGATTTCTAAGTTACAGTGCTAGAGGAAATATTTTGGTATTCATGAGTCTGTGGGTTTGGTTGTGTGAAACTCTGTATTATTAGAGGAAGTGTGCAGGAAACACTGAGGTCTTTGCACCCAGTGACTAAGTGAATAAACCTTCTCAACACCTACACTGACCATAGTGGGGGTTTCATGCTTACCCTAAATTCCGCTATAGAAACTACTGATACTATTCTTTTGATGATATTAAGTAGACCTTATTAATTATATGCATAAAATACCTTTAGTAAAATAGAGAAAAGTGATAGTGATCAGATTAGCATGCTGCAGTCCAGGAATTAGCTCACCAGGATTAACATTAGTCAAATGTAATGAAAAGATTACCTGAGCACCTGGAGTTTTGAAACCATTAATTAGATAATCCATGCACAAATTATTATTTCTCTGCTAATCCATCAGAGCCCAAAAGACAGATGAAGCACAACACATAAAATATCCATGTTAAAGCTGAAAACACCAAGTTTAAAGAATTTTTGAACAATTATTTTTTTTAATGACTAAACATATAGTAGTTGTTTAGAACATTTTGTTAATAGTGTCATATGTCAACAGTAAAACAGCATGAGCTATCCTTTCTATTTTCAACGCATTGTGCATTTTACCACTTCTCCTTACATCTACAGCCAAATAAACAATATGAATTAATTTCTGTTTCTCTTTCTGCCATCCCCCCTCTACACACACTCAACTGTCTGCAGACCACAAAATCTCTTTAATGTCAGGTGTTGTTTTCATCAGATTTTAAGATAAAGTTCAAAAAACTCACTGTGGGTATGCAGGGGGCGTCAAGGGAATGTGAGACGGTTTCACTTGTCATCACAGTATATCTCCTATTTGTGTAATAAGGAAAATAAGACACTTACTGTATGGGAAATGGTGGTCCACAGATTGTAAACACCCCCACTTCACAAAATTTCCAACATGGTTTCTGAGGTTGTTGGAGATTTACTGTGATTTCTATAAATGCAACTTTCACTCATGTTAACTTTTTTAACCCTGAATCTAACCTGTCTTACTTCTGACACCTACACAGAGTAAAGCAGTGACTGTGTGGAAGCACCTGACACCTCAGAGGAGGACTGAATTATATCTGAAAAAAATAATTGTCAACCAGTTTGAAAAAAATTGTAGAATGTAAATGTTTTTCATATTTTTTTCAAAATAACAGATTAGCTAAAATTGTCTCAAAAGTATTTATATTAAATGAAAAATATATTTTTCATTTAAGTTTTTAAGCTTAAAGTGTTTGAAAGTGTAGATGTCAGAATTGAGGAGGAATCACCTTAATAATAATTTACTGTAATTTAGGCCAATTGTCTGAATGTCTGACCCTTCTGATATTATCAAAATACAGTTCAAGTGCAGGTTTTGGAATTTTAGAATTTTTTTTATTCCTAACTGTTGAATTTTTTCTTTTTTGGTGTAAATAAACCTACTGTAGTTCTACAATAAAATAATAATAGTAATAATAATAATAATAATAGATTACTTATTAATCCCCCGTTGGGGAAATTCTTGTGGACAGGCAGGTCCCTTAAGGCGCCAAGGTTGTGGAGGGGACACTTCAACACATGGCCAGGAATCAGGGAGAACTGGGAGTCAAACCACCAACTACACTACCAGCTGATCCACTGTTGCCCCCGTAATAATGCCATACTTTATTGATCCCCTTGGGAAAATTGTCGTTGGACAGTGCAAGACAGTACATGTCAGCAACACTATGGGGTTTCGGTGTCTTGTCCAAAGACACCTCAACATGTAGCCAGGAGGAACCAGGAATCAAACCACTTAACCTGGGGGTAGACAACTGCTTTTCAACTGAGCTACTGCTGCCCCCCAATATCAAACATTCACTTTCAGTAATATTCAGCTATGCTTTACAATATCCCCTTGGGAAGGTCCTCATTTAAAGAATTCATTGCTCTCATTTATGTGCCCTACTATAAGCTGGCGGAGCATTCTCAAGTCGTTTTTTCACATGTGAGCTGTGAACAATCAGATTCACAATGCTGGTGTAATAATGTCACTCATCCCATGCCCTTGAGCTACTACAACTGATTTGTGCATGCCAAATGACATTTCCTCCACTGTGACCCAAACCTGATAACAGTGAAGAAACAAATTTATGTCAAATGCCTGATGGTACAAAGTGAAAATGTTTTTGTGGGTATGTTGTATTTTGGACTGATGTTAATTTTTATAAAATGGAATATAAGTATTTTGTTCTCATCAAACACATTATGTATAAATTAATATAAAATATGCAATAAAATTAGCATATTTTCTATTGTTATAAGTTGACAGACAGCAGTGTCCTCTTCTGCCATAGTCTGATATTGCCATACAAAACCTAAGTGCTGTCACTTAGCTTTACATAAATACCTTATATTAATGTATTTACATTTAAATGCAAGCTTAATGGATAGTTTGACAAATTTTCAAATTTGATTCCTCCAACACAATGGCAGACAGAATCCACTGTCATCCCTGTCTGCAACAATATATTAAAAAAGTTGATCTGAAGACAGTAGAAGCCGTCAACCTTGCATATTAGTCACATTAAGTGGATATCTTGCAAAATTGCAGCCTTTATTGTACAATATTCCCTCTTTCTGCTTATATCATTCCAAAACTTCAACAAAACGGGGAAGCACTGTCCAGAGAAACATTCATTATTCTAATTGCTTCCCTTCTAAGGGTCATGGGGGGCTGGAACCAATCCCAGCTGTCTGCCGCAAGAGGCAGGGTACACTGGACAGGTTGCCAGTCTTTTATAGAGCTTGTCCAGAGAAACACAAAATGGGAATTTATACTAAAACACTGATAATCATTGATCTGATTAACTAAGACTGTTGATGCTTCATATTAGAGAAGACATTAGAATACTGTGGAGTTGGCTGGAGAGCGCAATTTTATCCTCTTGGTTGGTTTCATGTCACATCTGCCCTGAATAGACTCGTTAGGTGAAACAATTGAAGGGGAGGGTGTGGGTGGATGTCATAGTAAATTAGATCTACCCAATAGACAAGTGGTATGAGAGAGGGGTGCAGGAATCTTTGCATGTGCAAATAAATAGCCCCTCACTCAACAGAGGTGGAGGCCTTAGGCATAACCTGTCTTCAACTTATCATGCTGCCCTTTCATCTATCCCCAGAAAAATCAGGCCTAATTCACACATCCACCAGGTTGGCCACACCACTCACTTTATGGGGGTAGGAGGGGTTGTCAGAAGTGTGACTATCTCTCCTCAGACTGAAGAACCTACTTGGATTAATAGTGAAACATTTCAACCTAATAAGAAAGAAGTCCAGTTGCCATGACTCAACTTCCAGATAATTTCACCTGGATGACTGAGAATCTTCACCAACTTCCCAGTTCCTTTAGGAAAGAATGTAGTCATGGCCAGTATTAATAGGAGGAATAACAATAGCAAGCAAAACCTCCTTGACTGTCCATATGGACACCTGACTTGAAAAATTGTGAACCTATTCTTAGACTTTAGATGCTTTGTTGTCTAATCCTAATCACTCATTCACTCATATGACTGTAGGTGTGAAAACTGATCTCCAGTGTGACAGGTGAATCCTCTGCTGCTAATAAAAATCCATTCCAAAAATGTTAATTCTACTAATTTACTAATCTTACTAATAAAGCAGTTATATATAAAAACATGATTTTTGGGAGACATGGTTGGGTTAACTGGTCCCAAACTGAAATGTTCTCCAATCTTTGTGAGATACTGCAGTAGTATAACTGTGCTTTGAACTACCGCAGGACTCTAATACAATGAAAAGTATTAGTGGAGTTCCATGCTACTGGTGGGCCATTACAGTCCACTATCTTTGAGGTGGAAAACCAGTGATCGACAGAAATGAAATAGTCACACTGTCATCTGAGAGCTTGGACCAGTCTGGGACAGAATAATGAACACTGCAAGAACTGCCTGACAGAGAGGTGATGAGATACTCTGCCATTGCTAGACTGCCAAAAAACAAAAAGACTACTTCAACAGTGGTCATTACAAAGAGTGGGCAGACACATTTTTATATTTTTTTGAAACCTAAAAAGCTTCTTGACCTTGGCTGTGATGAACTGTTTGCCAGCTGCTTCTGCATGGTAATGTTTGCCATTTAATCCTCTACAGGATCTGCTGAGCCCTCATGGGGCACTGAAGTCATCATTATAAATCCTGGGTAAATAGTGAGCATCAAAATGCCATAGCAGATGCAGAGAATTATTGGGGCAGTACTACAAGGCCATGTGTGATTGAAGTCTGACGTAAAACAGTCAGATAATATGTCATGCCTTCAGAACTCCTTTCTCCAATCAGCAAAGTATTTTTTTTCACAAGGTCAAGGATGACTGACTGATGTCTATGCATTTGTGTGTGTGCAGGTGAGAGCTCTTGGAGAGGGCCACCCACAAAACACAAATTCACACATCAACGCAAACAGCATACAGTAAATTGAGGGGTAAGAGTGGTGTGGGTACACTCTTAAGGCATGAGGGAATTTTATTTCAGAAGTTGCAGGAGATAAATAGGTACAGTACAAACTGCACATATACACACACAGTATCATAAATAACCACCTGTTTGCCTGTGAACATAAAAATATAAAGATGTGTTAACATTAACTTTCCTCCTCTATTGGCATTAACAATGCCAATAGAAGATGCCTATGACATGTGGCTAGGAATTAGAGGAAGACCAGGAAGTGGAACCCTGGGATTTGACTGCCCTACCTACTGAACCACGTTTGCTCGCAATAGATTCACTAAAAACCCTGGTGGGGTTTTGAGAAATGTTGTTAACTGGGAGCAATTAGTAATTAGTATTAAGCCCTATATATATATCCCTATATCCTAACGGGTCTTTGGAACTGCAACAGTGGCAAATTTTTCTAATTCTGCAACCCAGCATTTTTAGTGGTGTGGTGGTTTGTCAGTTCACCACCTACCACCAAGGTAAACACATTAATTTCCACCGGCGGAGGAATCATAACAAACTAAAAAAATTTCCCAGAAATGCAATTTCAAAGTTCAGTTTTACTTTGTGTTTGGTGTTTTTTTACATCTTAGTTAAGCATGCTAACAGTCTAAAATAAGATTGTTTATCTGTTAAAGTATTATGGCAACTCTACATGAATATAATGTTTACTCATGCAGAGTTGCCTGAAACTCTCTCCCCTTTTGAAATCCTACTCTAGTGTTCATGGAAAAAGCACCCTGGGTAGTTTATAATGCTTGGATGATTAGTGAAATCACATAACAGAAATAGACTGGTTTTGCCTGTTTAGAAATGATCAACAGTCACTGAGTAAGCAGAGGATTGGCCAGCCTTGATCAGTAACAGTATCACCAAATGCATGTTTAAATACCAGCATTGTGAACGGGCAGTTTGAAAAGCACCCACCCTCCTCTTATACAGGCACAGACACAAATACTCCCACCTTACCACAATTACCACCATCACACACCCACAGTGGTACTGAAATGTATGTTTGGAAACTGTCCGTTAAGATTGTATCAGTGTCAATCTTTATGTGTGTTGTAGCACAAACACCCTGCAAACATGGTTGGTGGTTTCGCATCCAAAATGATAATATATTGGTTTGAGATCTAAGCCTCTGACCTAAAGTCACTTTGATGCTCTTTAAACCAGTTTCAGATTTTGGCAAAATATCCTTGAGAAAAGAATGCACCATGGAACCGACAGGACACATATTGTGAAAGTAAACTGTGTTTTTTTAGATCATGCTCCGCTGGTGGTGCAGGCCTAAACAAAGACACCTTTGCTTTGACAGTTACAGGAGGATTAATGTGCTGGCACTACCATTTCATTTTAATGCTTTACACTACATGTTTTGAGTGTACTTGTGGGGTGCTATTATAGCAATCATGGCAAGTGCTGGCCTTTTGTGTAGAGAATGTGATAGACCACCAGTGCCCTCTGTCAGCCTCAACCAGCATGTTACAGATAATGTTTTTCTCTTAATGTTTTTCTTGATATTAGATGTTTGGCTTCTTGGTATTTCAGTTAAGTTTCTTTTATATGTGTCCCTTAAATCCTTTATTCTAATAATAATATTAGGGTGATCAATGGTATGAAGTGCTTATTAAGTAAAATAACAAGTTTGACCATTTATGTCTGATATTTGAGATTAGAATACAAAGAAAGTATGGACCTATCTCAATTTGGACATTTTGTTTAATGTATGCTAGTTAAACTAATTTTTTTTATATAACACAATACTTCTTAGCAGACTGCTCTTTGTCAGCGACTCCTGCAACCAGACTTAACTGATTCCTCTGATTCTCTTAACATAAAAGTCCCCTGATCTTTAATGATGCTGTGTTTTCAAAGCAGAGTTTGGACAGAATGAAACAATTCACTAAAATATATGCTAATTTGCTCTGTTTCAAAAAATATGTAGGATTATAGCAATCAAAATAAAAATAATTATCCCTTGCTATTTAATTTTGCAATTGTAGAAGAGGCTGTGAGACGCCACCATGGAGTCATACAGTAACCCAACCTGTGGGTGTATAGCCCATAGTCTCGTTTTGAGGTGAAAGGGTCTTGAGGCAACTATTAGTGTTTGCTCATGTGAAACTGAAAATTGATTGTGGTAAAAGAACCATGCGCCCTGCTTCAGACATAATGTTATCTTTATCTGCTCTAGATCACATTAGACATTTTCCAGTCGAGGTCTGTCTATGTTATCTTTTCTATCCAATACATAGAAACAAAGCGGTAACTTTGTAAGCATGAGTAATTTGAGCTGCAGCACTTTTTAGTTGTTGCCAAGACAATTTTATATTAGTAGCAAACCTGTCATGTCTGATCTGTAAAATGGCGCCATCTTCATTGTGCAAAACCAAAGAGTTTAAAGAGTCCATTTATTTTGGGGCTCTACTAAAATAGTTTTGGATAATTTTACAATTACAAAAATTGCTTATTTTACTTAACATAGTACCTTTCTTCACCTCTGTCTAAAACGGTTAATTTTATGTCTTTGTAAGACCCTCTCACCTTATACCCCTAATGTTCTAATTGGCCAGTTTGTGGGAAGCTTTCCAGAGTGAGCTGAGCTGAACAGAGTGGTGGAAAAACTTATAAGCTAACCTGAGCAGGTGCGTGCAACTGTGCACTTCGGGGTGTGCTGACCCAAAATGGAGGTTCGTTTATGGATGGACAACGTTCATATGTATCACTTGCGGGAACGTTTTGGATGGGTCCAGAGAACGTTTTGTAATGCTTCAGGAAAGTCTTGTGACAGAGCAGACAGAGACACAAGATTTTGTTTTTGTGTGACTTCTTCTACATACTATGTTGTTTTTATAACAACTGAAAATAAAAATAAAAAACATAATATGACACTACCAATAATGGTGAAATATTTAGATAAGACTGTTTAATGGATTTTTAGTATGTGTTTTTCGTGGTAGACATTTTGAGTGGTCAGATAGGTCTAGCTAATAATACAAATGAAAGTAGCATTTCACTTACGTATACAGGACTAGTGTTGCACATTCAAGTTCACTGGTACACTCCACCAACCCAAATGTAATGGAGTTTATGATTAATTTAATCAGACAAGACAAAATTTAACATTAATGCAGAAACTGTATTTGATAGACACTTTGGCGTTGACCTTATCAATTAGGAATGAAGCCTATAAATAGCATCCAGGAGCAAAATTGCCCTGGAGCCTTGACCGGGCCTTGACACTGTTGGTGGTGGGGTGCTGGAGGGGTGAAGCTTAGATGGAGTAAAGACAGCAATGACACAGGAGGAGATAACATACACTACCAGTCAAAAGTTTGTCTAGACATTCATTCTGACCAATTTGATGTTATGAAATCTGCTTTTCTTTCACAAACATGGTCATTTCTATGTTTGTCCAAACTTTTGACTGGTAGTGTAGGTAAAGTTGTTTAAATGTTCTAGGGCTAGGATTCTTTTTATACTATCCAAGTCTAGTATAATTCACTATTCTTGTAAGGAAGTCCCTTTAACGGGATAATTGAATGAAGAGTTTTTTTCTGCCTCATCACACTGAGGAACTGTTGGGTTAGTTCTGTCACTTCCTTTTCCTGGAACTCAGCAAGTAATGTATCATCCCTCTGTTACCAAATCTTTAGATGGCTTTTCAGAGAAATGTGACATGCTGATAATTATCAGAGCTCTGACAACTCATATTAGAGAAGTCAATTTAGGAAATGAAAGGAAAAACAGTAAAAAGTCCACATTTTTCTCTACCCAGTGGTACATACATTTTAATCATGGTTGCTTTCCATTTAGTGTTGACCAAACAGTATTTGGCTTGGATGTTAATTTATTATTTTGTTATGTATAAACTGTCATACTGTGTTCTGTTTGGAGGACATTTTTCTTGAATATTCAATTTTGCAAAAAACATTCAGGTTCATTTTCTCTTCATATATATCAGAACCTTTTATGTTTTCTTAATGTGTTCATACTTGTGTAATCATGTGTTTAAAACAATAAATGACAAGCCACTTTATGCTTGAATGATTCCAGAGGTTTAAATTCTTTGTCAGCATACAGACACCAGGGGGAACCATTCAGCCACTTAGTGAAAGATGACCAATATTATTTGGTTGAGGTTACACAGAGAAGATAAATAAAGGTCTCATATGAAAACACTTTTGAGGTATCGGGGGCTTCTCACAGTATAACAGACTTTCCACCAGAACTGTAAGGAATTGTAGACTACATCATAAAATCTTTACTGTAAGGAAAATGACATTAAATGGCATTATAGTCTAAATATGAAACATATGCTGAGTATTAAAAAACACTGTCAGCTCCATTGACCTTTCATCAACCTGTTCATTGAGTTGCACATTAAAACTGCATCACTGGCATAAACATAAGTCTTTTGATTTGAGGCAGCTGACGTAAACAGAGGTCTGCAACAAGGAGTAGCACAACTCGACATCACACAACCCTGGAAAGAAAACGTTAAAATGCAGTTATGGAAACAATACTGGATGAGTTCCTGCTGTTCAGGTGAATAAAGACAAAAAGTTTCCTTTCCCTCAGACAGCAGGCCTACTGTCAACAATGACTGCTACTGCTAATAACATTGTACTTCTGCACTGCTTCTAGTAGTATTTCCTTTTCTTAGTATTTCCTTTACTACTGTCCTCTTTCTATAGTTTTAAGGTGTCAAATGCAAGTAACTACTGATAATAGTGTATGACTATGCTATTACTATGACAGTGTCTGCCTTGCTGCAACCACTGGATTAAACTAACACAGTTTTACCTCTTTGGACCTTTACAACCAGGTGTTCCGGTTAAAATTTTTTCCATTTTATATTGCTTTACTTTTATTACATATTTTATAGTGAATATTGTGACTTTCAGGTACTGTTGCACTTAAAGATATTCAGACCCCTTCACTTTTTGCACATTTTGCTACATTATAAATTCATTTTAAAATGGAAAAATTGCAAAATTTGCAATAAATCTACACACTATAACCCATAGTGTCAAAGTGAAAACATATTTTTTGTTTTATTTTGCAAATTAATTAATAACCAGAGGAGTATTCAGGCCCTTTGCTTTGACAATTTGTGGTCAGATGCATTTTAAAACACCCAACACAAAAGACAATATGGCAATTAACAAATGGAGCATTTATTAAAAGGCAGCAATGTATGACAAACCTTAGTCTGTTAATTCTCCATTAATGCAAAGTGTACTTTAGAAACCAAGAAAAATTGTTGTTACATTAGTGTTGAAAATAAAAACTATGAAAAATCAATGTCCTAACTTGTCAGTGTTATTCTGAGCTGCCTCCTAAATCGAGTAATTAATCTAAACATACACTACATACTACTACTGCTTTGTTGTTTTACAAAAACTTCTCAGTGCATCAAAATGCAATGTGCAATGAAAGCAAGATTAAACAGAATACAGCATAAATTTGCTTGTAATGTCTGAAAATGTTTTCTGTTTGAGGTTTGGCACTTAGGTGTCTGGGCTGACTGCACACTGCATGTGATATAGATAAGAGTGAAAAGAGAAAGAGAACATTAAAAAATTTGGGCTAGGCAGTGAAACATTTCAAAAAGCAAGGGGTACCTGCATTACTTTTATTAAGTTTTTCAGGTTTTCAATAGCATATCGACTTATGGATTTACTATCTGCGCTGTCTTTTGGCAAAACTTGCCTGTCTTTTTGGACTACATCTTTCTATTACTGGCCTTCATCCCTTTTTGGGGGTTAATTCCTGTAAAGCAAAAATCACCCTATACTGCAACAAAATCCACCGTGAATCAAAATATTCATGTTAGGCAAGTCTTACGTTGGTGCAATGCAGATGTAGCCTATTCAAAAAACAGTCAAATAAAAACAATGTTTAAACTAGACCTGCAGATCATATGGAAATAATGTTATTAAAAGTATTTACTAAAGACACATTTGAAAATTAGGTGCCCTTCCAGATGCTGACTAAGATTATGCCAAATTAACAAAAAAAAACAAAAAAAAAACTAGGCTAAGTCTGGTTCACAAATAGGCCAAACAAATGTAGTTTTCATTTCTCAGTATGACGTTATTAACCTGTGGGATCCAGGACAGGAGGATAAATGATGACAACATTTGAGTGTTATTGTGCATAGCTCACTAGATTTCTACTTCAAAGATGAAAATAATGCATTTTACTGTCAAATCTTACAGAAACTTGCTGTTAATGGTCATTCTTGTTTCTGTCTCCAAAAAGCATTAACACATTACCATATCTTGGAAAAACAGTACATTACTCAGAATTTGACTATAATTTATAGGAATTTCTTACAGTGTGGTAGGTTTATCTATAATATACAGCATAGATGCACAGTCATTGCAGCAAAGCATTCAAGCAGACATGTACAGCCAAAATATGCTTACGAAATAAAAAGTTTCACCAAGGAATGAACGATCACTTGACGCTCTTTTGAAAACATCAATAAATTGTTCAAGACTAAATCAGTGGCTCCCAGCTTTTTTTCAGTGTGTATTTGGGACATAGATAGTTTCATTTACAATAAACTGTTTGAGACAATTACATGTACATAATCCATTAAGGCCGCTACTAAGCAGAACATTTTTCTGCTTTTGCATCTCATTGATCATCTCATAACGACTGACATTTATCTTGTGATTATTGTGGGGGGTGGTACCAATGGACTAAACTGCATAAATGTATATAAAATAATTACAACTAGCTCTACTGTGACCAACTATAAGTGTAAAATACGACATGTGTTCCAATGTTTTCCTGACATCATTACATTGGGACTTTTGCACCTATATCAACAATGCCAAAACAATGATGTCCCCTTTAAAATAAAACATCAAGCTTATTCAAAAACGTACTCATTCAAACCTATTCAAGTAACTTTATGCATATGTGGGGAGAAACAGGCCATGCAGTTACAAAAACTTCTTTTGCAGATTTGTGTGGTGTATACATGACCAGGCTGATTCAAATCTAAAAGTGCAAACTAAGCTCATCAGTCTGACTGGGCGGTGTTCACTTTTACTTGCACTTTGGTAAGATAAAACTATGTCACATGTTAAACCAATTAAAGCATTTTTATTCTGCTATTATTATCATCACTATTAGTAGTAGTAGTAATGTTTACTACATTACATCCTCAACTTGCTATAGAAAACCCATTACACCCTATTGCTAACTGCTGTTACTACTGCATACATTAGGCTACAGCACAGCTACTGCTACATTTGCTACTTACTCTTTTGTTAGGCTCTTCATCCCACCACTATAATACAATAATAATAATAATAATAATAATAATATGAAGTTGATTGAGAAGAAACTGCTGCCACTCTGTGATACTATACACTATTTAACAGCTAAAAAAAACAAGAAAACATTTTATCATAGGGCTGTGTATTGGGAAGAGTTTGTCGACTTCATATGTATCGTGGTACAGGGGTTACGATTAAATATAATGTGACATATTGCAATTCTGTAAGTAAGGCATTTTTTTCTGATTTGGTTTTTAATTACAATTTTACAAATACTGTTATTCGAAAAGTTCTGTCAGACTCTATTGCATGTTCTGGCATTGGGGCGCCATATTTTGAGGTATGTGATCTGTATGCCTGTGACTGCTACCATAGCTACCATGGGTTTTTTGCATGCTTTTTGTTTTGTTTAGCTAAAAAGATGCTTAAATTGTTCAAATTCAAGTTCAAGTCCAAACTGGATTACAGACGGTTGCACGACCTCTACTACCTAGACATTGTGAATCATCTAAGTGAGGCTGAGTGCCTAATCTTTGCGTGAGTTTAAAAGGTACAAATTCATCAGCTTTCCAGTGGGTGGGTGCAAGATCTGCTAATTTACAAGCTGGTAAGCAGCAAACTGCATTACAAATGCAGTGTGGTCCTCACAACATGGCATGTGTAAATAGAAATTGAACATGGCATGACATCAACTTCACATTCCCTATAGAGAGCACATCACCATATGCATAAAATCTGAGTAAAAAAAAAGCTAACTTCTTTTTACGACACTGCCACTTAGCAGTCGGAGGTTTAAGCACAACACAAAATGAACTGCAGTCTGCCATGAATCTTTGCATGTAAAGTATTATTTATAAAGTGATACAGTGTTTCTGAGAATCAATATAGTATCACAAAGCATAATATCAAGATACTTAATACTGTACCGATATTTTCTTACATTCCTAATTTATCAGCCTAAAACTTTACGATTTCAGTGACAGCTGGGACTAGCTCCAGCACCCCCGAGACCCTTAACAGAAAAAGTGGTTAAGATAATAGATTGGACCTCAACAGGTTGTCCCCCAGGCTGTCACCTACTGTTGTCTCTGTTGGTAAGCTGCTCTTAACCATACCAATGGGAAGTTTTGACAAATCAGAAATTGTATCGTTGCAGTTTCAGCATTGGAAGAATATAAAGAGAAACATTGTTTTTGCTGAAATGATCATTGAGACGTTGAGTGTACAAAATATATACTGCTTAGGTGTTTGTACTTCACCTGTGCAGTCTTTATGGTGTTCAGGGTTCCTAATAGCCCTGAGACAACCACAGCCAGGAGCATCTAGGCTCACTGCTTCATACAGCATATTTGAAGTTTTGTGTTTTTGACTTAATCACTTACATTTATACAGTAATAAGATCACTGTACTTGTACTACAGTGTGCTACACTTGATGTAGCAAGAATTTCCTGTTTCTTTACTGATTTCTGTGAGTTCAGTCATTGTGCATGAGCACCAGAAATGCCAAAGGTACCTTTTCATGTAGTAATGGCGCCATTGCACCAAATTTTTCACCAGACAACATTAACATGTTACTTTTTCAAGCTGTTCTACTCAGTACATATCTTTGCTAAACACTGTTGATACAAAATTAATGCAAATGTAAAAGAACCTTTAACTAAGGAGCCATTGCCAATATATGTTAGGTGTTCATATTAAATAGTGTGTTGTTATGATATCACATTATCTTATTAGAATTTTGACACTGGTATTACTATAACTATTACAATTCCTTTAGTAAAGTACGTCTCTGAGCACGCTGTCATCCCTATAGAAATAATTAAAGCCACTTTTGTTTTGTGCTGCTACATAGAGTATAAACTGGCGGCTCAGAACTAAGAGGCCCCTTGTAACCTAATCGATTGCCGAGCTGATAGTCAGACAGGGTCCACACTCTGTGATCCGTTTCTCTGTGTCAGACCCAAAATAGCAACTCAGGCGGTTTATTTGCTGCTCTGCTGTGCGATGTGGAAGAGCTGGAGGAGGAAGTCAGTGGTGGATTTAACAACTGTTGCTTTTGTTGCCGCTGCGGAACCAAACTACCTTTCAGTCCGCTCTGCATGGCGCATGTCGGGCTAGAATGAAGTCTATTCCTAGCCGAGACATTCAGTCTGGATCACTGTGCAAGTTCGTGGGATTATATAAACTCATACGTGTTTAAGGTAAATACAAAAGAGAACGAAAGAAACATAAGTGCATGAATCGGGTTCCTGTATTAACAAACCATTCTGATGCTGCTTTAGTGCTGCCATTCAGTATCATTCGACTATCAAAAAAGGCTACAGACGCTTCAAAGCTGCTGGACGCGCATGTCTGCAGCAAAGGCAGACAAGGAGCGTCTGTCTGATGAATGGGCAGCCAGACGGGCTCTGCTGTAGACTGCGGTGATCGGATAACCTGTTGAATTGCAGCTGTCAGTCAGCTCCAAGCCAAGCAGGCAACACAGCCAGCAAAAATCACTTAACACGAGAAACACAGCGCGTTGCAACAATAACAACAAAACTCGCTTCACCGTTTTCGCAGATGATGATTTCCAGAGATGCTCTGTCAGGTAAATGCTCCCTGTCCTCACTGCTTCATCTGTCTGTACATCTTCAAAATAGAGGTCTCCTACCTTTTTGCTGCTGGCATAAATATTGATTCGGCTACCTAAAGTCAGTATGTAGACATACTAGGAAGTAGTGACAAAAGTGGCAGGCCTATGAACAGAGAAAAGGGGGGGAAGTAATTCTAATATCTGAAATTATTAATGAGACAATTCGCTGTTTGCGTCTAGCGTTGGTTAATGCCTTTAAAAGGCATGGTGGTTGCCATGCAGCAGTTTACCCACCGTTTAATTTGACACTACATCACATTACTCCCATTTCCCGCAGCAGCAGCTAAAACGCGTGAGGCTCTGCCTGTCCGACCTTGAGTCACCTCCATTGAAGCTTTTCAACGTCGCCTGCCCACGGATTTCCAGTCCCATGGTTGTTGAAAATAGCTTGGCTGCTCCCTGCCGCTATGGCTAATTCCTTAGGAACCGGTGGATCCAGTTTGATCCATCCCTCTTTATTTCCCTTACCAACTGGTTAAGTCTTCCCCCTCGGCGTTCCTGCTGTAAAAGTTCACTGTGTGCGTCTCAGCTTATAGTTGTGTGACTTCTGTTGAAATGTCGCAAGAAGTTTGACTCAAGTGAGTGCCGAGCTTGGTGGGACAGTGTTGGCGTCGTCTTTAAAGTGGAAAACTCGACGGGAGGCGCGCAGAAGAGGCTTTGACGCAGCAACAGTCACCTGTAGGACACTATAGACGCGCTCCTCCTAAACTTTTCTCTGCTTTTCTGAATTTTCACAATTTTTCATGTTTATTTCACGGGACTGTTGATGAAATACACCGACCTGAAGAAAACATTTTTTCTTTCATTTTGAAAAATCATTGGATGAAATAGGTAATTATTACTTTTTGGTTTCTTTAAAGGGAGGTGGAGACAACTTATCACCCCCTCCCTTCGTCCTTAACTGAAACTACCAACTAATTTCGCACAGGGGAGACAGTTGAAGGTAATTATATGAATTCACTTTTTTTTATACGTATTGCAAGTTACTTTCTTGTTTTGCTTTCAAGTTTCACTTTTAACTTTAGCTCTTAAGAAGTGTATCATAGCAGTACCCATAATCTAAAATGTTTTTCAAACTTGCTGTGGCTATAAAATGGTCAAAGGTTTACTCCATACAGCTACAAATAGAGGCTCATTTTAAAGCACAGACCTTAAATTACATTAGCACCATCTTTGTTACATAGTGTACTGCTATTAAAGATAGTTAAAAAAAACTGAATGAGGATGTGGGGCACTCTGCACTTGGCCTGTAGATGTTTTTTTTCATATAATGAAAAGGTTCAGACTCACATTCTTCAAGGAAGCCAGCGTTTGTGCTGTGGCTCAATACACATTTGTTGTGTGATCGGACTCTAGTTGTAACTGTTTAGCAGTTTTTTAAACTGTGAAAAGTCTTTCTGATGCAGTGGCTTCACAAATCATAAAAATATTAACACATGTACGGTACAGTATAGTAGTCCTTGATTTTACTGTTCATTTACACAACAGAAATAATGGCTTTCCAACTCCAATCCTTCCAAACTTTAGTTTGGAATTCTTAAAAATAAGTCATACACCTTAGAAGTAATACAGCTTACCAGTAATGTACAACTTCAAAGGTGCTCGTAGACACCATATATACACATCATCCCGACAAACATTTAAAAAACATGACGTTTAAAAACGAGGCACATATAAAACTGCATTTCTGCACAGCTGAATGCTTTGTGTGTCACTTTAAATTAATGTTATTTACTGTGTCTATTGCTTGGTCTGCCTAATAACAGTTTTGCCACAGAAACGTGTAAATGTAACTCAGTGGATTTATTTAATGTTCCCAGGCTTTTAATCGTTTAAACAGTACAGCTGTTGCTCTGTAACTGTAGTGAGTACTTTTTTTTGAATGAAAACTCTGTGGTTTAAATATTCACATCATGTCGGTCTCAGTGATATGTCTCATATGTAATATATAAACCATAATTGTGTAATTTAATGGAATGCAGAAAATTGAGAGGCCATCCCAATAACTTATGCTGCATTTTACACTTTATACAGAACATGAAACTAAAACACATCTAAAACGCATTCACAACTTTAAAATAGTTCAGAGTGTACCGTGCTAAATGGTCTATTTCTCTAATATGAAAGTTGTGCAGCTACTCTGTACACTGGAATCTATCTGCCTAGTGGCTGTACATTTGGTTAGTAGAGTATTCATTATTTTAAACAAATTTATAGTCTATGGTGTTAGCACAAATAATGCTAATCTTTCAATATTTAATATGAACAAAGACTTGAAACATATGCATATGTGCAACAAGCCTTTGTGTCACAGAAATATAAAAGTCCTATTTCTTTTTGTTCCCTGCAGCACTCCCGTAGCACTTGAAATGGAGGCTTCTGATGACTACTGTGCTAGTAAGTCCTTATATTGCTTACACACTAGATTCAATGCATGCTGACACTCACTGATCCGTGCTTTACGGCCAAGGACAGAATTTATACAATATATCGGAATAAAGGTCAGTCTTTTGTTGAGCTGATGATGGTGATAATGATAACAATAATGTTATCGGTGTTCATACTGTATGCTTTTGAGATTTTGATGTTATTAAATTATTTTCACATGACTTCCACTGATATAATGCTCGTACAAAAATATTTTTGCAATCACAACATTATAAACATTGCAAGGGATTTTCCCCTAGTACAGCCTTTTTCCTGTTCACCCCTTAAAGGTAGAGAAAACGCATTAGCTACATCCTGTTCAATGCGGCAGATACTGGATATGCACTTTGTGGTGCTCCATTGCCCTTTGCTGGTTTCCTTTGGGCAGGTCTCTTGAATATCTTCCCTGCCCCTCTTGTATTTTGCTTTGGTATGCATATCTGAAAACAGGTAGCATGTTGTTGATGACATCAGTGGAGAATTTCTGGTCTCCATTGGGGGTTAATGGTTGTAGGAACACTTGGCAGGCGGGGTAGGGGTGGTGGTGGAAGAAGAAGGCTCTTTCTCTCTCTGTCCGTCTGTGGGTCGCTTCTGAAGTGATGATGGAACAAATAATAGTCGTAGTGTTCCGTTAGCATGAAACTGCGGAAAACGCACATATTCATAGAGTGCAACCATTTACATCCTCACTGCTTCCATGTATTTTACTATATGCGCAATACACAAGACACTGCTGACTATGTGAGAAAATTTAGGTCAAACATTGTGCCTATGAAAAAAAGGTGTTTGTATCTGGTGTGTGTCAACAAGCAAAATAATATGTCAAAGAGAAATGTGTGTGAGGTGGCACGAGTGTAGTCAGTGCAAAAGACCAAAGGGAATTACGCATGTGCATGAGCTGATAAAATTTGCAGTTATTCAAGACTTCATTTTGGAACCAATTTGTGAACATACAAATATGGAGGACATGTTTATAATTGAAACTAGAGTTTCTGGCAGGACTTGAGACAAGTGAGGTACAGCCACAGTACTTACTGACACAGTGTGTACATACACTACTCACAAAAAGTTAGGGATATTTGGCTTTCGGGTGAAATTTGTGGAAAACTTAAAAAGTTCACACTACAGTGATATTATATCATGAAAGTAGGGCATTTAAGTAGAAGCATGCAATGGT
>JAUMHL010000014.1:14967947-14978139 GCA_032362345.1 Sandelia bainsii
GTTTAGGGAAGGTCACATTAAGTTCACCTGTAAAGGTTATAGTGCATTTTAGGTTCATCCTGAAATTTTACCCGAAAACCAAATATCCCTAACTTTTTGTGAGTAGTGTATATTGCTAGCATACAGCTAATGTCTGTGCAGTTGTAACATTGTCTGTGTGCAATGTTAAAAGACCGAAAAAAAAGCACCAACAGGGTGAAAATCATAGCTTTAGAAATGTTATGTTCCACAAATAGGGTGGAAACTATTTGAATTAGTAAAGTTGTGTGGGAGCTTATTGCTATTCTCATTCACATATAGATACTATTGTTGTTTATATGTAAGTGAGGATAACAGTATCTGTGACTCAGAGTAGTAGTATGAGCCATAGAGCCTGATTGTATAAAATTGTATGTGATTGACAATATTTGTGGTTTCAAATCCTGATCAGCTTACATAATTGTATAGAACATAACACAAAGAAGAAGTAAAGGCAAACATTGCTATTGCACATAACAATGTCCTTAAATGCACTGTGGTTGGATTTGAATACTTCTTGTAGTTCACATTTTGATAATAGCAGGTACAAGCTTTGTTTTTACAAAGACTATTTGGTAATCAGGTATCGAGAATTTAAGCTGCCTTCCTGGTAAAACCAACCTTCCTTTATATAAACACTCTTCTCAAGTCTATTATTTGTGACCACAGGAGCTGTCTTTGTCATTCTGTGTCCCATAGGTTATTATACTCTCACACTGTTACATGTTTTCACACACAACATGCTACTTTTTCTGTATAATGTACATTATCATAATTTATCACTTATGCAGACATTGTCTCACATCTTTATTGTCTCATAGCTACAGTATTTCATCATACTAAATTACAGTTCTGCATCTTTCTCACATCTTTTTTCACTCACATCTCCGTGTTAAAAAGAAAATAACTGTTTCCCAATTCTTGATTCTGTTCAGGTGGCCAACAAAGTGTGAAACATTTGTCAGGCATAATTACTAGGTTATCTTATTTCTACATACGAAAAATGTAATAGATGAAATGACCCTAGTTGCCTCGTGTACTTGGTCCTTTCAGACTCTCAAATATTTAATTCAAATTTTCCTAATTGGCATGACCACAGTGAAGTACAGTTTTGCACGCAGGTTGCACAAGGTTTACAATTTAAGAAAATGACTTAATGAAAATGACTTGAAATGTAAGAAAAGGGGACATTAAATACATTACCAAACTACTTACATTATTTAACACTTTACACTACATTAGTTAAAACTATATAAATATAATTAAAGAATAGTGAAATCATTTCACCAATATACTGAATTAAAGATAATTGTAATAACTTTAAGTTATGTATTGTATTTGTAGTCCTTTTAATCATTGCTAACACTGAAAAACAGTGCTAAATAGTGAAAGGGTAAGCTAACTGAATAGGTAACTGACATTTGTGAAATATTACTTTTTGACAGCTTTAAATTTTAGTTACTGCACACCCTAAAATCCTGACAGCCCCAGAGATAACCACTTTAAAAATATTAATTAAGCTTGAAGGGTTAACTGGGAGATGCTACCCTTTGCTTATCTTCCAGCTGTTGGTTAGTAGGCCTTGGCAGGCAGCTAACTTCTTGTTGTAAAGTTTCACCTCAATTAGATTCTTTAGCCTCTAGTTGAAACAAATCTAATTTTGCTGAGTTCCTAGACAATAATCTGAGGAAGCATTATTTAAAGTACACTCATTTTCTAACCCTATTTAACAAATCCCATTTCCTCATACATGGGTAGTAGTGAAGAGTGGTGTTTTTTTCGAACCATCTTGACCTAACATGAATAGTACACTTGCAAAACACCTGCAGAGACATTGCATACAACAAACAGCATTCAAAGATATTTTTTGTCTGTTTGAACATCAACCAGCATTAGCAGTGAGTATACACATAGTAAGAGAGCATTGTTAATAATGTAATTATTATGTATAAAAAAAAAAAAGTGTGTATACAAAAAGTACTAAGTGAGGATATTACAATTTTTGTCTGTAAAATTTTTTTTTGTACTTTCAGCTTAGCTCTACACTACATCAAAGACCCCGCATTAATGCTCCAAAAGAATCTTACTGTCACAGATCTATTTATTTTTCGTTTCATTTCCGCTTGACATCCCCTACCTATCGTCTTTTTCACCTGTGATGGCATTATTTAAGAGACCTGTCTACCCTGTCTCTTTGCCATATTGTTACCTTCTGTACTCAGTGACTCTCCAGCCAACTTTCAGTTTTTGCCTGTGTTTGCCTGTTCTGCCTGTTTGTCTGCCCTGATGTCTTTTATTAGAACAAAACTGTTGTTCACCAGCAATCTCCTGACACCAGCTACTGTTCGGGTCACCTGAACTCCTGATTACATGCCTGACTCTCTGGAACCCGACCCGTATCGGTAGACAGCGGACCTGCCTTTTCCCTTGGGTCTGTCCATGTCTCTTTTTCTGCCTGCTCTGGACCTCAGTTCTGTTTCTTGGATGTACATTTGGATCATTGTGGTTCTGTTTATGAAGACTTCTGGTGTTATTTGTGTTTTGGAGACAATTATGAGAGGAAACATTTCATGGACTTTATTTGAGGAGGAGACCTGTTCATGGACTTTTTTGGAAACTTTTATTCTGGGTAGAAGAGGAGACTTATTTCGAAAAGCATTTCTTGTCACCCAATGTAACAGAGCAAGGTGGTTTATATTATCCTTCCTCATTTTCAAGTTTTTCTGATATGTTGAAAAAGGTGTTTGACCCAGTTCGGCCCTGCTAAGGAAGCATCTTGTAACCTGTTGGTTTTGTCTCAAGGTTCTCGCTCTGTAACTGCCTACATTATTTATTTTCGCAAAGCAGCCGCAAACAGTACCTGGAATGATTCAGCCCTATATGATGCCTTTTACAGGGGACTTTTGGAATGACTCAAGGATGATCTTGCCTCCCACGAACCTTCCAGACTCCCTCGACAGCCTCATCAGACTTGTGACCCAAATGGATAGGAGGTTCCGGGAGATTCCATCACTCCACCCAACAACCCACCCGAGCAAAACCTTCGTTTCCTCCTCCACGTTCGCCCCTTGTAACTAGTCTGCAGCCATCTTCATCTCCTGACACATCCAAACCCATGCAGATAGGAAGAACTCGCCTGTCCCCTGGAGAACGTCAGTGCCGCTTCTGGGCTAAGCTGCGGAGACATCGGGGCATCAGGGGAAGGATTGCCCAGTAAAAGGTGTGGCTCAGCAGCATGTGGGAGAGCACTGCTGAACCGATCAGTAACCAAGACCCCAATCTCCCATCCCTTGACTCAAGTCCAGCTCAGCTTTTCTGACTATCAGTTTTCCTGTGAAGCTTTTGTGGACGTGACATGTCATGTCATCTGTTCTCCTGACCTACCCTTGTTCTTGGGAAAGAATTGGTTGAATCAACATAACCCACACATTAATTGGCAGACGGGTTGGGTCCTGGTGTGGTGTTGTCTTGTCTGTAGTATCTGAGATTGGGTTCATTTGGCCGTAAAGATGGCTTTAGAAGAATTGAGACACTGGCTGAAGGGAGCTGAGAACCTTTTCAGCGTGTTAATAAACCATAAGAACCTAGAGTACCTTCACACGGCCAAGTGCCTCAATGTCTGCCATGCTAGGTGGTCTCTCTTTTTCAACCTGTTTCATTTCTGTCTGGGTCCTAGAGACCCAGAGTCTGATAACACTTGACTTCATCAGTCCTCCTTTCTTCTGCCTTGTCATCATTTAACTTGACATTGAATGGAAGGTGAAGGAGGCCCCGAAGGATGAACCAGCACCTTCTGCCTGTCTCGACTGTCTCCTGTTCATCCCTGAACATCTCTGTTCCTGTTTCCATTAGCCTGTCTTCAGGGTTTAATCCACAGATGAATGGAAAAACAAACGCCTGAATCAAGAGCTTGAGACCGGCCTCCGTCTTCTCTATTCCCACAAACCATCCACACAATTCTCTCCCATCTGCAGCTAGAGCTATCACCCCCTTCCAGACTGTATATGGATATCAGCCTCTCCTGTTTTCCACTCAAGTGGGGGAGGCCCAGGTTCCATTTGCCTACGCTCTGGTTTGCCGCTAGCATTTGGCCTGGAGAAGTGCTCATTAGAGCCTTCTGAAGATAGCTAAATCTTACAAATGTTGGGCCACGTTTCAGCTGCTGTCGGTCATTTTGTCCACCTGCTCTGCTCACCTGTTGTCGACCATCATTCACCTGCCTCCAGTTCTCTGGTCCCCCTGCTCTCTGTCTGCACTGTGTACCCACCCACACCTGCAGCTAGTGCTCAGTCATCTGCTTCTGCCTTTTCCCTCCTCTAGAATTCCCTCAGCTTATCTCCACCATCTACACAGTAAGAACCATCAACCTGTGCCGTACTTACCCCAGTCTGCTGGAAGCCAATACTAACCTGTTCTCTGTGTATCGATGCTGACCAACCACATCACCTATAGAGGGCATTACCTTAGCGAAACTATTTTCAGTCTTCTATTCACCCACAAAACTATTTTACTATACTACTTACTATAACAAACCTTTTTAAACTCATCCTGGGAGTCTGGCTGCTTACTGGGTCCAAAGTTCTGAGAGCGTCTTACATGTATTAAGTATTTCATGCAGTTAGACATACACCCTGGTGAGTAATTTTTTATTTAACTTATTTATTTCTGTCATTTCAATGAGGCAAATGTAGCTTGATCAACTCTTACTAGATCACAAGACACTGCCTTTCCTTTAGAGATTATATACTCTATGTCTGAGATAATTCATTCAGCAATTATTACACCTACAAGTTTCGTGCGTACACATTTGTTGCTTTCCATTTGCCAGTACCTTAAATTATCCCAATTTGGTCTGTTGCTCAAAATATTTTTTCCCTGGCAAGTGTTGACTGAAATCCTGATTTCATTGCATTTTTTAATCTATTCAAGTTCATAATGTATGAGTACATCAAAGGCTCGTGTGTGGAAATACTACATCATACTTAATTTTCTTTGTTGGGGAATTATGACCAGCAGAAGCAAGAGGAAAACATAAAAGTATAGCTTCTTCCTTGGATAGTTTAAAGGCCAGGGAATTTTGCAATTAATAAAAGAAGTTTTTCTTTATGATAAAAAAATAAAAATATGAAAATATGAAAAAAATAAGACAAAAAAATAAAGACAGCAATACTCATGAATGAGCACACATTTATAGCCTTTGAAGAATATTTGACCCATATTGTTAAAGTGTGAAGTAATTTACCCTAGCCATTTCATTTTTTGAAACAATCCCATTGTGTTGAAGACTTAATTATTTTAGCATTCTGAACCCAGACATTTTAAGTCTGAGACAGCCTAACCATAGTGCAGGTAGGCAGCTGTCAGCGTCTGTTACAGTAATGGAAAATCCTTCATGACAAATCTGGGCCACTCCTGTCTCCAGGACAGCATTGCCAAGGGATAGCCAGCGTCAGTCACCTGAGATTTCCTCCAACCCCAACTTGTGCAACCTGAGCCCAGGCCCAGGGATTGTGTCATGGACAGTGTCTCCCAGTACTCCCCACTCAATGGGTCTGCCACTACAATGGAACAGTACCATAGAAGAGGTTGTCAAACTTAGAGGATCTGGCATAACAGAGGAGATGTGAGATTTATTTTTCACGAGTGACCATTGCCAACACTTGCAACACACAGGCCTGCTTTGTAGCATTTTTAGGTGTAGTATGTGCCATTGGTGTTTTATTGAAATTTGCTTAGCTTTAACAATTTTAGAAGCATGATACTGTCTAGTGTAATCATAATGCATACTTTCCAGTTTTTTTGCAGTTGCCAGTATGCTTGCAGAAAGACTTGAACTGTGAAAATTATAAATTATGGCTCACTGTGTCTCCTAAGGGATCTGACACCTGGGTCAGCAGGGGTGATTGCCTGTTGCCACTGTATTGTTCTAGTGACCCTGATGGGGCCAGGGTGTAAGGGGATAAGGGATTGGTTTGCACTTCCTTTGAGAGAACACAGGGCTATCCATGGCCTCGGTTCTGTAAAGGCTGCTGAGAGGATGCAATCTGATCCACATTTGCTGGACATTAGGATCCCTTAGGTGCATAAGGATAGCTTAGTTAGTTTACTGCATTCTTTAGCGTGACCTCTACAGTGACCATTCACGACCATTCAATTTAAGAAATGCCATACACTACGCTTTTGTATACCATATGAACTGTTTGCCTAGCAAGAAATCTAATGAACTGTCATTCATTTCAATTCTAATTAATTTGTCAGGTTAGGTGTGGCATGTGTGACTACAGACTCCTAATTCTTAGACTGTTTCATATAAGATCAAAATCAACAACAATGAACTTTTGCCCAGCGTTTGTTGTGCAATTAGTATTGTGTATAACAATGAAGATTTTGGTGTTTCTGTTTGTCTCCTAGGTAACGGCCAGTGTTCTCCTGGTAAGGAGAACTCGAGAATGTTGGTGGATATGTCAACACCTAATGGAGAGACAGTTCCTCAGGGTCCTAATTCCCCTAGTGGTGAGTGCTTAATCAATAGATACACATTGACGTGGTCTGCCAGAACAGCTACAACATGCACACATGCAGTTTCTCCTTTGAACACACATACTGCTCTAACATATCGTGCTGTTGTTTCTCTGTGTTAAGTTACTCTTAACGAAACTCAGCACTTTCACAATAAACACCTTTCATGGAAGTATGAATTGCTGTATTTCCCCTGACCTACTGGTTTATAGTTTGTTAATGTGAAATACACTATTTAAAGGGTATATTTGCATCAATAGCAGCACGAAATTAACATCGGGAATGTGAGCAGATCAGCAAAAGATCAGTTAGACAGTTGCCTTGCATGGTAGCTTACAGTGTATGTAAATGAGTGAATGAAGAAGTACAAAGCATACTTTTCAATTCAAGTGATCATAAACAAGAAATAAAGTCCTGTCTCAAATAAAGGATTGGAGTATTTACAAAAAAAAAACACAAACATAACTGAGACTGAACACTTTCTATAGTGACTAGCAGAGGTTTCCACAGTAAGGGCTTTGTGCATAAGTGTTCTGTCATATGTCACCTTGTTATTCAGTATCTTGTTGTACTATATTGCACTTGGCCAGAAGTGTTGCTAGGTAACTTTCAGTGCATTGACCTGATGCCTCAGATTAACTTTAGCGATGTCACTGTGAAGAAGCAACGTAAGAAAAGGGGAAACTAAGTAAGAGAAAGGAAGCTCTTTTCTCACAAGGTTAGAGATACAAGGAGGTGGCTGGGCAATGATTTTCACAGGGAGATACTCTTTAACGATAAGAGCTGTTGTCATTCTGGAAGTTGCTTAACATGATTTGCCATTTGAGGTTTTGTTTCAAAAGAAGGGATGCGTCACATTATCTGTTGAAAATGAGCATTAAGTGATCTTAGTGCCAGACTCTTAAAGTTGAAAACAACAATACTAGAATTTCACAGCAATTGTCCTGGTATTTGTGAACTCAGTCTTGTATAAAAGTTAAGGTGTGGAATTACACCCTTTGGGCTGGATTAGAGTTGGGGTGGTAAGACAATGACAGTATCCTCTTAATTTTGATGTTTTTCTTCAATCAACCTTTTAATCACTTGTGATCTTTACCTATGGTTATGGGGAACTCAGATAAATTGCAGACTCAACTGCATTGTATCTATATGTAGGGTGGAAATATATCACGACTGTATAGTGGTGATTTTTGTAGCTGTTTTCATCGTAGCAACCAATTTAAATTTACCCTCATCTGACCGCTCTATGCATTTGACTCTGTCACACTGGAAAGACAGATTTAAGATGCAAGGAACTGAATAGCAAGGACGTTCAGGTCTGCTCTGTGTTGCCAGGATACAGCTGTTGAAGACAAGGCTCAATCAGAATGTGGATGTTGGGATAAATGTTCTGTACAAACTGTGGCATTGGAAACATACTGTACAATATCAGTTTAAAGAATGGAGTTGCTTTGTGGAGATTTAATTCAGTAGTTTATAAAAAGTGAATGTTGCCTAAATTTATACATTTCTTTTACTGCTTTCTGAGACTTAAGTGGACACTCCAAAATCCTCCAGAGCCTAAGGGGACAGTTGATGGATACAATCATAGAGGTTTTAGTAAAACAACCACATATGCTTACACTGTGATTATTGTCCCTGTAAATCCCAAAACAGGATCATCAGGTTCAGTAAGTTTTGCTTGGATGTTTTATGCACTACACCTGAAACCCCTCTCACATGCATCTTAACCCATTAACAACACCAAGATTAGATTTTTCGTGTAAGATGCCAAAATTTTACTTATTATCTTTATTTCTTGGATATCTTCTTTAACAGCTGTACTAAGAACCAGGTCAAGCCTACTATGGGATACTTTGTCATGTGGCTTGTACAGAATAATAAAATTATTGGTTGATTAACGTACCCACCAACATTTGAGGCGAATGAATTTAGATGAAGCTGTGTCTGTTTCATGTGTATTGCTTCCTATTGGATTCCTATTGGATTTTTTTTTGTACACACTAATTGCTGGTGACTTGTACCTAGAGACTGTAGGTGGTGAATAGTTTCCCGCCACAACCACCCACCTACACACACACACACACACACACATACACACACACACACACACACAGACATACATTGGTGTGCAATTATACAATCTTTTGCCCTTGTCATCCACCTGTACTCCCATTGCTAGTTTTAAGCTACAGGGCATCTGACACTCCCTTTCTCCTCAGGGACAGCCAGGAACCAGACCAGCCTGTTTCTCTATCTCGCTCATGTCACCAAATCAGTCCATCCCAATGCTGTTTATGACTTTGGTTGCAAAGTTGCTAGGATTCCCCCTTCACATGCCAATTAAGTGATACATTTCACACAGTCAACCTACTGTACGTTCATTGCATGTGAACATGTTCTATGTTCAGTTGATCCAGCACATCTTGAGGCTAACACAGTTTATATCAGGTCTTTGCAGTCCAGTTCAATACAGAAGCTACTTAGGCTCCAACCCTAACCTAGCTGAACTCCCTCCATTGCAAATCAACACAGATCATTTAGTGGAATCTATCTTGATCAACCTATGCAACCCGGGACAAACGATAGCCAGGGTGAACATAGAAGTACTTTTAAGGATCTCTCATGAAAAAGACCTGGCCTTAAAAAGACCAGTCGCGGTCAACGTATTGGTTTGATAATTAAATTATGTAACCTTAGTGTGTGATTATTTGTTTCGTTTTTATATGATACAACCAACAATATCTGCATTTGACTTTGTAAGAATTGCTATTGTTTTTTGTTTTGTTTTACAGAACTGATAATTAAGCAAGAGGAAGAAACAGCAGAGGAAGCTGAAAACAGTAGCCCAGCACTTGAAGAAATAGGCCAAACAGGGGAAGAAGGTGTAGCTTTGGACGAATCCATGACTGGCAGCCCAAGCAACATACAAGATGGACTATCTGGACCAAACATGTCGTCTGATGCAGGAAGTCGACAAACAAATGGTAATAATGAGTGTATTTACAAATGCCATCAAAAGAGTGTAATGCTTTAACATTATGCACATCTTTGAGAATTAACAATCCACACAGGTTTTGTCTTTTACCCATTAAAATCAGAGGAGTGTGTGTATGATTTTCTTTCTCGAGTGAGTCAGAAATCATTTGTTTTCCTTGACAGTGGGTGTGGAGTGCTTTTTGATTTTTTCTTTTCGAAGCTTTGCTTTGGCGTGTGTCGAATTTTCGTTACACTGACATGAAGTGCAAATGGGCTGTGCCAACGAAACGCGGCAGCATGAACACAAAGCGTCGTCAACAACTGCAATCCTGCAGCGCTACTTGCAGCGTATTGCAAATATCATACACACGGCATTCAATGTAAGAACTTACCACATAGATGCACCACGTCTGTGGTAACTTTACCACATAGATGCACCACGTCTGTACCAACAACAACGACCTCCACCGCTGTCGGTGGCTTACGAGGCCCAACTCGAAACACGAGCCAACATGGCGGTGTCAAGTCCAAGCAGGGTCAGAGCCATCGATAGCCCACTGGGCCATCGATGGGCAGGGTCAGAGCTATCGATAGCCCACTAGCTACTTGGCAAGTAGCCCTTGTGGCCCCCCGAGTTTTGGCCGCCCTTGGTCAAGCTCGGGTCGTTTCTCGTGCT
>JAUMHL010000014.1:14978239-15012216 GCA_032362345.1 Sandelia bainsii
TTTTTGAAAGACAATAGCTTAGACATGGAATTATTATCAGGGAAAAAATATCTTTGGAATCCCCCACAACCTGTTCCAACTGACGCTGTGACTGCTCTGGTTGTCACAGCATTTGGATCACACTTCTCTTTTCCATGTGACTGCAGATCAAAAGATTTACAATTAGAACAGAAGACAGGAAGACAGTAATTTCCTTTTAAATTCCTTATTACACATTATATAAATGATAATATATGATATTATGTATGATACACAATCCTCTGATATGCAAGTATGGGGAGAAAATTGAAGTTCAATTAAATCTAGTTAGAGCTTAGATTAAATTCAGTTCAATTTAATCGAACAGTCCAATTAATTTCTTTTTTTTCAATTTCGTTTAACACAGAATAGTTCAACTTACTGGAATTTACTTTAATTCAAATAATTTGAACATGGGCATACGCAACAACTTTACGTGGGCTGATCAAAAATATTTCTGTTCCTGCTCCATTATAGGTGAAGAAAGAGTTCATCTATTGAACAAGAACTGATTTGAACTCTTTGTCTTGATTTTCAATCAATTACTAGGAGTCATATGTCATGCGAGGACAGTCTTATAGATGTGACATTTCATTTCAAAGTTATAAAGCAGCTGTCAGTGGTTAGTGGTTCTTGCACATGTGAAGACTAAGTCAGCTGTCAGTTAAAAAACAGAAAAAGTAAGAGTTCAGTTAGAGACCAAAAAAAACAGTTTGCAGGGTTGTTTCTACAAACATCTTCCACAATGAGTGTGGTATTGACTTCCTGTGCCTGCCTCTATCAGGTGACAGACCGTTCCAGTGCAACCAGTGTGGTGTCTCGTTCACCCAGAAGGGAAATCTGCTGCGACACATTAAGCTGCACACAGGCGAAAAACCCTTCAAATGCCCCTTCTGCAGCTACGCCTGTCGGCGGCGCGATGCCCTCACCGGTCACTTGCGCACTCATGCTGGTAAGACTCCTCCTCACTCTCTTCTCTTCCCTTTTTACTCATACACTTCTGTTACCCAGAAGAGACTTAATTATTTAGAAGTGTTTCAGAGATATGTAATACTTCAGACATAATACTCTAAATTGTTCAATATTTGACTCAGACCCCTGCCAAAATAATTTTCCTTACGTTATACCTGTGTTAGACTCTTCCACTGCGTGGAGGTACTGTGTACTTCATCACTGCAGTCTGCCTCTGGTTTTAATGCAGGAACCTTGAAAAAACCCTTTTCCATTTAGAAATTGGTTATCTAAGGACTAATATCTATCCTCAGAAAGGCAAACTATCTTCATCTATATATGAAGAATATAATAGCCCTCTGCCTGACTCAACATAATGTTGATCTAATTTTTCTATTTTTCAAAAAAGAAATGTCTGCAGGTTTTGTAAGTACCTCTTAATGTTCTCCTGAGATATTTCCTTTTTCTAAAGCTTTGTGTGTGTCTGCTTGTAGAAGACCTAACTACTGTAGCCACAGTAGCCATATATGTTGGTTGGCGACTGTGTGTCTCATATTGTCATTAGATAGATGTATTGGTTTTTTTTTATTTGTGTTATAGACAGCACTGTGAGTGCTTTGTGGTTAGGCACCAAGGACATGCTGTTCCTTAGTTGCTTGAATTTCTAAGGGGGAACTATTTGTCTGTTGAGAAACACATGGGGAGCATTGGGTGTCTCTCTCAACTGTAACCCACTTTCCTATCAGAGAGGATGTGCTCTCCCCTCTGTTGCACCTTTGAAATAAAGGTCAGACAATACTGTCATTTCTATCTGTGATGCTCCATGGGGGTTACCACACAATAAAGTATATTGTTTGTTTTTTTAGGCAGGGGTGGTAATGTGTGTTTCGGTTTGCAGCCATGTGCGAAGGGTCATTTTTTGTCTTTGCATGTATCTGGCTATGTTGTTACTCAAATGCTTCTTTTACATATTTTTTAGTATCTGTTTCTCCACATCTGTCTTCCACAATCAACCATGACTATTTTCCTATTTTCACTTCCTTTATTGTGTAGCTGAATTTGTTTGTCACATTCCCCAACCCCCTTTTTCCTGTGAAGCCATGGGTAGTAAGTTACACCTGCATTCCTCTGTGATTCTGTGGGAAATGTGCAGGGACTCACTAATCTGTCACTGAGTGCTGCAAACCTGGCAGCTTTGGACTGATTCCCTGCCACCAAGAACAGGTGTACCCAAAAGAGGGAAATAAACAATATAAAGAGAGGCCAGGCAATGAAAAATGTAAGACAAGAGTAAAAGATGCTAAAGAAGATTATAGCAGAACAGACATGTTGCCTTTTCCTTAGGCCCGGTTAAATGTTTAAATATGATATTTTCCTTGAAGGCAAAGTTGAAATGACAATTTCATTAAACCATTTTACATTTTGTAAGACATAAGATAACAATTTGAGCAAGTTCCCGTTTAATAGCCAAATACAATCAGTCAAGTGAGGCTGAGTGCACATTGTAGACTATTTGCATAAATAAGAATAGCAGCTGAAAGGTGGATTCTTCTGGTCCATCCAACATCTGCACACAAGGCCATGTGGCCATGTGGGTGGTTATATAAATATGAAAAAGTCAGTCTATGTTGTGTGTGTGTGTGTGTGAGAGAGAGAGACAGAGAGAGAGAGCGCATACTCTACTGTTTTAGTTAACAGCTGGAAAGCAGCAAAGAAAATTATTTCCATGATGACGTTTGATTTAGAAGTTATTCTTTCACTACTCAGAATGAATATTACTGCAATGACCCTGCAGGTACACCTACATACACTTTAATAATATTGAAACTCATTGTGATTAGCAACCACTTTTTGTATCTGTTCATACTCAAAAAACGACAAAGAACCCAAGTTTCGAGTTCTGCTGATACAATGTCATTCATAGACCGCAAATGTACTGAATGACAGATACAGCAGAAAACCTATTACCATTCCATATGATTCATTCAACTAAAAGTGCCTGCTGATGTAAGATTGGCTATGACTGGACCTGTCATTCTGTAACAAGTGGGTTTTTGTTTCACATATCATCAAGAAATAGTCTATGGAAGGAAGTGTAGCATTTATACGCGAATCGTTAGTTCTGAGGAAGTTGTTCTATTGTAGAACATATCAGATGTTTTCTTTAATAATATTAACAGCCTTTTCTGTGAGAGAGGGTTTATATTCATGCGTAAACTGTCACATAAGTGTGTGTGTTTGTGTGCATGTGTGTATATGCGTTACAGCCTTTATACCTCAGACTGAAACACATTTGGTTTCTCTGTTCTCACAGTGTCAAGAGCGGTGGATCATCAGCACATCTTCTTCTAGTAATAGCTGTCATCATTATGCTAGTGAATGTCTTCCTAGATCATGTTGCTAATGACAGTGTCTGGGTCACACTGGTGTGCTTATATGGCCACCAGTTCACTCAATGAGTTCCTTTATGAGTCATTACATTAGTTTTGAGAATACTCTACCACAGGTAGACCTGTTTCTTCAGCACTGTGAGCTTGCGTAGGATTTCGCCGTGATGCAGTATGTTGCAATGATTTTTTTAAAGCCTTGTTAGTTAAACCTTTGCCTCAATATCAGCTCATGTAGTTTTATTACAAAAAGGTGGTGCCACAGGTGACCTTAACAGGTACTGGCTTTACTATATTTAAGCAGTTCTGTTGTTACATCCTGGAACCACCAGTGCCCACCCACCCTAAAGTTGAATTTGCTGAAAGATTTAGAATTTTGTACTGTTTGGATTATTTGTCTCCTAACCACAAATGTTTTTAATCAACATGTTAACCCTTTAATGCATTTATTATTTTACTAATCCATGGATGCATTGATCCCTTAATAAAACTGATCAATAAAAGAACAGATGGCTTGATAGTTGAAATAGTTATAGACTTTAATAGAAATAATGCAAATTTCCACTTGTCTTAGTAGGAAGGAATTGAATAAAACAGAAATGGCACAATGAATCACACTCCACCTCCATAGCTAACATTGGAGTTAGTTTCCTACCGCCACCATGGGATACATGATCAACTCTACTATTCAGTCATGCTGTGCCACAGCAGTGGGAGTTAGCTGTGTTTTGAAATGCAGACCTCATGGTACAACTATCTCTTTCGCCCACAACTTATCTTTTTGTCTGGCAACAGATGTGCGGAATACTCACACTAGTAGTGGAACATCCATTATCTCAGAGGCTTGCTTCTGGTTTGTTTGTACTAGTGACTGTTCAAATTATTTACTACTACGCGCTGCAGTAGCTTGTATTATCTCATTGGACTCTACCCACTCTCTGTCTGTGGAGTAATGAATGAAAATAATGTGCTCTCCCTCAAATATCTTTACTTTTAGTTGGCAAACCACACAAGTGTAACTACTGTGGCCGTAGTTACAAACAGCGCACGTCTCTGGAGGAGCACAAAGAGCGCTGCCATAGTTACCTGCAAGGAATTGGCTTGGATTCGACCACTAACACTGGCGCTTACACAGGTATTTTTTTTTTTTTTTAAACTGAAACCAGGGAAATGAAGGTGACTTGATTTGTAATGGAAACTGTACAGTGCAATGGACACATAGACACTATTAAGTTTACATATGCTATTAATTCATTGGACTTACTACAGTTTACAGAAAATTTTTTGATTCGAAGCACTTCAACAAAATAAAGTACAGTGCTACACAAATAAACAGTATTTTCTAGTTATTTAGTTGAATATAACTTTTATAACTTTTATAATCTATATATAAATCTACAGCATGCCTAACTGTTAAGTAGTGCATTCATTCAGTCATCAAAACCAACAATATTTCTCATGAGAGGGGTTGTAATTTAATAAAGCAAAACAATAATGAAACTGGAAAAGTTAAATTCTGATTTTCTTTTGATTTCCACATTCCACCATAAGTGCTTTTTTCATTTTACTAATCTTTCTTTGTACTGACTTGGAGTACCTCTGTGTAACAGCCAAATATGTTCCTATTCTTTCTAATTCTCTTCCCTCCCTAACCTTTCAAGGTGAGGTTCCTAAAGATCCAAGGCCCATGGCAGAGGCCAACACTATGGCTACCTTTGATCGGCCACCAGTTATTGAAAGACTGCACAGTAACGTGGGCAAGAGGAAGAGCACCACACCTCAGAAATTTGTAGGTGGGTTTTTCAAACACAGACAGCCCATCAATGACTTTATTTACTTTAGTTATTATGACCCTGGGAGGGATAGATTGTTTTGCAGTGGCAATAGGGTTTTTACCTCAACTTGATCTAGACTCATGCAGCATTTCAGCAGATCTCAATTACTGGCAAAAATTATTTGTTCAAGCAGCAACTGACTGAGTAACATGGACTTTATGATTGCTTTGCAGGAGTTTTAAAATGCATTAGTTTAATTCTCATCATGTAATACACTCTGCTGCTGATTTTACTTTTATGTCAATAGAATAGAAAGGTGTTATTTATTTACAATTTGTATTTATGCACACTTAGTTTGTATTTTCTGCTGTCTTCTCAGCTTTACATTATATTACCTTATCAGCACAGACTTTTTTTTGAATTTGGTTTTATTTGCCACACTATTAGAAAAATAGATCGCGCAAGCTAGAGCAAGCGGATGACTGAGAGGCAAGGAAATGTTTTTCACTCTGTGGTTAGGTACACCTGTAATTTGCCATTGCTCTTATCGAGAGAAAACAGCTCACCGCATCCCTGTTCTGGAGGGGTTAAACAGTGCAGTAGTAGATGGATGGGGCTTTCCACCCCATTAAACTCGTACACACAGAACTTCAAGAACAAAATATGAAAAACAAGCACCACAGTATCATCAAGATATGCCATAACTGGCTAGAAAAGAAATTTATGAAGTCAAGCCAAGCTCATAATTGTGCACATTATTTGTCCCTCTTGGATGCAGCAAAAAGCCTGAGCGGTTCCATCCTCTTACATCTATGTTTATTGTGTGTTATGTTACAATTTGAAATTGGCATTATCTTGTTAAATCAGCTAATTCCACACAGTCATAGTGCTATTCTATTTCATGCAGGTGAAAAGATGGTTCGCTACACCTATCCTGATATAGGATATGAGTTGGGCCTTAAGTATGAAAAGCAGGCTGAACTGATACAGGCCCATATGATGGACCAGCCCATCAGCAATGCCATTACATACCTGGGGTCAGACACCATGCGGTCCATGCTCCACCATCCTGGTCCGCCTCTCTCTATGGCTGAGGTGGTACCCATGGTCAACCCCCTCTTCCATCATGTCCTGCCACTGGGCCAACGAACAGAGCGTTCAGGAAACTGCGACACGCTGCCATCACATCCACCTCAGCCCCATGACTTTCCCAGCCATCCCACGTCAAACGGCCCCACTGCTTTAACCAGACACGGCAAACCACACCCCCCAGGGCAAGAAGAATCTCCCAACAACAGTGGAGTTGAATCGGCTGACTCAGCCCGCAGCAGCCCTCACGAGAGGCAGAACTACCACGGGAGCAACCTCCCTCCCGGCCTCAGGTCTAGAGGAAGTCCCGCTGTGGTCTACTCAGGTGAGCGGGTGACAGCATCACCAAGAAGTGGGACAGGAATGGGGACTGGGAGTATGCGAGTGGCCGCAGAGCGACCTATGAGCCTGGATGGGGTGCGGGTGTTTGGACGAGAGGGCCAAGAGTTGCGGGCTTTCCAGTGCGAGCACTGTCGGGTGCTCTTTCTGGACCATGTCATGTACACTATCCACATGGGTTGCCATGGATACAGAGATCCACTGGAGTGCAACATCTGTGGTCACCGCAGCAAAGATCGCTATGAGTTCTCCTCTCACATAGTCCGTGGTGAACACACCTTCCAGTAACAGGATGGTTAGGAATTAAGAGAAGGACAAAGAAGATAAAGGAGCAATAGCTTGATATCCGTCCTTGTCCCCTGACCTCTAAGACTGCACAGTTGAACGACACTGTAGACAAGTGTAGCACAATCATAGACTTCTTTTTAAGCTACTTATTGTGAATCTGAATAGTGTAACAATCATATGAAGGTATGGGCCAAAGACACATTTTCTACACATTTAATTTACTAATTAAATGCAGGAAGGAAGGTAAGTTTTTTTTATACGTAAATGTTCATTAATTGTAAAACAGAGCAGCTGTCAGTTTTCCATTTTACTCTCATTTGGAAATGTCTTCTTCTGCGCTTATCCCTTCACCATGTTTTTGTTAATGAATAACTTTTTTACTCGTAAGACTTAAATGAATGAATTTAAATATTAGAACATGTTCCTGCCTTGTGGCTCAGTGTAGTGGACAAAAAGAAAGCATGTTTCAGTTCAGCCAGATAGAATGCCATGACTAACACCAACAGCAAAAATCAAATAGAAGACTCTACCTACACATACACACAATAGTACGAACTGCTGGTTCCTGTGCTTTCTAGCAATTTTCACTGGATTTGTTGCCAATACATTACTAGCTAGATTGCAAATAACTTTCGGTTTTCCCTATATCATGGGCCGCAGAACACATTTGAGCAAGGAGTCCATGACCTTAGGGCATGAGGAGGGGTGGGGGCCATATGCGTTGAAACAAACATAGGCCTATATTACTATTGAGCAACATTCTTGGTCTGACACTGCACATCGCCACATCTACATGCATAATGAACATGCACATATTGAAATATGCATGTTCATATGCTTATATGCTTAACTCCTCTGATTCAGCTTTCCCATTTGTTTGTTTTAAAATATTTGAATTATTGATATTTAACTGATCTTGCTGTTTGTGAGGACCCGGTCCCCTGTACCTTTTTAGTTTTCTGACTTCATAGTCATTTGGCTGATGAGGCTTTTCATAAAAAGTATTACATCAGACTCCATAAGTTACTCGGGCTGCAACCCCTGTGACCCTCCAGCTTCCACGTTCTGTGCCCTACAATACAAAAACAATTTAGCTCTGGGATTAATACAGTTTTTTGGATCTTGAGTCTTGAATACAACAAAATACAGTTTAATACTGATACTGTAAACTACACAGTAAGTTTAGGGAACTTGGAGGCTTTGAATGTAGTTTGAATACAAGTGGCAAATGAATGTGTGAATCACAAATGAATCACAAATAAAAACTACATTTGCAGGTGTATTTTGCAATTTGTAATTTACAGTAATCATAAATGCATTTTTCTATCCAAAAGAAATTACATACAAACTACTGTAAATATTGCACAATTTTATAAGTGCATATTATCTCTTATTTATATATTATGTCTAATTTATGAACATCTACAAAAGCTAGATACCAAACAATTATATTTTAACAACAGTTTTGTAACATTCAGTTGATATTCATTAATAAATGTCATATTATTTTATTATATCATATTAGGTTATATTTCCTGTCACCAACCATGCATGTTGCTTGGTGTTAACTCACATATTGACTTGTATATTTTGTAATTTGTCAAAAATAAATATTATAGAATTAGTTTTGCACAAATTTAGTCACATTGCCATTATTTTGAAAACATGCTTTTTCTCATGAAAATGTCATGTGTCTGAGTTTGTATGGATTTCAATCAAATCTTTAAATAAATGGCAAAAATAGCACAAATATGTATGCACAAGAAGCACTTCAAATGCAAATTTTGTGTGGTTACTAAACTCCAAGTTTGAAATAATAATAATAATGAATTTTGAGTTAATTAATTCAGTACCTTTGTAAAATATATTGTACATTTTAAATTGTCATACGTTTGTAAATGTTTTTTTTTATTTCTTGTGAGACATTATTTGCCGCTTGTATTGAGACTTGTTTCTCTCCATAATTATCAGCCTCTTTTCAGTTTGCAGAGGCAGAGCTATTGATCATGTGGCAAAATTATAGTACAAGGGGGAAAAGGGAAAGTAAAATATAGTGTAGCATACTGGTTCTTGTCAGCTCTGTGACCTTACAAAGTTCAGTCACAGCCATCTTTTTCGCGTCTCTTTCTTTTCTAAGCACACAAAAATAACTGGCTGTTCATTTCCCTGGTTGCTCATATAAAGAAATAACAGATCTTGGTGACTTCATGGGTTGTGTTGCTTGCACAGGTAGCATACAGTTGAATTCCTAAACTTTGAGTATCACAGTTTGTTTGAAACCGGTAGACTTACACACGGACAACCTAAAATGGTAGAAGGTAGTAAAATAACTGTTCCTCTCCTTTTGAGACTCCAGAAGTAATTTATAATAGCACTGTTGTACCTCACTATTTGCTTTATGCCTTTTAGGTCTTTTTCACCTGATCCACTTTGTGATTTAGGGTGGATTGGTGTGTGTATAGATATGTTGTTGTGCTGTTTTCTTCTGGGCTTGGGGATGTTTATTGATATTGTTTCCTGACGTAGTAAATCCATGCTTACATGTCTGATTTCAATGCCATCTTTCTTCCTATTTTTATGTCATCATGACAAATACAGGGAACCATCACAGAGGTGCTTTGTCTTTGATACCTTAAGAGTATGCCTAGCACAGTTTTAGCTCAGATAAGCTGGACACCTACAATTTACTGCATTATGGGAATTAGAGATAGTAGGATTATTACCCTGATTTGTTTGTTCTGTTCATTATCTGCGTCTCACAAACACAAGTACACACATTAATGTCTTACACTTTTCCTCACCCTCTGAATTTCACTTTTTGCATAGCCATACTTTGACAATCCCAAATGAGACAGCATGAGCAAAAGGAAAATGAAAGGAGTGTGGCTACCACATAGAACTACTTTGAAGGCACTTCCCAGAATTGTAGCAATCCCAGTCACCTCTGTAAACCTGCTCTAACATTAAAAGCTCATGTATGCAAAATGTAAATGGTGAGTAGGGCATTGTCACCTCCTAACTTCATGTCTATCATCTATAGTATGCTGAAGGATTATTGATTTTCATCTATAAGGCTAATTGAAGTTGCTACACAGCTACTTTCTCTCCCTGTGAATGGACTCAGATAAGACTGTGCTTTGTACAGTTGGTCATGCACTTTACTGTATCTATGTCCTGAATATAGGCAGCATTGTTTATTTTTACATTAAAGTTTAGGTAGAGTGTGAATCACTAAAAGAACACAGGTTAGTCATTTGCTTTAAAAGAACAGTCTTGGACATGCACATTGGGAATTAGGACTCCAAGGACATTTTGCTGTGCTATTTGATGAACATGTTCTTTTTTTGTTTTAATACATACAAGGGTTTGGCATTATTAGTTTCATACTGGCCAGTTTTCTCATAAACAGCTGATTATTCCCTAAGGTTAAACTCAGTGATCTACTTGTCTATGTTCAATATCTACTTGTGATCAAAAGGCAGCTTTTTCTCTGTTTACATATTGCTTCTCTTATGTGCAACTGGTGCCCAGCTAGCATAAAAACATACTGTCTGTAAAGTATTGGCACTGGAAATTGTTTACATCTCACATCTGTGATATTGATTCTATACATTCCTCTATGATATTATTCCTGTATATATTTATTATATGAAAGCCTTATCTGTTAAGACAGGGGTCCTTGTAAAACAACATGTCCTTTTAATTATTCTGTGGTAGAATATAAGTTAATGCTAACCTGTTTTTTCTTAATGCATTTTAGAGGGTATATTAATAAATTGATCAGAACAAAATTACACTGAACAGGGAAGAGTATTCATATTTTCTCAGCTTTTTTTGTTGTACACAAATTCTTTAGCTGAACCAGCCATTTGAACAGAAACAATTTGTGAGTGAGGAGTTTACTTGAAAATCAGAATCATTGGTATTGTTTCAGATTGTGGGGATGTTTTTGTAAATTTTAAAAGTGAGTGTGCTAAATGTCTATTTTTCTGCTGAAATGTTAATGCAAATAGTTTTGTGAACATTGTGTGTTTTTTAAGTTAAAAATGTTTACAAAAATGTAAAAGACAGGGTTCAGGTGCATTGTATTTTTTAAGAAATAATATATGAATGGTGTATATTTTGTCACTGACTATTGAAACTATCTGGAAATGTGTGCTGTTTGATCACCTCTGATATTGATAAAAAACTTTCTGAAATGAGGGCTCTCAGGTATTTGCATAGGTTGTGTATTTTTATGTCCTAAAATATGTGATTTATTTATCAAAAAGATGCACATTAATCGAAATTCTTGGAAATTGGAGCATTGTTCAGCCCTGTTTTTTGACGTCAGTGACATTACATGAAGAAGCACTGCTGTGAAGAGTACAATGTATATTTTTAAGTCATGGGTTTCTCTCTATTAAAAAAATATTTTACCGCCTTGCCTGTTTTGTGAATTTTGAAACAGGAAGTCTCCCATATTGTTATACCGTTTTCTTCAAAACATACAAAATGTATCTTACTTGCAATTAAAATATTTTATTGAGAAAAAAACAGTGGTTGAATCTTGTGAACAACATGCATATCAGAATACGGTCATTTCATTGAAGTCATGTGTCTTCTAAATTTGCTACCACTGTTTGCATTTGAATTTTTTTACCATAATAATGCAGGGTTTTGCAGAGTAAAGTCAAGTAACAAACTGATGAGATTAACAGGTGACACTTTTGTCACTTGAATTAGTGACTGTGTGGATTGTATAAAAATAATATACAGTATGGGAACTCTTTTGGAGGTGAATTGTAAAGGTAAATCTTTAATTCTAAACCCAATTTCCTGGACATGAAGAAGATAACTGGTATAAACTGTATAGTGCAAGTAAAGCGGCAAACAAATCTGGTGAAGGTCAGTGCAAAACAACTTCTGTATGTAAAATCTTTTAATTGTAGGTGAAGAACAATTCCTAGTAACTAAGATTATAGCCATGCCTGTTACACCATACTGTACAACCTTAATGACTTGCCTTGGTTTGCAATGTAATGACTGATGTTTGTTCTTTTCTGGTCTTTGTCTATGAACAGGTGGGTGCTGAAGCCTGCTGAAGCCTCTAAATGTCAGAGCAGTCTTCCTCACCCCCTTACTTCTTTAATCTGTGTATTGCACACACACACACACACATACTCATGCAGCAAACACATACAAAATCAAAGCTGCTTGAAGGCGGTAGCAAAACTGAAGTGTAAAGTCTGAACAGACCCCAAACTGTATCTTTTCATCTTTACATTCTTCTATTTACCTGCTTGTCCATTGTTGTTTGTTCCCATCTAGATCATATCTTTGTTTGACTCATTCTTTCAACACAGGAGTAAAACACCTGCCCTCACTTTGCGGTGTTCTTCTGGCAGAAAGCAGATATCTTTCATTTTCCCATCCAGTTATTAGGGGAAAGAAAAATTGGGAACTAAAAATACTTATTTTACTGTAACTTACTGTAACAATTGCAGAAGACGGCCTGTGATGAAGATCATTAATCAAGTTGTTGTAGAAAATATTGAAGAACTTTGCATGTAACACCTCAGAATATGTCAAAACTCTTTGAAAAAAGGCAGCAAGTGTGACATAAAGAGCGATCTCGTTTGCACAATAATTATTTCCAGTTTGATTATTTCAAACTGTCTAGAGTCAAAATCAACGTGAATTGATATCATGGATGTTTTTTTTTTTATCTATTTGAACCCTCAGTAAAGATGATGGCACAAGAACCTGCTTGAACCATGCAAGAGTATACACTGGAGCCATAATGGGAGACACATGGTCAATTAAAGTACGGACCTGTCTGAGCAATAGGACATTTACCCGTCTCAACTGAATGTGTTTTGCTTCTTACATCCTACATTGACATTAAAGTCTGATAATTGCAGCAGTAAATAACTTTTTAATGCTTGATGCATTAATTGTAATACTATATGAAGCATAGCGTAATATTTTGTGCAAACATTATTTACATTTAAAGTTTCTCACATGTTAAACAGTACAGAACCTCCCAAGAACATGCTTTGTACATCAACATTAATTAATTTATATGTGACAATCACTTTGTGTTTGTTTAACGTGGAAGTTGTTATTAAAACTGCAGCTGAGTTTTAAATATTGTGCTGAGAGGAAGTTAGCTCAAGTGATATCAGTGTTTTTTTCCCCTCTGGACAAAGGACTGTCGGGTTCCACTGCTGATGGTGCTTCTTCTGCAGATCCTGTTAGACAGTAACTGCCTGTCTAGAGGTGTCAAAAGTGCCATCCTCACCTACATGTACTGTGCGTAAACAGACAAACTTCAGAGACTCAGATTAACACCGAATCACACATCATAGTGGCACTGGAATCTAACATTCAGCCATATACAGCATCTCAAGAGTAAATCAGACTGTGTATTTTCAAGAAATGTGTTTACTACATGTAATTTCAGTTTTTGTGGAAAAACTACAGTTTCCTTATTTACAAGCCAATTGAAACTGATAAATACAGTACATATATGACACAGATGCTAAGAATGATGTATGGTGTTTAAATGACACCATGTCATGTCAAATAATGCCATGGATTGTCACTGTAATTTATTAGAACATTTGAATGAATGGTGCTTTTGTCTACAGGTAACATAGCCTGTCCTCTAGGTTTCAAGTTACAGAGCAGGGAGCAGTTTAGCCCTTTTTCAGCCGAGTGTGAATCCTCAGCAAGATTGTGCAATCGCCTGGTGACAAGTCCTATTCCTGTTTTTCTTGCCAGGTAGTGGTGGATGTTTGGACTGGCCCTTAAAACTTCACACATGCCACACATGCACAACAACAACCCACACTCACACACGCCCTGTTCGTTTCTGTTACACACCCATGTTTTAGATGTATGTAAGGCTAGTTGAATCACAGTAGAAATCTGGTATCACATTTGCTGATGTAAAATTAGAAGCTGGGAAAAAGATAAATGGTAAAAAGTAGTTAGAAATACTTGTGATTTGGCTTTGCAGTGACATGGCATTGTCTGTGCCTCTTTCTATACAAACACACTTGCAACATGTTCAGTGGTAGGGCTACTATAATGTAAGCAACTTCCAGATGTTTTACTTCATGCCAATTAACTCTCAAAGGTTTGCTTGCAATGTTTGCAGTTAGCTGGAAATGAAGCTGCTAGTCTAAACTTTTGAGGCCAGCTTTTTGACTGTATGAGGAAGATTCTTGTCATTGCAAAGGCCTCTGAGTAATGTTGGGTTTGTGGTCAGAGTGCTTAAAAGACAAAGTCACAATATTCACATGTGGGGAGGAAGTAGGACTGTGGGGGAACTTCCACTTTCCTTCCTTCGCTTAGCCGCGTTACGCACCCATGTCTAGTGGGGAGGAACAACATCACAAAGAGACAGACAACCAGAGAGAAGCCTTTAAGACAAAAACAATAATGTGCAACTGCATCTTAGCCTAGAAAAACTAGACAGTGGGAAACTCAGACAAAGAACAAAACAGACACAACAGGAAAGAGAAAGCAAAGGCAGCAAGGGCAAGATGAGAAAGTAACCAAGAAAGCACATTAGCGCATACATAAGATGCTTCTTGGGAAGCCAGACAGAGAGAGAGGGAAAGAGACAGAGAGAAGCAACAATAGAGAAACTGAGAGAGAGGGATGAATGCATCTCACACAGGAAGATAAGAGAACGTGATAGAAAGAGAGAACGTGGGGTGTAGAGCAGTGCACACCTGCTGATCAGCTTGAACTGTGAAAATACATTGGGAAGTGAGATACAGTTTGAGGGCTGTCATGAAGCAGAGAGTCACAGGTTTACTGTAGGAACCTGGCACTGGGATGTGGGGATACAGGCACTGGTGGTTTGACATAAATGGATACACAGCTGCAATGAGCTGAACTGAAAACAGGAAATATATGTGAACACAAAACCAGTTTTTTCACAGACAAATAAAGAGAAGGAAGTTTCATCAATTCAGTGCTATATTCAGTCTAATCTGCATGTCAGACATACACTGGGAAATGCATGTGATCACTATCCAAAGAAAGATCTGGACTGTAAATATTTTTTCATCATTTTTAGTTTGACTGTGAAAAATCTGCAATTCCTCTACATAGTGTATTGGTAATTTTTGGGGACCTAAAAGGGGTCGACTGAAGGAGTCATGTTCAAAATGATCTCAAGTGATTTAAAGGGCAACCACACATACTGTAAACCAAAGAGCAAAACTAAATGTCAGCCCTTCATGTTATTCCATTTGCATCACATTCACTGCGAATGAATGTGTGCTTGGGAGACACAACGTGTGGCCCCTCCCTGTATTTCTTTGCACTTCAGCATCACATCAAACTACAGTTTCTATGCCATCGTAAGACTTCAGTCGTCTTTATAGTACATTAACTTTTGTGATGACAGGGTTTTGACAGAACAATAACACTCAGACTGAAATCAGGTTTTGAATTATGGCACCTTTGTGTTCTACTTTGTAGTCAGCATGTGTCTTGCTGTCTGCAAGGTATCAACATAGGTGATCACAGTCACACTTGTTTCTGTACAATGATGCTGACGTGTTGTCAATGAGTCTGAAAGGTTTGGCATTACTTTACTTCTCAGAAGAGCCTGGGAGAATACTGTTACTCATACTGAAATGTTGTCACCATTGTTCGTCCTGCCATTATGATGTAAATGATTTATGAAATGAAAAAAGGAGTATGAAAAACAAAATTTGATTTCTTTTTGCTAAAAAAAAAAGAAAAAAAGTTGTGTTTTACTCTGCTTATGAAGTTGCTAATTTCTCAAAATTATAAATTAATGTCAAGTAAAGGTAACATTGAATTTGCTACAGATGAAGTTAGAGGTCCTCGAAATAATGGCATTAATCAAATGACTCAATTGTAATTATAGTGATTACAGTAGTTCTTTCTGTTGATTAATTGCTATATGTTAAGTGGAGAAACTGCCTGCTAGACTCTGACAATCACATTTCCCACACTGAACTTATCTTGCAACTCAGAGAAAAAGGAAAAAGACGGTTAAAAAATAAAGCAAATAGTGCTATTACTTATGGCACGCTTCTCACCTTTTGTTTGTTTTTTAAATGTCAGTTCTTTTCTTGTGGTTGCAGGCTCTTGGGTCAAGAGAACAGTGGAGAAGACTTAAATGGAAAGACTGACACACTTCTAAGCAGCACTGAGGCCTACCTGGTTGGGCCTCTTGCAGAAAAAGTGATGCACTGTATAAGCAAAAGACATCTTTCAAGACTTGTGGAAAAATAATTTACTACTAGAGATAGGAAAAAGTATACACAATGTTTGAAGGATTATAACACCTCCAGAGGACCCACTTAAAAAAAAAAAAAACTTCCTTTAAAGTGCTTAAAATGGCAGATAAAGAACCTTACCTTAATCAAAATGTATTTCCCATTACTTATTGTAGCATTACTAACTGTAATATTCTTTATTCTTTATAGTGAGATCAATAGTACTGTAAATTAAATAATTTCCCTACATCCTTGTAGTTATCAGCACATGATATATACATCCAGCATTCTACTGTTATCCAAAGTCAGCTCACTTTCAACACTAATGCATGGTGCTTTTATCATCAATATCTGAGAGTGAAAATATTCTTTGTGACATGAAACTGCAAGAAAAGGGTCATATATGATGTATTTATGTATGCTGTTCTCTATCCCCAAGTTAAAATTTCCCTTTAATAACTTGTATCACCTTGACAGTACATTTCACAGGCATCTCATTAAGTCACCAACACGAATTAGTAGTTTTAAACTTCCACTCGATTCATAAAGAAAGGTGATTTCATTGCCACAGTGATGTGATTTGTAGAATATAATATGTATTGCCTCACTCTGCCACTAAAAGAAATAAAATGACTACAAAAAAGCAGTTTATTAGGCTAACTGTCGTCAAATATTTGTGTCTTGCTGGTCAAAGCGGTTTAAATGCCAAACTACTGCTTATTTCTCACTTAATTTGTTTCAGAAACAAATTGAGGTGATGTTTATGTACGTTGTAATTCAACATTTTAAAGTAGTGGCTTGTTGTGTTTTTCTTTGGATTTGAAGTCACTTTCATTGGAGAAGTCAGCCCAAATGGGTCAACATAGACAAAATGTGCATCGACTTCACATCTTTCTTCGCTTTTCTGTTCTTACATTTTATTCTGAATAATTTTACAAGAACCTCATATGCTGTTAAATCAAATAGAACCTTGTGGAACAATTTCACATGAGCAGCCATGTATCCACTGCATAATGAATTCAGCTTTACTTTCTATGTTAACAGGAAAAGGAAGTCCTGTTAGTCGAAGTGGTAACTTTTATTGAATTTAGTGTCAATTTTGTTACAAAAACATGATTTAAGCCCCTTACATTTGTCTTTTTTAGCCAAAAAATTTCATGTTTTAACAGTTTGTTTGTTTGTTTGTTTATGACACATTGTGTATAAAGTCAGAAGATTATTTTTCACTGTCCATATATGATTTTTTTCTTAGGCAAATTATCTTCTTAATGGGAAAAGTTGACTTCTGTAAAGCACTGTCAGAGATTTTTTTGTCTGGACATTTACACCCTGCGCTTCTTTTTCTTTGCCTGTTTGTTCACCCCTCCAGAAAACACAATCAGGAACTCACATGCAAGACATTAAAATAACTTTTTGCAGTATCTGAGCCCTTTGCTATCCGGCAGTATTAGACATCAGAGCCTTTCTTTTACTGCCATCTAGTGGTGACTTGATAAGCTTTTCATTTGATTATGTAGCAACTGTGGAAACACCCACCCACCTTCACCTGTGGTGATGAAATGTTCTGTTCCATCCTATAGATGGCAGCAGTGTAAAGCAAAAACTCCTGAACTAAGGCTCCTCTTATCCCCATCATTTTAACTGTGCAGTTGCAAAGATCATCTCGGGGAGCCATTAATAACTTGGGTAAAGTGTGTGCCTCATCCTCTGCTCTCACTTGACCTTCTTGGCCTTATTTGAAGTTTTGCTCAGGCAGCAATTTGCACTGTAAGCTATCCAATTTACAGCACCTTCAGAAGGGCACATGCTAACAATTACTTATCACTATTGTCCAGGCTTCCCTGCAAGTGTATGTGTGTGTGTGTGATGCTGCATTTACATGGAGAAGTTAACGTGAGAAGCTAGAGAAATGAACTAGTGTTGGCTATATACAGCAGAGCCTTGAAGATATAAAGTCTGTGCATATGATACCTTACAGTAAATCCATACAAAAAGTCAGACTAGACACAGCACATAGAAAAAACATGGTCTATACAGTCATATACTGCGTAAAGAGCACTGACTGCAACTGAACTACAAAAACATTAGCGCTCCGTGCATTTATGTGACTGATAATAATGTTTAAAGTCTGGTGTCACTTCAGTGAATCAAGAAACATCTGAACTCTTGCCCTGCAGTTCCTTTCTCACTAGAAAAAAAAAAAAAAACAGAAGAGAAAAATGTGATGCATCAACTGCACCCTAAAAGCGATCTGGTGGTTTTGGGGATTTGAGCAATTCCATCACAACCTGCAGCAGAATTAGCTTGCTCCACTCAGTGGACAGCGAGGATTTGTCAGCAAACTCTGAAGTTAGATGCTACTGGATGGCAGTCAACGTTTCCCCTAATGGGAAACAATTACACACTCAGTGGCTTCTTCAGTGACTTCCAATGAGACTCATTCACTGAGGAAATGGCCACGTAATCATGTGTGTGTAATGTGCTAATGCTGCTTATTGCTCACTGAGTCAGACACATGCAGAGGCTGTCAGAGTTTCAGTCGACTGTTTAGTCACTATATGGGTTTGATCAGTGGAAAAATGTGAAGGGAAATAGCTATAAGTATACAACACACACCCACACACACCTGCACACAAAAACAAAACCTCTACTGTTGTGTACTTGTCACTTTAAATGTGTCCCCACAAACAAGTCTGCCACAAAGCCAAATAATTCCTGTAGCTTCCTCTTTCTTAAGAGGGTGACTATGTGAATATATAACACTGAGGGAATAGATATTTTGTATGATTCATACCCAGCTGGACTACTGCATGATGTAAACATACCCAATTTTTTTCTCCTTGCAGGCATCTGGATTGCTGTTTTTAGTTTCAATGATAGATTCTGTCATTTCCACACTGATTTCTTTTTCACATGTTTATTGCTACATATTGAGTAGTTTTTTTTTTACATTTGCATTTTTGCAAACTGCTGCAAAAGCATTCATTTCTTGTAAAGAATTACAAACTTTAAAACACATGAAAAACATACAGTCATTTATGTACAGTATACATCAATAACTATGTATGAAAGAACATTACTACGTTTGCATTTAATGCCTAAACTTAGTCTGATGTCATGTGATAACATTTAATCACATCACTGTGGCTTCTGATAACATTATTTAAAGCAGTTACAGTATCTGTCGTCACCAGCTGCAATTTGAGATAATTAAATTTACTGCATGTGAAAGCAGTATATATCCACCTGCTGTCTGTATCATTTCAGCTAATCTGCATTTTGTTTTTTAAATGATGAATGAAACTTATCTTCTGATGTGAATCACAAAGCTTCCTGCTTCCTGATTCACCCATGAAAATTCATACTGGTTTGTTGTACAAATATTCTCATTTAGGCTCAGTTACAAAAAGATTTCTTAGTTTTCATGATGGCTACTGATCTTGAATATATCATATTAATAAATCTGCTTACAAAGCTGATGCAATTAGTAAGCAATAGCGTGACTTTTTATGGCATACACGAGCCCAGATTCATGTCAACCACACAGTCCAAAGTGTTAGTCTGAAATACTTTTCAAGTTATTCAAAAAATGGTGGATCCTTCCAACCATACCTCAACATTTATAATATGATATGGCATTAAGAGGATTATTTTTCTATGCATGCATGTTAGGGTTAATATTCAATTCTCTGAGACTTAAAGCAATATAAGTCCATTCTTCGTAATTGCAGTACGATTGCTCACATTCATCCGTCAAATGTCACTAAAAAGGAACAGGGTGTCTTGGTGGGTAAAGGCAACATACTGCCACCAGTGCAGTTTCTGGAGCCACAAAAGCAAAACACTGTCAAAAGAGAGGACAATGAGGTGAGTGAAACAGGTGGCAAAGCAACACTTTGGCCGAGTATGATAGGTAAACATGCCCCAAGGCATCTTAAGCCTTAAAAGCTTGAACAGAATAAATATTTTCAGTCACCACCAGAACATAATGTATATTAGGAAAAAAAGAAATTATTGTTTTTGTCTGAGAAATGAGTCAGAGTTTGCTTCAAGCACACAGTGCAGCTGGAATATTACATTATGGCGCTTCCACACTGACCGTCAGCACCCACACTATGCTGAAGAGGGATTTAGCAAGAGGACAATTTTTACGATTTTGGATGCAAAAATAATTTCTCTAATGAAATCAAATGCCACATTAGTGTCTGTTTGATTTGTAGACACGTAGTGACATACTTTCTCACAAAACACACTCTGAGAACAACTTCAGACATAAAAAAAAAAATAGAATTTAGAGAACTTCATGCATCACAGACACAGCTTCTGCAAAAGTGTCCATTAACAATGAATAATCATAAAAGCAGAACAGGAGGGTGGGGGTGTTGGTGATTGAATTTTTTATCAGTCAACATGCCAAATGGTGTGTCATCTCTGTTTATCTATCCACTGTTGTGTACAACTTGAGAGCAGCCTGCAGCCTGAGATGTCAACTGACACAGATACAATCAATGACAATCTACAGCTGAAAATTCTCATTGTCACTGTTTGTACTTGTCATTATGGAATAAGAATCTGTCCCAAAGACACATCCCATCAAAAGTGATTAATAATTTTGTAATTTTAGCTTTTAAACAGAGCAGCATTTGGATTGTTATTTAAATAAAGTCAGAAAGACACAGTTTGGGTGTTTTTTTTTTTATTTATTTTCATAGAACTGTTGTTATCAGTGTTTACAGCGTATAGTGCATGCAGCCATACTGATATTGATTTAGTATTCCATCACTGTGTAAAAATACTGAAATACTCTGAGGTGTTGTGATAGTCTTTTAGACTTTGCTTTGCCTTCCTCAGACAACTTCAGCATTATCTATTCAACAAACCCTTTTGTTTTGACAATAACAAATGCCTCTAAGTTTTTGCAGCCCTGCCATCTAAGAAATGGAAATAAATGATTTTTTTAAAGAAGTATTCATCTTCTTTCTCTCTTGTTGTTTTGAGAAGATAGGGCCACTCAGAGGCATGGTGCTATCTGCTATCAGAGGGTCTTTTGTATAGATGCATATGACTTAAATGTTGCTTTTGTTGTGCTCTGAAAAGATGAAATTTAGTATTGAATGCTAGCTTACACAAGGCATTTTATCTACTGAACATCTCACTCTTAAGCACATGCAGAAACAGACAAAGTTCAGTTACAGCTTTTAACCATGACTACACACTTATAATTTCTTCCAAGACCATGTACCAATGCACATATTACTGGAGCAGCATCTCTTTTTACAAATATTTTCACCTCTTCCACTATCAACATAACTTCTGACTCTATGAATAGTTAACTAGCAAATCATCTGTACAGAACATGTATTTCAATCTTAACTTCCTTTGTCTCAGCAACATGTGGCTTGGACAGTTAATCATACTGAAGGTTTATCTAAGTGTGGGGGAGAAGTGCTATGCTGCAGGAAGAGATTGCCTTTACTTGCATGGCACCAGCAGAGCAAAACAATGTGCCGCATGATAAAAAATTGCTTCATAACTCTCACATTGTGTGTCTGGCATCATTATGAGGCACAATAGCCTCTGGAGGGCCCTGGCTTTTATTGGCGTGCCTCTTGCAGCAGCAAAGTCTCATCCATTAAACAAATCAGGGAGTTATGTATTAGATTAGCTGTACAGCAGGCACTGGGGAATGCCTAGAAGAACACACGAAACCCTGTCTCATTCCCTCTCATAATCCCCTGGAATAAATTACCTAACTGACAGCATTAGGGTGTTACTGTCAGAAGGTACCTCTTAAAGCATAATGTATAATAAAAATACAGAACATTGCTAAATTTTTTTTTTTTTTTATTAAAAATGATAAATGGCAGCCATTTGGGGAATATTTAGAGTGAAGTCTCTCCTTGTAGCATGCTGCCAAATCTCATTTTTCCATATTTCTTAATAAATTTGTGGTGTCAGTAATATTAAAAGCTTATTTCTGCTGAGGGATATTTAATAAAGCTTCTGTGTGATAGGAAGCCAATGTCACACAGAGAGTCAGCAAACTAGCTGGTGGCAGCCTGGACTGCCCACCCCCAACTGTGTCAGCACTCTGGGCATTTGACCCATGAGGTACGAAATAGACTGCCCCCCACTGGTGAAGGGTCAATACTGCAGCAGTGGTTCAAGAAGTGCCCCTCACAGTTCACTGCACTATTCAACAGAGCCTTTGACTTTCTTCAAAGTGAGAACTGTCTGCATACTAGTTTCCTAAAAGTGATAGGTACACTTGGCTCAGGGAAGTTCAGCTCACTGTTCCAGGATCAGCAAAAGAATCAGGCCAGGCAGTGGGTGTTTGTGGGCGAGCGGTATGCCTCCCTACTAGAAGCGGAGGTGAGGAGAGACCTCCCTGTTGCTAAAAGAAGGGTGTTTATGGTCTTAAGCAGATTATTACTCAGGCATATACTTTGATGCAATGTAAAACTGAAAGGAGGGAAAGCTGCCTCCTTCAGTTACATTAAAGCTAACAACCACTTTCAGAAGAGCATAAATCTCATACCTTTGGTCCTTAAAACATCTCACAATGATAGTTTACTTTCAGTTGACAGTGTCTAGTGCTTACCTATTAAATCTTTTATCATGAGAGTCTAATGTGCTTTCATCTTAAATAGACAGCTTCATTTTGTAGTGTCATTGTTTTACCCTAAGTCTAAATATAAATAATATAAATGATAAATAGATACTTAATCTAGCAATGTGTTTATTGCCTTTTATTTCAACCAAGCCTAACACAAACAATACAATATGTGTGTGTGTGTGTGTGTGTGTGTGTGTGCAGAGACAAAGAACTTGGGGTGGGGGACAGTCAGAGTGCATGATTTTGCTCCAGATGTGTGGACATATTGTAACTCCAGGAGGCCTTCACCCTTCTCCTAAAGTGAAAAAGTAGGCAGCAGCTGGTTCAGAAAGTAATAACCTTTTGTCACATTGTTTCCTATACTTCCACAATCTTACTTATTTTTCCTGTCACTGCAAAGTCACAGCTTTCAAACTATTACAAATGGCTCAGCAAGCACAATAATATCACTATCTAAATGTTCTGTTTGACTTTTATTTGTGTCACTTACACCAACCATTCCTTTGGGAAATGATTACTGACAACTGGAGAAATGGAAACCCTTGCTTAAGATGCAGCATGAAAATAACCTCTTGGTCTATAATTTTGCTGTCAAAATGTTTGTTCTCCATAGCCGATGGTATTGTGTCACAGACCTATGAAATAAAACAACTTAGGATATGGAGAATAAATATTTAGAACCAATGGATCTATAGAAAATTACTATTTAATTCACTGTAACCTGATTAAACATATATAACGCAGTCTACTGTAGTGCACTCCCATACCAAAGTTCAGAAAGGTAAGTTCCAGACACATGCAGTATCTGGATGTGATCTTTAAAAAACACATGGGAAATTCACCTATGTGCGATAATCTACGCTAGTAAGTCTGTTACAATTTTGTATTCTTCTCCCAGCGTTTGGCTCTACCGTGCTCGGTGTGACAGGTGCAACGGAGCCGACGCACAAATTCAGGGGCATTTGGCATCTCGATTCAGCCAATGGCAGCGCGTATGGAAATGAGACTGGTGGGGTTTAGGGTGATAGTCGAGCACCTGTGCCAATCACAGTGCTTGTAGGAGGAGTTCAGAGGCTCGGAGGTGTGTTTGAAGAATACGAGTCTACAGCTGCATACTGTAGCCAAGTCTGGGAGTAATGTCATGAGTGCTGCTTTATACTGTTTAGACACGCTTTAAATTGCGCGCGTTGGAAACTAATGTTCGACTAGTTCTGATTACACGTCAGTCACAAATTAAGCCCGCGGGCACTGAGAGCCGAGGCAGAGGACAGTCGAACAAATTGTAAACTTACTCAAAGCGACTGAAGTCCCCAAACTCAAAGACTGAAGAGGCTTCAGACGCAAACGACTCGTCCTTTCTGGCTGTTTCAAGGAAGGATACGCTGCTGGACATGTGAATTTAAAGGAGATACTTGCCAAGCACAACAATGAAACCAACGACTGCCCGGTGTTGCTTCGGCTTTCTCCTGACTTTCCTCTTGTTTGGGTCGAGCTCTTCACAATCAGGTGAGTGAACGCCATCCATCTGCCGCCCGGTGCGCAGTTCAGTGTCTCTGTGGAGCTGCGTGCTGAGCGCAGCGGCACAACTATCCGTCGAGCAGACTTTTTCATTAATGTTGTTCTTTTTACGCATGGAGAAGGCGATTTGTGCAATCCAGTACGCACCCCCTGTTGTGATTTTCATCGTCACCGTTTCATTGTAATGTTGCAGAAACGTGTTAAACAATTACACTGGAAGGGGGTGACGTGCAGAGCACTGTGATACTTAAACACAGGTGACATTTTGAGGGGATTGCAGGTTGCAACCGAACATAGCTGTTGTGTTGTGCTGAATTAATCTAAGCGAGTGACTTGCTCTGTCTTCATCGTGCACAGAGCGGCACTGTTGAATTTGGAGAGAAAGAAGAGCATTTGATGTCCATCACACGTGTCTTTCAGACACAGATGAGTAACAGCTTCGCTCCATAACAGGCTATATTGTGCTTTGTCTTCCATCCTATAGATAAACAGCCTGTCTACTGCGAGACTCTGTCTCAAAAGTTCTTTCTTGACTGTGGGTCTCTTTCATCTCCGTAAATAACACCGACAGTGGGGATGATGGGCTTAAACAACCCACACCCGTCTGTGGTTCGTTGGACAGTTTTACGCTTTGACACCACTGCCATTGTAGGTGCACCAATTTGATCAAACTACTTTATGCTGAAACACCCATGGGAACGCAGCTGGAAACACTCTACCCTTGTTTTGTTTTAGTACTGATCTGACTAACTCTCATCTGTGCGAAGGGTGAGAACAGTTGTGAAAATTCCTCCACATGCATTCTGTAATCGGGGGAAAAAAGCAAAGCGAATTACCGTGAAATTAAATGATTCCTCATTTTATAGTGAGTCCCCCCAGGGATCATGTGGACCACATTTTGACAATCGGCGTTGTAGCAAGACTGTCACACTGGCACTGGCAGTACCGTTTGTACAGCGCAGCGGCGCTCTTTACGCGCAGCGTATAGGTTCTCTCACCAAGGTGTGTGTGTGTGTGTGTGTGTGTGTGTGTGTGTGTGTGTGTGTGAGAGAGAGAGAGAGAGATAGTTGAGACATAGAGAAACACTTTAATCATCACGTGATGATTATACATGTTTATAATGCACACGTGCGTTTCCTATACGCAATAGATTCACTTATTATATATTCACCTATTTAGTGTAAATGCTGATGTAACTGAAAACGGGACTAAACCGTATATAAAAATAAAAATTCAACCATAGAGTAATACTGAATCTTAAAAGCTTAAAAGTTGTACCATTTTGTTTATATAAAGGGTAAATATGTAAATATATACATTTTATTTTCAAGACGATGTTACAACTTTTTAAAGGAGGTGAGATAACTGAAATATTCTCCACATTTTCTGGTTATTTTTTAACAAGAGGGGGAAGTTCTGTCTCATTGTACTTTCTTCGCCTTGCTTCTTAGAAGAAGGCAGACATTCCCTCCACACAATCTCAGTTCCACCAGCAAAGCTTGTTTTAAAAGAAAACACCATCGCCGGTTTTTGCTTATAAAATTTGATCTTGTAAACGGTGAATGACAATTTAACGCACATGTGCCTGTATAGAGTCTTAAAAGAACCAGAGGGTGACTGAATTAAAAGGTTGGCTGCAGTTTAGAAGAGAGAGTGGGGATGCGTGTCTCCCTGTCCTTTTATGCTTATGCCATTGCCTTGTGTTACGATGATACACAGTTAAATTAACTATTCTCAACTCGTACCTTAGTTTTTATATATATATTTTTTATCTTTGCCTATCGATGATCCTCTTTCACGGTCACAAGAAACAGGTTTTGGATGTGGACGCACATCCAAAACTTAATCTTTAGCAGTCTTATTTTTTCTCCACGTATTTCAATATATTTCGATTTTAAATGTAAGCAGAAACATTTTGTCAAAGGGGCCGTTTGACAGCGCGTATCCAAGCAAGCTGCATCCCTGGAAATGAGATAAAAAGCAAAGACTAAGACTACTTCACGCACCTGCACTTCGATAGTCTGCTACATTTCTGGGAAAGGTGGAAATCCAGCATGGACGTGACAGCGGTAATTCTATTTTCACACAGACAGGCCTGACAGAGCTCTAACTCTCGTCAGTGCATCTGTAAAATTAAAGGAACACACAAAACCAGACAATCGCAGACAAAAATCAGAGAAGCGGACTGTACAAGCACCAGTCTGTGGACCGGTTTTGTCAGTGTGAAGGAATTGGTAGAGAAAGGGAAAGTGATGGAATAATGTGGGTCTGCAGGCGCGACCGAGGTGTCTGCATGTGTAGCAGTCGCCGTCGTGTCCTTGTTGAAGTCAGAGGTTTGTGTACAATGTCAGAAGAGGGAAACGTGCATACATGCACGCTCATAAATTTGTTTTTATGTTTTTGATGTTGTTTTTACATAATTTGATACCATTCATGTTGATAGGATTTTTTTCCCTCTAAAACCACCTTTTCAGCTACTGTAAAACCAGAAGCTTTTCTAGACCACTATGTTTCCTTATTTTGTTCCCTGCACTGCTTTCTGCTCTTCATTTGAATACAACTATACCTATGTGGAGGAGAGAGAGAGGAAAATCTAGGGAAATGACTCTAAACCACATGTTCATATTTCAAAACTCTGTTGTGTTTATGAATTGTCAGACCTTTTTTTTTACTCAGGAGTAAAGTCAAGTCATTTATTCCAGTGGCAGCTGCAGGTGTCCTATGTGGAGTGCATGTATCAATTAGTGTGATTTCTGCAATGTAGATAAACTACATCATTAAACGACCCTGTTTTACAGCAGTTCCTTCCTTGCTAGTTCCAATTCTAACTCAAAAGATGGATGTTGTACCTTTTGGAAAATAAAAGTGGAGTTGAATGATAGTTCGGTGGTCGTACCCTCCTTGAGTTTATAGTGTCAGCCACTGTTTACTGGATTGAAACTGACAGTGCAGCATGCAGTGTGTAGCTGGTTCATAGTATATCAAAACGTTTACAAGGGGTCAAACAGAGAGAGACTCAGCTAGAAAAACGAGACGTAAGGATTTATTATTTCTATTCTTTTTCATTTTTTCACGTTCTCACTGCTCTGGAGACTGACACTTCTTGTACACTACTCATTGTTGTATTTTTTTTTTTTGCTTCCAGCCGGAAGCACAGGGAAAGAATGGCGTCACATTTGATGGCCCACACAGCTCCACTTCACCACAAAGCCCTCTTACAGTCATATCTTTTCCTGCTTTCACCTGTTAAAGGAGCTTTGACCCTCCACCAACACCAGGCTTTTTATTAGGAGAATGGCAGTCTTTGATTAGGTGCTGATCCACTTCCATTTGTTGGAAAAAGGAATGTGAACCTCAGTGCTTTAATCTCCTTTCAGTTTCAGTTGGGGTGAGATGAGAGACCATCATTTCACTCTAGCAAAATATGGTGGAGCTAATATAATTCAACACCAAATCATCTCATGTTTCTTGGATGTGTTTCTTCTACATATAACCAAGTCGAGTTGACAAGCATGATGAATGCAAGCTGACAGATAAAGTGTGGTTGTTCAGTTAATGTGAATTATTAGATGTAGGTTGTGGATGTGGTGTTTTTTATTTATCTGTTCTTTGTACAACAATGGCTAAAACTAAAAGACTAATTTTGTTATATTGCCTACACCTTGACATATGTTACTGATGACCAAAATAATGGTCATAGGACATTTGCTACAGAAACCAAATTCTAACCATTTTATTGTGTTTTCCTCTCCTGAGGATTTCACCCTGCAGCCAGATAAAGAATAAAAACCTTCTGTTTGTGTAATCCAGACTGGGGTTAGTGGAAACCATTACGTTTCCTATAAATCGCTCCACTTCTCAGCAAACAAACTGCTTTTGGCATCAAACAACTGGTATTAATAATACATGTGTGGCACCCACAATGCTACCCAAGAATCCCTAATGAAAAATCTCTCTAATATTCCGACGGGGAAAGAATATGTGTGTGTGTGTGTGCGTGTGCGTGTGCAGTGGCTTACACAGTGAGTCTACTATTATTGTCCCTAATGGTGTTTTTTGTTTTTAATCTGCTGTGATATTAGTGTAATGTTCTTTAATTGCTACCATAGGGACTTTATAAATTTTATACTCTTATATTCTTCAGAATATATGAGATTACCACCAATTTCTTTGTTATGGATGAGAACAGGGTATTATGTTACTTTCTGAAGACAACATATTACAGTTTTGACTGTCAGACTGTCTGTAGTCGGCAGAAATGGAGGGATCATATTATATGTGACATTTACACACCCTGCACCATCATTTATCACCTGCAGTTTTACATGCACCAGACATGTGCATGTGTTTTTCTATGCATCATTGTCAGCTTGGCTATTAAGTGTCTTTTGTGTGAAGGATGTCATAACTGAATTGGAACATCACCCATGCCTGTTCATGCTTAGTGTAGGCAGCTGTTTATCACATATGTATTTAAGGTACATGTTTGAAGTGTGATTTACAAGCAATTAAATTACGGCAGGTTTGATAAGTTTTGTTGATAACAGAATGTTTCACTCATGTTTCTCTGCCTTTATGGGTACTATTTTTGCTTTTTGGTAACTGAGGCCCTGAGTGCTGAATACACAGCAATCAAAGTCTTTATTAAAGTCTTTATAAAGCCTTTATTAACCAGATACAGTAATGCAACAGATGTCAGACTGACAGTATATAGTTCTACTTTTTATTTACCCAGATCAATCAATCAATTAATTGTGAAAATCATTTACACAGTTTATGGTTATTCAAAATTCTAAAAAAATTACACAGTTCTCTTGGAAATAGCTTTATTCTCTAAAGTTCATAGTTAACAAGAACACAAAACATTTACAATAATATTACAGAAAATAGTACTACAACTTTCTTGTAATGTAAAATGTCATATTTTTTAATATTCTAAAATTATAAGGTTTTATTGTGACATCAGCATAATATTCTTTAAAATGTTCCATGTTGTTAATAATAACATGATCCACATGAATTTGTCCACTAGAGCAGACTGCTGCCAGTGTGCCTCACACACGCACACACTTCAAGACTCACCCTCGTGCACCTACACATGCACTCATTCTGCCTTCACTCTGAAGTATAAGGCAAATGTGTGAAATCTAGGCCCTTGTAAGCGTCACTACTGTGTTCTCTAAACTATGTAGATGTCGGGGGTCTGAACACACTTATGTATGTCTGTCAGTTTGTGAGACTTTTGATCCTGTTTGTTGTTGCTTCTCTTCTCACAATAAGCCCGTCTGTCCTCTGCATCCTGCTGGTGGGCTGCAGGAGCCTGTCAGGCACCGACCCTTTTGACAACCCCATTTTGAAGGTTTCAAAATGTGGTGACAAATGGTCTGGGAAACATGTGCATGCACTCTATATGTGTGTTTGTGTGTGCAGTGACTGTATCTGACAGTTTGTGTGTATGGCTGCATGGATGCAGGGACAGAGGGTGACTGACAGACTAACCGTGCTCCAGAGACTCACTCTCTCTGCTTCAGTGTCTGCTTGTTCCCCTTCCTCCGCCCACTCTCTGCCTTCATCTGTGGCTTTGTAAGCCTCCACATAATGTGGGAGCATTAAAATGACAATGGAAACTGTGGCTAATCTTTGTTAAGACACACTCATTACCGCCATGTTTTAGAATGAGAGTCCAATGATAAGAGTTGGTCTGCCATGTTTTTTCACTCTCTAAAGCGACAGCCTGACATATTGGAGTGACGTGTTTTATTCTCACTTTTTTGTGTTATTTTTCTATTCCCGCTTACAGTTAATAATGGTGGCGAACATATGAAAGGATGATAATAGGTTGACAACTTGGGCATGAAAGACTAGCTCCACCTTCAAACAAGCTTTTCATGCAGTTCTGCATGTGGGTGTGTGTTAACAGGCTGATTTCTCTCGACTCCCTCCCTTTCTGATTCTTTCCTCTTTTAGTAATCCCCTTCTAAAATATTCATAGCTCATCTGCATTTACAATGTAATTACAGACAGGCTTTGAGTGAGATCGGATATGGCCGGCGGTACACAAGCTTCACACAAAATCTTGATTTGGTGATCTTTTTGTTCCTGAATAAATACAAAACAGGTTTGTAGTAAGTAGATAAGTTTTCCTTTAAAAAGTAATAAAATAAACAGATGCAGATGTTCTTGATTACTCAGTGGGTCAGACATTATATTTGCAAGACTTCCCAATTTTCTCATGCCAAGAACCAATGATGAAATACATACAGCATTTTAGATTTGATCATTTATTTATCTTATGGGCCTTGCATGTGAAGGGAACTGTTCACTGTGCACACAGACGTTAAAGTTACAGCTCCAGCCGAATGAAATCTGTCACAAAGCTATCCCTTCTGTCTTTTTGTTTTGCTCCCACTGCTCAAACCCTGTTCTTGTCGTTTGTGCACCGCTGGCCTTCGTTTAGGGCTAATGGGGCAGCGGCCCCTGTATGCTATTCTTGCAGGTCGATTTTTCACTTTTGTTATGGGGGGGGGTCCTTTTAAATGAAGCACTTGCCATTTGTGACCTGTAATAAATGAGTTTGCAGTCATGGCAGCTGTAAGGAGACATCTGGGAGGAAAAAAGAGAGAGAGAGAGATTCAGACTTTACAGGGAAACAAGGATGAAAAATGGCTGCACCAAACATGCTATCACTTATACAAATAATAATAATAGTAATCCTATTTTAAAATTTGAGTGGGTTACTATACAAATGTCATAGAAAAATGCAATAAATGAAAGGTTGTATCACAGATAATCTAATACCAGCAAGATTAATATTAAATGATAATGATATCACTACTAAGGAATATGTCATAAGTCTCTGTCTGAATATTATCAAATTAATATTCACCAGGGACGTTGATGGGGAGAAATGGAGGCTGCACTGAAGAAAGAATCAAAGTCAAACAGGCTGTGACAAAGAAAAGACAAAGCAAAAATGTAAAGAGAATAATCACCTTTTATTTCCAGTTTAGAGAATGTAATATATATTTTTCCTCTGTGTCGGCCAGAATCTATTACCAGCAAACATGAAAATCAAACATTACAACTATTGCAGCACTTATAACCATATATATTTTGTATTTATTAACGCCATCATATTGTTTTTGCTTTAAATGTTTTAACTTACTACTCTTTATAACCTGACTACAGGGATAAATATCAGCTGAATTAAAAAAAAAAAATCAGAAAACAGGAATCTCAGCACTTGGTGTGGTAATCATTGAGTCATTAGTATTGATCAACACCTCTTCAAAGCCCACATTATGGTCATTTATGTCCCTTCCACATAGCTGAAGTTACATCCGTCGCTAGCTACAGAAATCATTCTTTGTTATGGCTGCTCATTCAGGTTTCTGAGCTTTTTAACAAGATTAGTGTACTAGCAGATCAAACTAATGACAAACAAAAGCACGTTTATAAAATGTAAAGTTGCGTCAGTGAAATAATTTCACTTTTCTGGGACAGATGTTTATAGATTTACTTTCAAAATAAGAGTACTTTAAAGGAAATGTTTGTTACTGTTTCCAGACAGTATAAGCGTGGCTGTCACTTCTGTGAAACAGCAGTCACCTTGCAGCAGAGCAGAAATAGCGCAGCTCTTTTTCCCTGGATGTGAAGGTACATAAAGCACAGGATGAGAGGAGCAGGAAAGGCAATTGACCTTGGCTGCTTTTGGGGGATGGCTATATAGCCATCCGGATGGATGCTGTGGTTCTGCTGCTTAGAGGAGAGAGAGAAAGAAAAGAACAATGCTGAGTATGGCAGGTATTGTTCACAGTATAGAAAAGATTTTTTTCTAATTGTATGCATACTTAAATATGAAACTGCACAAACAAATTGGGAAATCTTCACTTCGGTAACATCAGACAGAGAACGCAACAGCAAGCCCTACGTTGTGTGTGGTTGTGTGGGATGTGTGGGACAGGAGTGTATATCAAACGTGAGAGGAGCTGAGTAAGTGCTACCCAGGTCCAAAGTCAACCCTGCCATTTTGCCCTGCTGTGCTAGACTGTTTACCTGAGACAGGGGGGTGCTTTATCTCAGCCAGTCACTAGCGCATGTGTAAACACTGCATATCATGCTGTTTTCAGCCCCCCTGCCTTTGCACCAAAACCTCTCTCCGACAGAGAGACATTATCCCCCGATGGCAAGGTGAATGGGGTGCTGATGTAAGATTATTTGTAGCAGCCACAGTGAGACAGGAAAAAAAGAAGTGATGGGAGAGCGAAAAGAGAAATTATCCTAATTTTAGCCAGAGAAGGGCAGCGAGGCAGCTGGATACACAGGAGGAGACGTGTCTTTCGGCAGGAATGGGACATGGGTGAGCGTCTCAGGAGTCTTGGTTAAAGTGGTCGCTATTACAGGAGCTGGACGGACAATTAATCAGCAGCGGCCCAGAGGGGGAGCTGAGGCTTTGACAGGGACACTTCATTCTGCACAGGAAACACACACACACACACACACACACACACCTGCTGACAGGCTCACCCGTTGCTTTCTCACCTCTTTCTTTTCACTTCTTTTCCCACAGTTTATCTTGTTTCCTCCTCGTTGTTCTCCTTTCTTTTGTCATCTCCTTATGCACCTACTTTTCTTCTTTTCTTTTCTTATGTCCCTGTCCTCGCTTTTATCTATAGTCCCCTTGACTTTTGTCTTTTTGCTTTCTCTTGCTCTTATTTTGCCTCCTCTCCTCTCCTCTCCTCTCCTCTCCTCTCACATGTGTTCACATCCATGAACCTCTTGATTAGAATCAGCTGAGAGTCCTTCTTGCGACCTGACAGCTGACTCCAAACTCTGTAGGAGTTGGAGTTTCTTGCGGCTGTAGAGGGAGACAGGCAGCTTGGGAGAGAAGAAAAATAAGGTGAGATAGGGTGGACTTGTGGCTATACTTCACCCCAACTGCCCCTCCCCTCTTCCCTCCGCTCATTCCTCTATTTCTGCCTTTCCGCTCTCTCTCTCCCCCCACGGCTGGTGCTGAGTGATTGATGGATTCAGGTTTGACATGGCCCGGTTCACCCGAGGGGGTTAGCAAGGACACTGGTTAGATTTGGAAAGATACTGGAGAGAGGCAGACAGGGAAAGTAAAAGGCAAAGAAAGGAATGAGGGTGTAGTAGAAGCTGTTGACTATCATACCTTGCCAGGGTCGCCGGGGTGAGTAAGCTTCTCCTGAAATGGTGCACCTGTTCACGATTTTCCATTGCATCACCCTCTGGTTTTTCCACTATGGCCAGGAAACATTTTTGTTTTTCCATTCACTGTTTATGACAAGAATGTCAAATGGTTTAAAACATTAGGTAGATTAGATTTTAGAAATTTCTAAGCAAATAAAATATCTTAATAAAGGGAATTAAGGCATTTAAAATGTGCAAAATGGCTATATAGCCTGCTGGATGGATGCTGTGGAGAACAGCATACGTTTGCCAGTACACCCAATATACACAACACACAGAAAAGCAGAATGGGTGCTGGAGCCTATCCCAGCTGTCATCAGGCGAGAGGCGGGGTACACCCTGGACAGGTCGCCAATCCATCACAGGGCTGACACATAGAGACAAACAACCATGCACACTCACATCCACACCTACGGACAATTTAGAGTCACCAAGTAACCTAACCTTCATGTCTTTGGATGTGTCTGTGAAGATTCTCAGTCATCCAGGTGAAGTTGTCTGAAAGTTGAGTCATGGCAACTGGACTTCTTTCTTG
>JAUMHL010000014.1:15012316-15032248 GCA_032362345.1 Sandelia bainsii
ACCCGGAGAGAACCCACGCAGACACGGGGAGAACATGCAAACTCCACACAGAAAGGCACCCAGCCAACCCGGGGATCAAACCCGGGTCCTTCTAGCTGTGAGGCGACAGTGCAAACCACTACACCACCTTACACCACTACACCGCCCGTGCATGAATACAAATAGTTGTAAATCCTACATGGGTCAATATTTTGACCAAACCCTAAAGTTAAAGCATACAGAGCCTGACTGTAATAGTGTAATATGAATACTATGCTCTATGTTGCTTTGGTTGGGGGTGAAAGTATGATGCAAGTACCGTATATAAATCTGTTGTTGTTCTCTCTCATTTAAACAGTAACACATGAAACTCAGCTGTAGCTGTTGTTTATTAATAGACAAAAATGTCTGTTCACAAATGTACCTACAGTGAGTCCAGTGTATATGTGTGTCTCCATGTTAAGTGTAGGCTGTCTGCTGCATCTCCCTCCAGGGGAATCCTGGTTCTCCCAGTAAGCAAACACCCACTTGACATAGAGCCAGTCAAAGGGGAAACAAGGCCTGCAGTGTCTCCCTGCTCCAAGTGCTTTGTCCTGGAGGAGGCTCCCGCCATGGCTCCCGGCTCACAAGTCCACGTGACACGCCTGGAGATGAGGGAAGCACTTGTCTCATGAACATTGTCTCCACAGGGGTGGGCCCTCCAGGATTCAGTCCTGGACAAAACGTATGTGTTTGTTATTTAGGATACACTTAATTTATGTAAAAACAAAACAAAAAACATATATATATATAACATAACATAACATAACATATATATACATATACTGTATATATGTTATAATTTTGGCATGAGGTTAAGATCCCTGCCACATCTTCAAAAACCTTTGGGGTTTTCAGCAAAAATGACCAAAAATCATCTCATAACAAAATTAGGTCATGCAAAACACTGGCATTTAAAAGAGCATGTTAGTGGACAAAAATATGTAAACATGAAGAATATTGCAGCAATATCTTTATTTGCAGCACTTAATAAAATAAACTTGTAATAAGATTTTTGTTGACAGTTTTTACCTACGTTAGGTGACTAATTCCAATTTGACAGAATTATATATAAAAGAATTAAATAAGAATGAAACATGAATGAGCTGCCAATGGGCCTAAATGGCCAACCATTTATCCACGTAGTTTGTCCCTGTAAACTACTTCTCAATTGCAAATCACAATATTGTCCACAATAATTGCAATATGACTTTATTCAACTTGTGCAGCCCTACCGTATAAATTGTTCTCATGTCAAAACTGAACGTCAGTGGGACAGACACATCCCAGCCGAGGACTCATTATACTTCAACCACAGTGCCACACATGTCCTGTCAGTGTTTTGCCAGCCGTACATCGTCATTTTCTGCTACAGTTTCCTCCACTACACTAAAACACTAAGCTGGTGATTTCAGCTTGACACACTCTGGAGACCATGAAGACCAGTTTTGTTTTCAAATAAGAAAATCTCTAGCTTGGTGCAGACAGAAGACCAAAATGGAAAGAAGGAGATACCTTTTCTAATTTAACTACAGGCATTCTCTCTTTCTTAAGGCATCTTCCAGAAAAGTACAAGTACCTTGATGTGAGATATAAGCCTGCCTCTGCACCTGCCTGCCTAAAGTCTCTCTGGTAAATAGGCAGTTTCATCCTCTCACTGGCAATATCTTCCAATCTCTCTGCCTGCATGGTGATGAGTATATTGTATATGTGTCACCCAGCTGTCTCAGAGCTGTGTCTGGCTATCTGAGCAGGAAACATAACAACAACAACAACAGGTATCTTCTGCTCTCCCTCTCACGGCCGCCTACCGCACTTCAGGCTTTTGCTCTCTGTCTGGCTTGGCAGCAATGTGAAGTCAACAGGATGAATAAAACATACCTGAATCAGAGCCCTCTACTCTGGGAAATGTCAAACTGTCAGTATAGCTTAATGGGAAAACACAAGGCCGGTCCCAAGGGTCGGACAGTTTATCGCACAGCACTTATAAAAATGCTGCCATGCCGATCTGTTTTGACACACCCATGACTTTGTAACCATTGTATAAGGTGTATATGCTGTTATTTTTTGGTTTATTAATTAATATTGTATGAGAATTTTATAAACTCTACTACAGTGTAATGCAGCATGTTTCAGAGAGATACTACAGTACATTTAGTCTTGTAGCTCAGTAGGCATTGTGCTTATATATGCTTACTTAGAGATGAATCTTCCACCAGGGCTTTTCAGTGTGAAAATTAGTGTGCATCCATGGCATTGCAAACCACTTTGAGTATAAACATAATCTAAATTGCATATGATACGTGCATTTAATTTAACTGGACTGTAAAAAACTACTATTTAACATGCTTTACTACACATATTGCACAACACTTGTGTCAGACTGGTGGTGGTAGCTAACTCCTGCAGCTAATTATCTTTGAATTAGTGCTGAGGTCTAGGTTTAATTAGTCCTAGCCATAAGGAGGGTTGAAGCTCAACGCTAACTCCAGTGACTTCAGCTGCCAAATCTTATCAGTCTAATGGATACTCAAACACAGGGGACCCTCAGGGGCCCAACAGGCTAGCCTGACTTTCTGCCTTATACTAACCAGGACCGCCACCCCCCGCCCACACACATACACTTTGCTGAAGTCAGTGTGGCAAGTTGTGCATACCAGAAGTTAAACTTTCTAATCGCATCATTTAGATAACTATTTAGATATAATACATAACTCCTGGTATTCTCTGTATTTATTTATATTACTTATCCTCAACCAGCATTCTGCCCAGCACAGTTTCAACAACTGGTTGTTAACAGACACTAAAATCAATGTAGGTTGCACTTTTAAAACTGATTTTAACTTCTCGGAACTCCTGAATGGTCCATAGCTATTCTCAAGCTTGCTTTGGTGCAGCACATATCTCTCCTTATTCAGCAAATCTGTAATACGAATTGGTCCATTGGTTCTTTGTAGCCATCTGGTGTAAAGTAGTTTGTCTACACTAAAAAAAAAAATCTTGGAAGAAAACAGGAAGCTGTAGCCAACCAGAGCACAGATCTCACTCTTCCATGCCAGTGCCTGTTTCTTACCTTTATTCCGCTGCCATCTCCTTCTGCTGTGGAAATCGCTGTTAACATTCAAATCGAGAAGTCGAGAGAAGAGAACGTGTGTGTTTGTGTGTATGAAGGTTGGCTTTAAAACTATTGACAACAGTGTTTTTCATTGTTTAGAGTCAAATGTACTTGAGCTTTGGAAGCCATCATTCACACATAATACAGTGGGCTGTGTTCACACACATCTACATTATATTCTGTATGTAATACATGCCCACACATGTGATCCATAGAATACACATCTATATGGATACATGCTACATACATATAGGATTTGGCTCCAGACATCAGATTGATTGCCAGTCCATAGAATGTATTATCATTTATCTTCATCTGACTTTTACTGTAACTAGAACAAGCACCTCGGCAAAGCACTTTTTAGATCCACCTAAACATGTTATCAGTAGGTGAGAGAGGGAGACATTTGTAAAGAGTTGAAGGTCAAACATTGGAGGGAAAGGGGAAAGGTAGGGCAGGGGTGAAAATCATTCTGATGCAGGCCATTACCAATAATGAGGAAAATAGGTTTGAGACAGTTTCCAAAAACATATCCTTATTAGATGGAAAGAGAGTAGAAGTGAGACTAGGATGATACTGTAAGTGACAGTGCGTGGATTCACATTGAAGGTTTTTTTTAAGGGATCTAATGAAAACAATGATATGAGAGGAAAAGTGGATTCAGAGCATTTCCTTCAATCATTTTTGAGCTGTAAGAAGAGTTCCTCAATCTGCATGGTCACAACATTAAAAAGTCAAAATAATAGTAGGTAATTTTCTGCTGCTCCACACAGAAGTGTTATAGGGTCAGTGTGAAGAACAGAGTGTATGAGAAAGTTGAGAATGTCACAATTGCATTACATGTGAAACAATTTACTTGATCTGGCGTAGAGTGGAGAGAAGGTAACAAAGAGTAAAAATAGATAATCTTACAATTTAACTGTATTACTGTAGCTACGATGTTTGGTTCCTTCTTGGCAAAAATGTGTTATGTAGAGTGGTGAAGTAATAACAAGCTACCAAAAGTGGCATGAGAGTAGTTTTAGAGATTGTTTCCTCAAAAGTTTTAAATTTAGCTCAGAATTTTTCCTACAGGCCACCACCAGCCTCTGCCGTGTCATTCTCACCGCTTGAGCTCGGAAGTTTAACAACATGATAATGACTATAATCTCAGTGTATAAACACAGATATTCACAAATCAGTGGTTAATAGGTGAAGGTGTTATATTGAAATGCTAGGATGAAGCTTCTGGGAACTTGACAAAATCAGGGCGCATGAAGAAACAATGAGAGGACAGCAAATGTGACTACTGTATGTGCAGTTTAAAATGAACAAGTCAATGAGACAAATTATGTTAAATGTCCATCATGCAATCCGGGGTTCACAAAGAAAGATGTTTGCAATTTATGCCTTTTCGTCCATCTGTTTACCTGTCCTTTATACTTGAGACACAGGCAGACACCAAATGAATAAGTAAAGACTGAGCAAAAATTGGCAGTGGGTATGTTTGTTCTGTGGGGCATGTTGGCCGCCTCTCTGCGCTGTCTGTCTCAGCGGATTGACTGACGGAGAGGGGCAGCAAAGCTGGCAGGACGCTAATGGGTGTGATGCTAATGAGCTCCAAGCCAATAAACAAGCTCTCCCTTCACCTCTGATCTCTTCTCTTGTTTGTTTAACACCCTCACAGGTGAGATGAGGTGAATTCAGATGTGTTGCCAGAAAACCACATAAACAGATTGCAATAGAAATAGATGAAAGCTTATTAAAAATTAATCTTAACTAAATACTATCTTGTGCATTACCCTTCATTATATTTCAAACATATCCATTAGATAAACACAGATTATGCTTTGCATTTTTTGTTGATGTTGTTTAAATGTTATACCCTCGCATCAGATGTTAAAATGTAATTAACGTTTACGAGTATTTAAATGTAAAAAGTGATGTACAGATGTGCATACATGCAACAGTGAACTTTACACAAGTCTACAGCTCAAGAAAATTTTCAGCAAAATTGCAGGCACTTGCAGGTATTGTAGGACATTTTGGTATACTTAACACCTGGGGAAATAACACAAAATTGACTCAAAAATGACCATCTTAGCCTCAATCCTTAATGCTTATGAATGCTTTTCTGTGCTTTTTACCCTCCTACCCAACCTGTGATGTCTCACACTTTTGTCCCCTCTTTCTTACCCTGGAGAAATGTCACTTGGGCCGGCATTGTCTGTCAAACTGGCATCTCTGACAGAGCACTCGGCTTAAAGGCCATGCTCCGATTGGCATGGGATCCCCTGACTGTGTGGTGTCAGAGTACTGCTTTCTCTCCTCTCCTCCTCTTCTCCACATTATTAATATTATCAAATCTGGAAAATAAAAAATAACATCTAGCACTTAACAATTCCTAGCATGTTTTTATTCTTGACAAGTTTGGGTCTTATGAGGGCTCTTAGTTTGTAGTAACTCATAATTTACAGAACCCGAATGGTAATTGCTTGTGTCTTCTTGTAAGTCGCTTTGGATAAAAGCGTCTGCCAAGTAAAGTAAAGTAAAGATACCGACTCCCTCCAACACCCCATCTATATATTTTTTTTATCTCCCTGAGTGTTGCTTCAGCTTCCCAGAGGACTTTATTTGTAACTTTTTTTCAGTTGTGTATGTGGTTTGAAAAGCATAGCAAATAATCTTTTCAATCTATTTCCCTCACTTTTTTGGTTTGGTCAAAATTATTTTATGCTGTATTTAAAGCATTGAAAGTCTGATTTATAAATGTTTTCATTTATTAACAGATTGATGCCTTTTCTTCCTTAGTATAGCTATGCAGTATGCTGATGAAGTGCAACCTCTGAATTCTGTTAGATGACAACACTATTATTTGCTAATTTTGTTTTATCTGATGCCTGACTTAATCTCAAGTCAGTTTGATAGGAATAAGATGTGTCCAGGGGCTGTTTATATTACATGGAGAGAAGCTTTAAACCCATTTCTTGTGTTTGTCTTTCTTTATTTTATGCTAGTGATTAATATTGATTACTCACAGAAACCAATAAAGCCAGGTTCTTTTGTAACTCTGAATACAAGTTAGGGCCACTTTTTTTTTCCTGTTAGGGTTAAGTCTCTTTTAATTAAGTGTGAACCACTTCTTTTGATGATTGAAATGTCACCGTAGTGTCTTCTAGTATGTATTTATCTTAATGAATTTTCTCACAGAAATGCTTAAGTAAAGAATAGATATCTAAAATAATAACCCCATTTACTGCCTTGCTCACATGTATAAATATGTTTGTTTTTTGGGTAGGCTACTCCACTCCACTTCTGTCACTTATACATACATAAGTATTCTTAACTTTTTTTAACTAAAGCTAGATGCCTTTATGTGATTTTTCACGTCAATTGTGCTCATTTTGGTTGGTTGCAGAGCTTATTGCATAATTGTGCAATGTGTGAGACAGCAGAGCTAACAAATGCTTGCTAGATGTGTCAGTCAGTATTTGCTCATCTTTCTGAGCAGAAGTTGCTCATACAGTACGCTAATTTGTTTGTGTATGTGCAGATGTGTTTATGCAGACTGATGCAGACTGAGGCATATGTGATAATCTGTTCAGAAGAAGAGTTTATGCTTTTACATCTGTTTGGAGCATGATACAGTATCTGTTTGCAGATGTATTGTATTGTGTGTGCTTGGGCATTTGCGCATAATGCAGCTAATGTAATGCATTCTGCATGCCAGATGAATGTGTTCTCTTTGCTTGCCCTGCATTCAAGTTCAGAGAGGGACAGATGGGGAAAAAACGATGACAATTTCCTTCTCTTTATGCTATTTTATTTTGTTTTCCCTTGCGCACATGCGTATACACGCGTGCAGGGGCACACTTGGAGGTGGAAACAAAACGTTTAATTTTGAAAGTTGGGCTCCTAATTAGCCGAATTAGTGGTAGATCAAAGAGGACAATTAAGGGGGGTGTTTGTGGTAGTGAGGGCTCATTAGCATCACAACACATGGACATGGCCATGAAAAAGAGAGCGGCATAAGGAGTCTCATTATGGAGCACCGCTGTGCTTACATCGAGCCACATGCAGGCAGGTTGGCTGTCAGGAGAGAGAGAGAGAAACAAGTTCTAACACACACTGACAAAGATATACACTCACACACCTAACTAGGGATGAATGCACTAGCACTTAGGGTTATGGGTACAGATACAAAATACACACATGCACAAGCACACACCCTGATATACAGCTTGTAATGTTTGCAGGCGCAAAGGAAACAGAATGTAGTTCCTGCCTGATCTCATCCAATTTCAGCTTAATTAAGAGGGGAATTAACTTTGATCTGTCGCAGTGTAGTAGGAGCTTGGTATCTCAGCCTGTAGAAAAGCCCAAGCCCATAAGTATTCTTTCACCTCACCGTCAAAGTCAGACCCAGATTGTTTTCCATTCATGCTACACTGTTTGAACTCAATACAGATAAGGGTAGGAATGACTCTATTAAGGTGACCTGAGCCTTCCTCGTTAGCTAGATCTAACAAACTCTTGGCAGTGAACCACTGTGTGTGGCTCTCCACACTAATGGCATAAGCAGAGCAAAAGATCAAAGGTTTTGGGAGGGCCCTTTATTTTAGCAGTCCCAGTCACTGGTTCTTATTCTTTGGTCCAGTAACATGGGCTAATGATGTACTGAAGCACATGCTTTTAAAGATGGCATAGTATTTTGTTTTTTAGCCTGAGAAGATAATGCAAACAAAGGCGTAAGGATTAGTTCTGCACACTGTCTATCTGTAATTTATTGAAAGTCTAAAAAGGAAATAGATTATTTTGACACTATCCTTGCTTAGAATTACCCTATTATCTGTGCAAACAGTTTATTATGACCCGTAGTTGTGTTTTATTGTTCGGCAATCTCTAGCAGCCATGACGGGAGCAAAGGAGAAGGTAAGTGGATGTACTGTAGTATATAGAACAAGAAAGTCTGCCTTCTTCATTTTCCATTTCAACTCCATGATTAGTGTTGTTTCTTGTGAACATGACAAATTCATAACCTTACGTGCGGGTTAATTATTTTAATCGTGATAGAAAACAATCATGACAAAGTCTAGTATGCCTGCTGCTATAGGGGCGCTATTTAATGAGATGGTACTGGCACCAACCATTGCTCTTTTTGTGTAAACATAAAAATATTAAATGGAAGTGTTCTGTAAACAAGTGCCTGATTTTTCTTTACATTTGACTTTGATTTTGACTTTCAGCAATCACAATGTAGGAAATTTGAGATGTTATAGAGCAGTTGAGCTACATTTGAAACATTTGCTCACAGTGTCTGACTAGTTGCTTGCGTAATAACATCTCTTCAGTAATACCCAAGAACATAGATCACCACCTTTTGTTTCCAGAGCTCAGCGAATGTCATTCATATCATATGCATTCCCCAGAAGAGCACCAGCAGAGAGCAGCAATAACTGTTTCCGTCTCCTCACTCCCTCACTACTTTTCCTTCCTGCTCAGGTGGTAAAATGCTTCATCTTCATGCCCCCATCTCCCTCCATTTCTCTTCCTCTCTGGGAAACGCTGAATCTGTCTATCACTACGGCCCTCCAGGCCACAAAAGGGTGGGACAGTGGGATTGAGGGGTGTGGAGGGTACTATGACTGACAGTACCGATAATCACTGTAATAGGTGCAGGGTGAGGTAAGTGGGTGGTAAGCAGCTGTTTCCTAAATGCCGCTGCCACCACCAGCACCCTCCACACTGCTGAGACCATGATTGAGGAACAGGAAGGATAGAGAGAGTAAAAACCATATGAAGGAGAGAGGAAGGATAGCAGGAGGGGATGCTTACTGAGGGCTGGCAAGAGATTTAGTCAGAGAAGACAAATATTCATCTTTCTCTAGTGTGGCTGTCAAATATCTGCTATAAAGGAACATAAAATGCAGCGGGATCACAAAGTTAGGAGAGCCATTTAAATGTTCCATGTTCATTCATTCAGCTGGCAGGAGCACAAAGCTGTGATCCATTTTGAAAGAAACCTAGAGTTCACTGCTCAGATCAGTGGTTCTGACAGTGTCTCCTGTAGCTGTGACTTCTCTTCTCTGCTAGCACATCAAAATGTGTTACTAGATTGAGATATATTATTTATTCACTAAGAAAATTTTGCAATAAATGTAGTTGAATAAGTTAGAAGATTTACACCTGAAATATTGCCCTTTACTTCTTTGGACAGCATCCTTTTCAGGTGCACATAGGCCCACTTTCTTTGTATGTAAAAATAAATGTCAGGATCTACTAGTATCTACATCAAGATACTGAGTTAATGTTGTCAGGCTGCTTAATACAGTCATTTCGAAGAAAAAGAAAAAGACTGTGAAAGGAATTGTTCCATAATTTAGACATTTCACAGTATGATGAGTGTCCGACACTTTCAGGGCAGAAAGAAAGTTGTTAATGGTGTTTCTTTAAAAAAGAAAACTCTCTTTCATGGGTTTAATGTCTTTATTTTTTCTCTTTATTCTACCTTTATCATTATTATTTTTCTGTTATTCTTTTCTTCTGTGTCTCTGTGTTCTCATGTTTTGTCATTTTTTCTTTAATATGTGCTCATTATAGTGAACAAATTGTATTTCTGTGCAGGACATGTTGAATATGGTAGTTATCTTTAAAAACACAGCTGTGAAGGTACAGATATGCCTGCACAGAGCAACTTGAATTTGTGCTGGGCCTTTGAACTACAAGCACAGCTAATCATATTTTGTCCGCATCAGTGTTTGTACAATACAAAAGTGCTAAGCCCCTCAGTGTTTCTGTGTGGATGTCTGTTTTCTTTTGCAAATGGAGGGACATCAAATTGACTGAATTCCAATTTAAGGAACTTTTACTGAGGTAGGCTCTGATGTGTAGATGTGTTTTTTCTAGGACTTTGTGGTTGTTTTGTCCTGGAGCCATGCTCAATCTCCAGCAGCAGTCCTAACTAATGAAAATGTTACCTATTTTACGATACCCTTTGGCTCTGTACATAAACTACAAGCTACTTCCTCCATTTTCACTGTAAATCTGCCTTGGACATCAACAGTGGACTCCAATTGTTTGATACAGACTATATTAAGATGACATTATTAGATCTGGAGGAGGAGTGGGAACAGTAGTAAATAAAATAAACTTTAAGCTTATAGTCAGAACATAAAACCTAATTAAAGTGATGAATACATGCCAGGGAAATTTAAATGTCAACAAAGAAAGTCACAGATGCTACTAGTTGTCAGTTGCTGTCAGCCGATTGAGTTGTTTGACTAGATCAGTCCTATTTGAATCATGGCTAATGGCATTGACGGCCACAGTTCACATAGATCCCTCTACTGCAGCTGATGAATGTTGGTTTATGCAGAGCTCTCCATTCAGGCCCAACACTGTCACTCAGTACTAAGTGAGATCACCATTGAGATTTAATTTGTCTGTGTGCTGAACTTTAACAAACAAGTACGTTCATTTCTTATTAGCAACATGTGCAGAACCTTCAGAAAATCTCTCACTTTTAAGCAAGTGTTTGAAATCTTGGAGGACATTCAACAAAGGAAATAAAAGTCATTGTCATCAGACTGAACGGAACTCTTGCAGTACCGAAGCAGCAGTGTGGCAGTCCACTAGTTTTGAGCCTGTTCTGTTCCATCCCAGCTGGCTCAAGATGATCCTCCATTCAGAACCTTTAGTATGAAATCAAAATGAAAGTGTTGCCCCTTTGCTGCTCATATAGTTCATTGGCATGTCTCGGAAGAAATCAACACAAAGAGCATGGATCTTTGATAATAGGAGCTCCTTCCTCAGCACACCTGAAGCTGGGGAATGAGCTGAAGAAATTTAAACAAACTCGTTCAAACTACTAATTCATCTTCAGCACACTCTGTCACAATACAAAGCCTTCATTTTGTTAACAAAACAACCAAAATTGAAGACACTCAATGTTAACCATAAATATTCATGCCTGATCAGTAGCATTTTCCTTGTCACCTTCCCAGACTTTAAATTGTCAGTCATCCACTTTTGGTCAAGAAAAAATGCAAACTGGCTTGAGCCCACACAGTGGGATAGCTTACTTTTTCACTTCAAGTAGTTTGTTGTGGTGTTGGTCTCCTGTGACATCAACTAAGTCCTGGAGTTTGCTCCACTTTAGACTCTGGAGCTTTGACAGGTGCCGTTATGTGTATGTCATGTGTGTGGTTGACAGAACTGTCTTGTTTAAGTTTTGCCAATGTCATTTGCAAGACATAAGATCACAGTTTTATTTACTTCAAGAAAAGTCACTAACTGTCTGAAGTGGTTGGCAGGGAGAGACAGGCAGAGGCTTCTTATATGTCAGTCACAGTAGCAGATTTAGGTATGGCCGATTGCTAAAGTGCAGCTCGACCAGAGCGCCACACAAGTAAGAACCGCCACTGCTTAGTCACTTAATTTAAAACATCAAAAAAGACTAAACCTGTCACCCCCATTTCTGAAAGAAAGGAAAAGAAGACCACATATAGTGACTTAAATAGGTTTCACCAGTCCATTCTTTGAAAAAGATTTGTGAAACAAAAGTGACCTTCCAAAGTGAGAGGCTCTGGAGTCTTCAGGGTGGATAGGGGGACATCGGAGAATACTGTTTGCTTACCATTTCAAAGCAAGTATATGTTTTTGTGTCTTTTAACCATAACTGTTTCCTTACCGTAAATGTGTGTATTTATTATTGTAACCATGACGATGAATGTACTTCTGAAGGAAACATGTTTCAGGTGTTTTACTTGGGTGCTGCAATAAGGCTTAATTGGCAACATTAATTAATAATGTCTCATACTCTGTCTCTCCTATATTTCATTATGAATAGAAGGACTTTGAACAAAATTACCTTTTTGGCTGTATTAATCCTCATATTTCGGAAAACAACCAAAGCACAGAAAAATCCACAAATGTTACTGTTTTTGTGACTTCACCAGTCCATACTTTCTACCTTATCAGCGTTTCCAAATTAACATCTCACAGGGGGCATTCTGTCCAAAACAAGAATTTCCCCTAGGGGATCAATAAAGAATCAATTATTATTATTTATTATTATTTAACAACACTATCCAGATAAATGGTGACCCTGTTCATTTATGCATCCTGACTTAACACTTTCATAACCAACAATCACTTCAGTAGCCACACTACAGTCTTCCACAGAGCATTTAAAGCCATGTTGACGTGTGCTAAGATGTGTTAACGTGCTTCTCCAGTCATCACCGCTCCAAAATAAAACCTCTTTAAAATAACCACAAAATACAACAACTGCGATAGATATAACCAAAGAAAAACTGGCAAAAATAAGAAAATGCACTGAAACTGGAAAAGAGAGAGAGCATTTATTTGTGCATCATGTTTTATTAATATTTCCTCACAGTAATGCCCACTTTCATTCTTTCTTCCAACTTGTTATCCCGGGCTTTTTGAATTTAATTTGCATCCATTTAGAAATAGATGAGATGCCAGTTTTCACTATCTTTTTTTTGTTTCTAAGTGATGGGCAACTCTCAGCCCCCGTGTCTCTTCTTTATCCAGTAGTGATTAGTCTAGCCAAATAGCTGGAATTAGCAATGTAAAAATCTGCTTATCCACTGCCAGCTGGAGCAGATGCTCAAATTAAGCATCAGTGCCAGATTTTCGACTGGCATAAAGCTAAGCTGGAATGCCGACACTGAGGAAGGAGAGAGGAGAAAACAAGAAAACAGGTTGAAAAGCAGGAGGTGGAAAAAGTCCTTATGAGAGAGAGAAAGAGAAACAAAGAGAGACAGAATAAGAGAGAGAGGAGGGATAGGGGAGAGTGAGCATGGGAATAAGAAATGGCAAATTCTTTAGTTTCAGCCAATTAGGCTGAGAAGCCACTGGTAATTAACTCTCAAGGGACCCACTGAACAGTCATGCACCTCGTTTACATAATGAGGATGAGAGGCTCTTTTCCTCCTCTTTTTCTCTCTGCCTTTTTCTCATTCTCTGTCTTTGGTCTGTTGAACTAAAGCAGAACAGCACTTCTGTTCCTTATGACCAATGTCATACAGCTTCCACTGACCTGATGCATCACAACATATATTCAGTAGGATCTGACTCATGGAAACAGATATTTAATTTGATTGTTCATTAAAAAGGCACCTACTCATGATATTGAATAATAATAATAACAATATGGATTATCATCTGGATTTTTGCCATCTCTATTAGACTTGCTTCTGTGTTGGACTTGTTTTCTGTTTCACTCAGATTTCCAAACTCTCCCTATATAAAGCAGAGTTTGAGCATGTAAATTTATGGTAATCCCTTTGACATTTCCTTCTGCCCTTTGCCCTACTCCAATACATTTCATTTCCTTCTTCCAAGATATGGAAAGTGACAGACTTAGATTTAAGTGCAGAAGCATTTCACTTCACTGAAAAGATTCAGAATATAAAATCAAACTGCCAAAGTTTTAGTTCTTCTTAGCTACAGGTTAAAGGGGCATTCCCGCAGTTATATACTGAATTCTTCCAACAACAAATTCTTTTATCTACCCTTCAGGCCACCACTGCCCCAAATTGTATTTTCTCCTTGGCTAAAAAGAGAGAAGGATTTTTTATTAGGTTTCTGACTTCATTATATACTTAGTCTGCAGTCCTTTATGAAAAGCTAAACATTTCAGCTTGGTGCACAAAACCATGCTGCCTGTATTGGACTTACACCTCAACAATCTAGAAACTTAGTGACTATTGAATGTAGAGAACAGACTGAGCTGCAATTAACATGGATTCAGTGTGCTAGTGACACAGGGTAGAGAAGTAAATGACCTTCCAGCAAATGCATTATAAATGCTATTTCAGCAAAAACAACATGCAACACACTAGAGGCAGGGGAAGGTGATGTGAATATTTGTTCAAATCAGAGACAAAAATTATCTATAAGACAGACAACCCTGAGCCACAAGATTAGAAAAGTTTGTAACCTTTTTTTAAGAGCTCTGGTCTTCGTGAACTTTTTCACTCACAATTTGCTTCTTTTATGTTATTTCCCTGTACAAGGTTGAATGTAGCTCAGGGGTAGAATAAATGTAACGCAACAGGACGAAATTCATATCTTCAGGTTGTGTGTTTTCTCCTTTTGCTGCCTTTTTTCTTTTTCCTTTGATGGCGGAGTTGGGATAAAAGTGTTCACTTCCTCTTTTATTAAAGAAGACTTAATTTAATTAGCTTGCACTGCATGAGCTTGCTATCAGCCCCTTCTGTTTCCATACCCAAGGTTTCTGATGCTCTGAGGAAGAGAAGGGAAGAAAAATGAGAAACTGTCGGGTGGTCTCCAAGGAGGAGGTGTCCTTTTAATCAGACTTCTCCTAAGATACCATTACCATTTCCTAAGAGAGAAGAACACATAGACAGATGGACAGATGTACAGTAAAGGAAGATGATAAATATATTCAAGAATACACAGCTTTCCAACCCTGTCTTCTAAAAATGATGTTCCTATGCAACTAAACTGCAAATGTGATTATGTTTTTGTGGGGAATGTAATGCACTAGGTGGATTATGTTCCGATGCAACATATTTTTTGAACGAATGAAGTGCTACATTTATTACTGGAAATCTAGTAGCAAAAAGGTGGTTGGGGGGAATGGTGGTTGTACACTGCACAGGACTGTCGCACCATAGGCTACAGTGTGACCGCAGACTCTCAAGTTAAGTTTAGGCAACGGATGCACTTTGGTTAAGGTTACTGTAGTGAAAGACTGTGGTTAATAAACATGTTGTGCCTAAAGTCACTGTCTCATTTTTTCAGTCTTTCCCTAACCTTAACCAAGTACTGTGAGTGTCTAAACACCATACAAAAATTTAATAACACTGCAGTCAGACAAACTGGATGTTGCACTGAAAGACTGAATAGTTTTCAAGAAAACATGGGAACAATGGGGACATTTTAAAACAGTTTTAACATATTTGGTACTTGCTCTCTACATAAATCATGAAATTATGCTCATTGTGTTAACAGAAAATGTAATCCGGTTGCAATTACATTTCCTACACAATGTTTTTGTGGTTGTACTTTAGTTCTATAAAAACAGCATTTTTAGAAGATAGGATTGAGCATTCACATCATTTGGATTAAAGTGAAATGTGGACCTAATAAAAAAACTGTTTAGTGCTACATCAAAGAGGCCTGACTGTACTGGTTCACCACAACATTTTTTTTTAATTTATGTACTTTTCTTTGGCGGCTTACTGTTAATTGACTTTATACAGAAATAGCGATGTGTGATTCTATTGGTTTTTGAGTTATACTTATGGCCAAATTGTATATAATTAAGATAGTCATCTTTTAAACACTATGAATGTAATTTTGCTGCTGTTTCATTATTGATCCACGCTAATTATGAAGGTCTAAGTGAACTCCTGAACTTCTGCAGATAGATTTACAGCTGGTTTGGCCTATGAGATCCTAGTTTATGAAAATCAAAGGTATGCACACTGTTATTAATATACTTGCTTATTTGAATTGGACTTACTACTGACTAAATGGTGCATGCTTATCATATGCACCTCACATGGAACTACTCACCTGTATGGTTCAGTCAGACCACTACCACTATTACTACTAACTACTAGCATTAGCTACTACTACTAATGTTTCAGCTGAATAGATGTTTTAAAGTCAGCTGTTGTTGTTTTTCTGTGGCAATGAGCATCTTTAGGTCATATTCTACCTACCTCTACATTTTCATACAGATCACTGCAATTCTTTGTGAAAAGTGTGTGCATCGATTCGATATTGATTATGTTTTCCTGTGTGTATTAATGCTAATCAGGATTGAGGGTCCACTCTGTGGTGAAGGCAATGGGCAGCCTGATTCTGTCAGCACATGGACAACTATTAGAATACATGACTTCATGACTGTCGCTCTTAGTCCTTAAACTGTGCCAAAGTCATGAGTTTACATGAGCAGGACTAGAGGCTCTTGACCTTCTCACTGTGACGTTTTTGCTATAGCCGTGTATCAGTTATTTATTTATTTTTTTGTATTCCATCAAACAATGAGTATTTGTGATTTTATTCTTAATAATAATATAGGTAAAATCATAAAGATCTTTTCTTATTGACTTATGCAGTGGAACTTAAAGTTATTTCATTTTTTCCCTATTTTTCTCTTTTTCTGTTCCTGTATTGAACTGATCTGCCTCAGTGGCTGTTGTGTGTCAGGTTACTTACGTAAGCAAAACTTATAACAATTTAGGTAAATAATGTTTGTTCCTCCACTGAACCTGTAGACATGTCCAGATATATGGGGATAACATATCATTTACATCATCAGAGTCGTCACGGTCATTAGGTTTCTATTAGAATTGCATGTTTCTGTGGTGCTAATTTCACTATCGGTCATTTTTGCTAATGGATTCAATGTTAGTAAACTGGTTTGTGTCCTATATCATGCTTGAAAGCAGTTGTTGCTAGTCGTGAGCAGCAGGAGTTCTAAAAAGTGTGCTATACCAGAAAAAGCTTCAATTTAATTGAATGGCCGATTCCTGCAGTAACAAAACAAGGCCTCATATTTGTTGGAAATGTTATGATGTGGTTCTTGCTCTTTGAGAAAATTTGATTGTTCACATTTGTGTTTAGAAGTACTTTGTGTTAATAAAGAGTTTATCTATGGTCTATGGTTGCAGTCTCTGTATCTTTCCTTCTGTAGTATCACTGACTCGTATACTCTTTCTGTTGTGTGTCTCTCTGTTTGAAAAAAACATTTCATACAGAAAAATTATGAGAGGAATAACATTCATGCACACCTTCTCATTATATGTCGGTGCTGGAGACCAGTCTGCTATTATTGAATGTTAAGGAGTATGAATTTCTCCTCCAAGCAGTGTCATTAAACAACACTAAATCCTAGTTGTGTTAATTAAAACTTAATGGAATGGGGATTAAAAAAAGAAAAACAACTTTAAAAAATGGCCAAAAGTCTCCTTATGGCTGTTGTGTGACATATAATATGGTTTTCAAGTTAATTAGACATTTTATATAGTTAGCTAAGAGAATAAATTTTGTTAAAATCCCAGACGCTCAGTGTTATATCTAGATATCGAATACATTTAAGATGGCTGAGTAAGCCATTACTAGAGAATAAGTTTCAGACAAGGTACCATATAGTCTGCAGTTTCAATATGAATGAGCTGCCATAGTGTAATTGCATGATGACATTAGGATAATGAACAAAGAATTATGAACTGCTAAAAGTCACCTGTCTACTGTAGGTTTCTCATCTCAATTTGCTCCAGTAAATCTAGTCCATCTGTGTCGTCCTACTGATGGCAAAAAATCACAGCTGTTATTAAATGGGCTGCAAAACATTTTATTTTGTGCATTGAAAAATCCTTAGTGTGTGATGCCATATGAAAACGTACTGTACCTGCACCCATGGGACACCATAGCAGAGATCTGGGTTTCACTGTTTAATTACCTATAGCCTACCTGTCCCTTCTGCCACCCTCCATTATTCACCTATCCAGGGAACAGCATCAGGAGGTCAGTGTCTCAAACCAAAGATAGTTTAAGTTCAAAAGGTGATAATGTGTCATTGTGTTAACTATGACTATAAATCAATAGTTTAGCCAGTAGTTAATATAATTTACATTAATATTGCAGATTTCTGCACTGGCCTGAAACTTTAAAGTTGTATGAGGAAAAAGTATGCATTGTTAAAATGCTATAATCTTACTACTCATGTCACGAACACTGTACTCCTCATGTACATATTTCTTTAAAGGGCAAGAGACTTTGTTTTATACTTGTCTTCTGCAAGTGACTTAACTTTTTCAGCCCAAAGAGTGCTTCAGTCTGCTCCCCTCTACATCTCTCTGTGCTTTGAGACACCATAGAGGCCTGGGGGTATTCTGTCAGATAGATGCTACTACAGCATTTTGTCTTTCTGATGTCTAGTGAATGCTGCACTCCACGGCAGGTGCTGTGTTTTTCAAGATGAGATGGCAAAGCTGATAGATTCAATTTCTTTTTTTTTTTCTTTTTCGCCAGCAGACAGCTCGCAGCCCTTATGTTGTTTTGTCTCAAGATCTCTTAAGTTAAAGGAGTTTGACCTTTGTGCTGATTATGAGTCTGTGAACGTTGCCATTTGAAGTTGTGGAGCAGTGAACGATTCTTGTTGTGTGAGCTATAACAGTGGATAGGAAACAGTTTTCAACTCTTTAAACAAGATTGTATTATATCTTGAAAAGCTTGTAACATGAATGTCCCTGAAGATTAAAAAATGGGTCCACAAAGTGTGCAAGCTTTATCCAGGCACTAAAACATTCACGTTCATTTTTCTTGCTACGACAATGGAAATCTCAGTAAAAGCAAACTTTAAGCTCTAATATTGCAACATACATCTGATTTTCCATTTTTCTTCTTTTCCCTGTGTCATTAGGATAAAGGTGTTCAATGTGTGTTGTGAAAATGATTACAATAATGTTTGATTTAACAGATTATATGTTATGCAAACATCTTTTGGTATAAAGTGGTAAAAATATTTTGTTGACTGAGCTTTGATAAATGGTTTTCTATTATACAGTGTAATGGAACATATGGATGTGTTCCTCATGTTTCACTGTATATTTTGCTTCACTTATATGGCCACACAACTATTCATGTTTGACTCTGTATTCACTAATATTGGAGATGAACCTGTATGGCTCTCTGTGTTTAATGAAAGAAACAGATGCAGGCATACTGCACACACATGTAACAGCAGTATGTGTTTGTGTGCACCTTCACATGTGTTTCATCACATTTACTTATTTAAGCAGTTTGTATACATGGCTCTTATTTGTAACTATGTATACAGTGTGTTTGTGTGTGTGTGTGATTGGTTTATCTGCCCCTAAGAAGTATATGTTCATATGCTAGCTAATTCCGAGGAAAGACGTTGCTCCAATGTGAAAATGCAGTGTCAGAGAATTCTGGACGTTACTGTGCCTGATCAATAACATAATTGCAGAACAAATCATGTTTTACCTCAAGGGAAAATAAGACCGTAAATACAACAAATAGCCAAAGTGGACAAAGTTGCATTCTGTGGATACAACACAGCACATTTAATAGTTCTAGATGTAGCTCTTTAACATAAATAAATACTTGTGAGAGGAGATAGTTAATTGGATGGTTCAAGATGCGTTGTCACCATGTTAAAAAATAGTTCTTCCAAGATTCTTGCATAATGTGTAGTGTACACCAAGGTTCTCATGAGGAAGAATGTTGGTTCAGGTTTCTGAATCAGATTTAATTCAGGCCCACTGTAGTAACAACTAGCTAATATAGCCAGCATACATAGATAGGGTGTTTATCAAGTGAGTTCCAAAAATGTCTGCTGTGAAACTTTGCTATTTTAGTAGAACAGCTTATTCTGTCTTTGCTTAACCTGTAGAAGTCCTTTTTTATCTTCAGCTCTCAATGTAGAAACATTCAAAAGCACAAAACGGTCCCATTGAAATGATACTGCACTAGTTTTAATAAAGTGTAAGACATAATAGCTGTATTTTCAGGACACAGTTCGAACAAAGATATACATGATAAATAATAAAATGATAATATACAGCATTAGCAACAACTTTAGTTAAAGCAGTAGATGAGTGTTCATATTACACAGAGCCAGTTAACAAGTGAATGGTCTCAGACTGAAATTATGTCACCACTATCGAGCAGTGCAGGCATGGTTCCAGCAGGAGAATTTCAAATTGTACGTGAACTACACTACCAGTCAAAAGTTTGGACACACATAGAAATGACCATGTTTGTGAAAGAAAAGCAGATTTCATAAC
>JAUMHL010000014.1:15055853-15076052 GCA_032362345.1 Sandelia bainsii
CCCCCCCCCCCACCCACACACACACACACACACACACACTTCCATGCTCACACACACACACACTCACAACCTTTTATAGACAGCCAGCTATGACATACACCAGAGTGTGACTGAGTATTAGTCTGCAGGTAGTGTTTCTACATCTGCTTGTTTTGTTTGCAGGTTATGCTTTTGTATTTGACTGTATGATTTTCGTAACTGTCTTTGACTGTGTAAAACACATTGCCAGTGTGTTTGCCTCCAGAAACAGTGATATGCTCGTGCAAATAAGATTTGCTTATCTTGATAACCCTATGGCCAAAAATATTTCCTTTCTCCTTAACTTTTTTCTGTCTCTCCCACCCACTCTCTCTCTCTCTCTCTCTCTGTCCGTCAGTGATATACCAGACTGATCTGTTGGCCCAGCAACACGTTGGACCACCCCACCATTTGACACCAGTGACAAATAGATAGCCGACCAATGAGTCAGGCCTGTGACCCTGTCATTCCTTAGCTAGACTGATTGGATTCCATTTGTCCCCACAGAGGAAAGGCAGCGATTGCAAACAGATAAACAGAGTGGGACTGCATGGCGGTTAGCCAGCACTGACTGCCTGAATCCCTTGTGACAGGAGAGGAGATTGAGAGTGTGTGAAAGTGGTTGGCTTGAAAAACAGGGAGTTTCAAGGCCAGGTTGTTTATGGCAGTGGTGTGGCAAGAATGATTGAAGTACCACTGAGCATGTGTGGGTGTGTTTTTTAGAGTATCTTTGAAATTCCTGATTGTCTTCAACACATCTCACATCTAGTACTTGAACACCTCCCATCCTACAAACAAAGTTTAAAGTAGAATATTATTGTATGTTAGAATCAGAGGTGGTAAGTAACTAAGTACATTTAGTCAAGCACTGTCCTAAAGGACAGTTTTGAGATTGGATTGGAGTATTTACATTTCATGTTACTTTTATTTTTACTCCACTACAATTTAAAGGGAATGTTGTGTTGTGCTAATGCCTCAGGGCAAACCAGTTTGCAGAGAGAATATCAACTCTGACCGGTCAGTTTGTTGTAAATCTACCAAAAGCTTTCATTTTGAAGGATTTTCTGTCGCAGCCTTGTTGGTGAGGCACGGCCTCAACACAGCAGCAGTTTTTGTTCTGACCTTGTTATTATTTTTTTCATCATTTTATCATTAAAAGTGCTATCCAACAACAGCATCTGTTAAAAACACACTGACGCTTCAAATGTTGTAGCAGTAACTGAAAATGGTCGTCTATAAGGTGAATGAAGACAATAAATGAGTCCCTTGAAATAATCATCCAAACATTGGTCTGTTTGTTACTCTAACTAATTCATGTCCAACATTAGCGATTTCATTTGCTGGCAGTTCAAAGAAATGCATTATGCATTCAATGACTCAACATTCAGGCAAATTTGAATGATAACTTTTTTCTCTGCATTGTTACACAGCACAGTGATAATCAGAGCTGGCCTGTTTGTGTATTGACTGTCTTTTTTGTTGTAAATTACAAATCTTTATTCTCACACTTAAGAAAGTTCAGTCTTGTATTAACACAATCATACCTACACACATTTATTTGCTGTGGTTAAATGCACATTAAACCTTGAAAAAGTGTTACTTCACTACATGGCTCAGTGCAAAATCTGCATGGTGTGTGTGTGTGTTTTTGTACATACGCAGGCATAAACAGGTTGGGCAGGTTAGTTAAGCTATATTTGGTGTTGTTGTTTTAACCATTGTTTGTTTTGAAATTATGCTGTACTTCAGCTGTGTACTCTAAAGTCTCTAAGGTGGTTTCATGATGAAGAGGACTGTCTCTTGTGCTGGTGGGGCGAGGACAGGCCCTGTTAACTTGGCTCTCTGGCGAGTCCCAATGACAAGAGACTTCACGGGCCATAAACCCAGAGGGATGAGGGAGAGTTGAAAATGGCAGACCGTCTCAATTTTCTGCCAGACTGCTTCTTGCCTTCTAATTTTTTCCTGCTTTTTGTGTGTGTGTGTGTGTTCCTCATTCAGATGATCTTACTCACCTCTTCAAATTCTGATTTTATGTTTCGTTTTGTTATTATCCGTCTTTCTTACACACTTTTTCCTGTTTCTCACACTCATTTTTAACATACATACACACACACACACACACACATACAGTATGTGTGTAAGGACAAGTGTTTGTAGAGTCCAAGCTAAGCTGACACATACAATACGCTATCTTGTGGTTGCTTGTGTAGCCAGCTGAGCAGAATGGCCGCTTCATTATGATTGCTACTGGCATATCCGGATGCAATTATCAACACTGACTTTTCTTTCATTCTTTAATTGCCTTATTTAATTTGTTCACATTTGGTGCTGAACAATGTCAACCTGCTGTAGTTGAAAATGATTTGCTTCAAGGACATGTAACATGCATGACCACAAGCCTTATCACAGCATGTGATAGACAGTAATTAACTATGATGAGGCCCAATGCTCACTCAAATATCATTTTGAAAGACTTTTCTATTGATTTTTGTTTTTGTTTGTCTTAAGTCTTAAAATAAAAGTAAATGTCTTGATAATTGATAATTATATTACCCTTTACCTTACTTATGAAGGAAATTCATCCCAAACAATGAATATAATATGATATGATATATGACAATAACATAATATAGCATCTGTTCCTGTTGCTCATGCAGCAAAAGTGGTGGGTGATGTAAGACACAGGAACAAAAAAAGAAAAATGAAGAAACATAGCAACTCACCTGAAATAGCTCCAGAAATAAACAATAAATCTTGCTACATCAGCCATTTTAGGCCAGGTTTTAATATAATCATGTACAAGCAAAATATCTATTAAGTTATATTAGTACAGGTTAGAGTTAACAGTGGTAGGGAAATAGCTGATTTCTTTTTTATATATGCTTTGCACAAGTTAATAGCTGGGATTCAATCCAGTGGTCAGAATTTCTACTGCTGAATTTTGCTTTTGTATTTACAGTTGAGAACTTGAGGACAATAACTTAAGGATAGCGCCTTCTTTAATCTTTCTCAGTTGAGTTATTCCAGCTTTAATTGGCCATATTATGCTTAAGTTAAGGTTTATATTTTGTTCTGGGGCTTCATTGATACAAGATTATATCATTTTAAAGATAAAAAAAGTAAAAAACAAACAGTGTCTCTGGCCTTCAGAGTGAAACGACTCATTTGAGCTCTGCCCCCACCCCACTCTATTCTCTCTAGACGTTATTGTTTACAAACCGTAAACAGTACCGGCCTTGGTAGGCTATCGGGGCAGTTTGTGAAACCAGTCCTCCGTGAACTGCCATGAAAAGACAAAAAAAAACATATCTCGAAGTCTGTTTCTGGCCTTTAACTGTATCTGTTTTTGTTTTATGGTTCCGGGAAGAGTAAACAAAGTAAATTCTCCTTCACAGCCGAAAAACACTTTCTGCGAGACAAGTCTGCACGGGTATTGACCCTAGCGGCTCCTAATGATAGTGCTGCATAGCCATGGCGGTTGTGAATGGAGTGGCTTTTGCTAGTACGGGTGTTCGTGTCAGTGTTTCTCCAGAGCGGCCAGTGTTTGCGTTGCATTGATAGCTGTGTTTGGTGCTGGTTTGAATGCTCCTGGGGAAGCTGATATTCTTGCAGAAATCCTCTCAGACAATCCATGGCAGCTAACTTGAGATAGTGGGAAGCACGCTGTATGTGAAGGAGCCCAAAACAGATGACGTCAGACTTCATACGGTCTGACGTCACAGTGTATAGGACTTTGAAAAAACTCAAGTGTATTGGCCAGACTGAAACCTGGATGTTTCATTATCAGCCAGCATGCAAAAACACGTTCACCTCAAGCTTTGGACCTCTGACTATACTTCTGTAAAGCACCCTGCTTCACAATAGTAACATCAAACCACAAAATGCATAATATAACCCCTTTAAGGTTAGGCTGAGCGTATTTTCACAAACATCAGCTTGCGTTTGGAACAGAGTGCTGTCATGGATGTTTCTTAACAACGTCAAAATAAACTGGGCTGTACTGAATGTGGAACTAGAGAGGTGGCAGCTTTGTTCACAGGTCAAGGATGTTGATACTAAACAGGAATATCTTCAAACTTCAACTAGTACTGATGTAATCAAATCTTCCCTAAGCATCCTGTCTCAGTATTAATCCACATTCCAGTTGAGACAGTGTAGTATAGCAGAAATTGATATAATGATATAATATTTCAAATATGTGGTCGCTAGATCAAAATAGTGCCCACTTGAAAATTCACGCTTGCAAGATATAATTAAGGATCCGCTAATAGCAGACTTCACTCGGCGCAGAGCTGAGCTGAGCTGAGCTTGTGATGTCAGCAAGAACACTTGCTGCCTGAGTTCGAACTTGCCAGGCCTGAACTCCTCAAGTGTGGGAGTACGAACTTGGTGTACTCTGCATTGAGAAACGCCCACAGTAAATTACAGTTGGCTGCATATGATGGAGCCTAGCCGCAGACTGATCAGAGGACCCATGTTGACTCCTGTTCACCAAAGCATTAAAACCATGGTATTAATATTGTGGCTCAACAGTGCATTTGTCTGTCAAGACATATCGTTTACGTTCACCGTTCCCGTTTTTATGTATTTATATCAGCATAGCTAAAACCAACAATTTATCTTTCTGGACATTCATCACCCATTCTGTAACACAAGTTTACATGTATGTGACAGCCAGATGTGTGTGTGTGTGTGTGTGTGTGTGTGTGTGTGTGTGTGTAAGAGAGTGAGTCTCATTGTTAAGTCCAGTGGTGATACTGGCCTTATTAAGATTGATGAGGAGTGCCCAATGTCATTGCTGGGTTAGCTACCAATTGGCAAGCCGAGAAGAGAGCCGCCCTGCTACCGTGCTCTCAAGTCTGCAACCCACCACATAATTATCTGGTTAAGCGTCAAATGAACAGGGTAATTTATTCACCTGGGTCATTTCTGAGAAGAAGGTGGGCGATAGAAATGTTTTTCACCTGCCCTTTTCAAAAGGTGAGACAAACTGTTTTGTGTTCACCTTGTTAATAAAACAGCCAAGAGACTGGAGGGACAATTATTTTTGTCTGGTTTTAACAGAATCACCTCACTTAAAATTACAACTGTCAATTATTTAGCTCATGGTTAATATTAATTACTCTTTTGAGCAAGAAAACTGATTTATTTAATTTTTTTATTTTCATTTCCAGAAAAAATCCTATTAGACTTATAGTGTGTACTTCTTTTAAATCTCCACAGCATTAATGTGCAACTGTGTAAATGTTCTGACAAACCTATAAGTTTTGTTAGGATAAATCTTATCTAGAAATGTTAGAGGGTTTAGAATCTATTTCTACCTGGATATGTGTCTGACTTAAGTTAAGGGTTAAGAAAAAAACAAAACCAAGTAGGGTAGGGTTTTGGACAATCACTGCTCTCTTACTTAAATCCTTTTGTAATGCCTCAGCGTGGCTAATAAGCTTACTGCTGTGCACAGAGGATTGACTGAAACAGAAACTCACAGCTTCAATGATTCAAGGAGACTTTCTTTTACAAAGTGGGCCAACAATGTGCAATGAATTTCTTATGAACGGAGGGGTGGGGGGGTCTTCCTGTGGGGAGAGGAAGTGAGAGTGGAATACTGATACGAGCACCCAGAACCTCCTCATTAGGAAACACCATATGGTATCGCCACACAGATGCCTGTAAGCCAGTGGGCTGCAGCCTGCAACTGGGTGCACTGCACATTTTGTTAACTTTGAAACCACAATGGCGAGGTTTCTCCGTAAATTATGTTCTTTGTTTTTTTTGGTATGTTTTAGAAGAGTCTTGGTTTCATTGCTTTGCTGGTCGGTTTATATTACAGATAGGTAGGGAAGTGAGGTGTGAGGGCTGAGAGGGTTGGAATGAGTAAAATTTCACATCTTGCATCATACTTCTTGGAGTGACAAATTCTTAGATGTGCCATCATGGTTTTTGAGTCCTGGGCCATTTCAGTCATGATTCACTCTTACAGTCAGAGTCAATAAAATTTAGGATTTCAGTTTTATATTCCAATCATCCAGTCATTTGGAATGAGGGCTCTGTGATATTATAATAATAACAATAATAATAATTGATTGATACTTTATTAATCCAATTGGGGAAATTCTTTTGGACAGGCAGCCACCTAAGGGACACTTCAACTTTAACTGCACTATATTTGTCTTACATGGACTGTAGTTGTAATTTACAATTGAACCATGTGATATGATAGTGAACTGATTCCATCCATGATTTGATTTGAGAGCCAGATGTGAGGTTAATGACAGTGTGTCCTGGTTGCAACTTTACACTTTAACAGCAGGTTACTAAAACAATCCATCATCTGGTCACTGGAGGGCAAGGAGTGGCATGAACAGAGTATAAACCTAGATCTTAATCTTCGTATGACCCTCAAGCAGAAATTCATTCAAATCTCTTAACAAAACATTAATGTGGCTGAGAAAACAAAAATCAGCGCAGACAATGTTTGTTTGCCATTGGAAAGTGCACTACACTATATTTTTGTTGTTCTGGGTTTCTATGTCATATGTAATTGTGAGTACGATTCTGTGATTCTGCTTCTGTCTGATTCACAGAGGGAACTCGGCCCAGTATGGTTGAGAAGTTGAAAGGGAATTATTAACACAATTCGTGCCCTTCAGCTGTTTTTCCTGTCAGACAGAGATGGAAGAAAAATAATAATATAGTTGGCATTATGTCATACATATCTCTTCTTTTCATGATTCAACCCAGTGGCTGTCAAGTGTGCAACAACTCAGCCCTCTTCTGATAGATAATGAGACTAAGGAATAAAAATATGTGGGGGGAATAAAAAGCCAAACTCTTTCAGCATGGTCACAGAGGACGTACAGTAACATCCATCTTAACTGACCGGTGTTGCAGAAGGCTGCATCACTCAGACATGATGGCTTTTGGGGAATTCTTTGTGTTTCATTTTGTATGTGTGAAAGTAACATTCACAGTTGCAGAGATCAAAAGCTTAGCAAATGGCTTTGGACAGAACTGATAACACAATTGCTCTTTTCTGCGCAGCTTTAGAAAATGATCCTCCATTTTGATCTGTTTGTAATATGGCATAAAATATAAATTATACAGGTAAAATAGTACGTGTTCAATAAAGTCTCTCAATTGTTCCTGGATTTGTGCAGACAGTGTCTAAAGACTTTCAAAAATGGTAACCAGAATTCATTTTAGGTGGTTGATATGCACACCCTACTGTAAATGTTTTTGCTATTTTAATGCGTGTCAATTGTTGTGGCGGGTCATTAAATTTTGCAGAACAAATTCCTGATTGTAGGAACCTCAGAACTTCACATCTCCTAAAAAAAAAAAAAAAGGGAACCAAGATTGATGCCAGCGGAGCGAAAAAGCATGACCGCCTGCTGGACTTTTCAGGTGCCAGACATTCCAACTGACTCGGGTGGGCAGAGAGTGGGAAGCACTCATGTCTCACTGACTTTCTCTCTGTCTGCCTGTGTCTCTCTCACAGTGATATTTTGGAAGATAAGTGTTTGTTTTAGTGTGGGAAAGCAGCTAAACTGGCTTTGTCTAGTTTCTTATCTGTCAAGTTTGTTTATCGCATGCAAAATTAGTGTCACAGTTGAGTAGAATTCTCTGTCACTTTCATTTTCTTAGTGAATTTATGTACTTACATAAGTGTCAGTGTGATAAGCATTTGTTTAGAGTTACATATATTTTTGTTGTATCAGATTATACATCATGGAATAAATCAGTGCTTTAACAGGTTTCTCTGATATAGCACAAGCAAGCAAGTTCTATAGCAAGTTCTGTACTTGTTGACCTCACAAAGGACTATAGCATTCAGTACAGTTAATTTCAACAGGTAAAACTTTTAATGACCCACATGGTAAAGTGTACATGTTGCAGCTGTTTATTTAGTAGACCAATATTTGACGCAGCCCATGCTAATGTATATGCACATGAACATGTACTTTATGAGCAGGTTCCTCATAAGTAGAAGACTGTTTATGTTTTCTGTGGAATCTTTTTGTAAAGCCGCTACAGTCTGTGCAGTCTTGCCTGAAGCCCGATTCTGAAACCATTACCCCCTTGCATGATGTGTGGACACTTGCTGGTTTCGTTCTTTCTCCATCATGCAGAGAGTTGTTATGACAATCACTTATTTCTCAACACCCCTCACCCTCATACTGAGTAAAAGACCTGAACTAAGTATTGATTCTCGTCATTATTAGTCCCAGTCTCTCTGCTGCACCCACTGTCACAGACCCGTCGAAAGGTCAGAAATTGCCTCCCCCATCTCTCTGTCACAAGGACTTGACTGCATGTGGTTCTATTGATTTGTGAATTTGATTAATTTTTCAATATTTCAGCACAATTTTTTTCTTTTCTCAGTATGTGACTGTTTTCTTTGGCAAGAACACCCATTGCAGGCCATTTGCATTCTTGTTTGGCGAGGGCACCCACTGTGCAGTTGATGCTTTGAACATGTTCCCAGATGTGCTTTTTCCAACGTGGTTCATTTGAGAAACTTGGTTAATTAGTGTGTCTGTATTTGAGTGGGACTCTGTTGTATTTTACTCCTTCAAGACTACACACATATCTGTGAATGTGTAAATGATTGTGGATAATATTCTAGTGCCTGTGTACTTGCCAGGAGCTACCAGCCATCTTCAGCTTTCTGAATAAATTCATGGCGCAGTGTTTTTTTCTGTATGATGAAGCATCAAAAGACAAAGATACAATTTTCAAAAGTGAGCCTTTTGAGTCTTTGCTGTGTCTCTGAACTTTCTCAATAATATACCATATACTCTAGGTATACACAGTTATTGTTTATGTACTTTCTTCTTTCATGTTCACTCTTACTGAAAAACTACAGTACAATACAGGATGATACCATCTTTAAGAATCATTTCAGTAATTTCTGATTTAACTTTCTTGTGATGTTTTTTTTTTTCTGTAACTCTTGTATTTGATGTCTCATTCCAGAGAGAGACTCTCTCTCCAAGCAGTTTGAACAACATTCTGGCCTGAAGCAAAATGTGTTTAAAGACTCCGCTGTCATGTTTAAAGGCATTTATGGGAGGTTTTGTATGTGTCTGTTAAAACCTGTAATTAAAATGTATAGTTCTTGCAAAACACTCTACCTGCCGTGAGCAAGTATGCATATGTTTAAAAGGCCAGCATCATGCAGCAAGAAATGCAGTGTGGATACCCATGTCATGTTCTCCCGCTACATTTTGGTAAAGAAAATGCTTGTGAACATGTGTGCACAGATGCTAGCCTGCATCTGGGGATGCAAGTATAGCCTTACTTGCATCCCCAGGAGTTGTCTCAGATCAATAGGTGTTGGATGGGGCAGTCATCGATCAGCTCAGTGCATGGAGGCTAATTTATGCCACTGCACCGGCGATCCCTCCACACCGAGGCACCAGTGTGTGAAATTCAAATTATTATTGCAGCCAGGCAATTCCATTATCTGGGGGAAGGATATGTCGCTCTGGCGCATATTGGCTGTCTTTTTTGTGTAAAGGGAGAGAGAAGGAGAGGAGGAATGCGGGCCAAGGCTAGCCCTCAATGGCCATGGCAGTGGGGGTGTGTGTGTGTGTGTGTGTGAGAGAGGGGGGGGGTATTCCCAGCCAACACATACCCACACACCCACAATAAACAGAATTAAAGCTGCTGTCATTTTGGGACTTATAACAACAATGATTTACCTATGCATGGATATCACGCATATGTCAAAGAAGAGAACTAAGTGTTGTGTGCTTTTCCCGGATGTCTTACAGTTTTATACTTTAAAATTAGCCGGTTATTGGTTCATCTTAAATCAGTCAAACCAGTACTGTACTGTATATGCAAATCTGCCTTCAGAGCCCATTAGAGAATTCCAGCTATTCTCATTCATCTAGGGTTAAGAGGATCAATAAAGTATGTCATTATTAATGTGTAACCGTTCTTATAGGTGGCACCTGGGGAGAAATAACTGGCTGTAAGAGGAGTATATACTAGTTTTTAATTTCAGGCCTTTAAGATCAGCCTGGTATTTTTGCTTTTGTTAATAAGGGGTAATGTAATAAAATTTTATTCTGATTTTAGTAATGTCAGTTAAGTTTTATTGATTATGACATCCCCAATCAGATAAGAAATGTTTTACAAGTGTAATTTTGGTCATGACAAACAACTTTTGCTCCCCAGAACTCCACCGTCTCTAACATGTTCATGTTTAACACCTGTGCATTTTCTTTTCCCTGTCAACCCGACCAGTAGCTACGTTCTTGAAAAGCTATTAGTTCAGTCAAAAAATGAATTTACTCAACTTGTATGTTTGTATTTCAGTCTCAGTTTCTGTGACTGACATTACTGAACTGTGGTATCTTTCATCTTTCAGTCCATCCTGTAAAAGAACAAATAAAACACAAAACGTTATTTTTCCTGTAGCGCCATATCATAACAGGAAAGGACAACGTTAATATATAACCTTTCTTGGCATGATCCAAAAGGGAGTAATTCGCCACCCAATTGTGGATTATTTCACCCTGGTGACAGGGGCATCAGATCAAATGTGTAATTTGGGTAGGCAAGGACAAAGGCCATTTATTGGCTGAGGGAGATTACATGAGGAGAAGCAGAGAGTAAATACAATAGAACTTTAGGGAGACTCATTAAAACCAAGTACAAGTACAGGAGAGTTTCTTGGCCCTGAGTCACAATTAATTAGCACTGCAAGAGGCCTCAACACTGCTCTACATGTACAGTATTTGAAAGAAAAAAGAAAAGGAAAAGAGATAAATAAAGAAAATGAGAAAACCAGACTTCTAATCAGAATTCTGAAATTGCTCAGAGATGTGTATCATTGACGGTGGGACAGAGGGTCATGGCTGTTTCCTGACATTCCCTTTAATTTGCGCAATTCACTCTTTTTTTGTCAAGTTTAGACAATCCTAAATCTCATAAGCATGTCCTCTGCAGCAGTTTTCTAATGTTACAGCATGAGTTTTTTTTTTTCTTCTCCTCAAATAATTTTCAAGGACAGAAAAATGGGAGGATATGCCATAAGGTAGTATACTCTGACAGGACCATGGGACTCATTGCCATTGTTACTTTGTGTTATTTTGCTAGTGATGTACTTTCCACTGAAGCTTTTTTTTTTTTTTTTATTGCATTTCAACTCAACTGACATTTAAAAACATACTTCCAAAAGCACAATATGTATGTGTGAGTCATATGTGTCACTGCATGTGATTTCATACTTTGTGTGTATACACCCGTGTATCACTTAAAAACTTCTAGGGATATCCAACCATAACGGGAGTCAGTTATTGGTGTGGTGGTTTGTCTTTTGCTCATATTTCCACCCTATACTGACCTAATCACAATCATCCTACTGGAGTAAATCGTGTAGCAATTCAAAACTCACCCAGATGCTCTTTGAATAAAAAACACTTATCTGTAGATGCTTGTACATTGTAGAGACTGTGAAAAGTCTTTAAAATAGCATTTCGGTCATAGAACACCTGTAATGTAAGTACAATACATACCAATTAAAATGCTTTTAGATAGTCAGTATTTTGTTAAAGGACATTTTTGAAAAATTGCAGAATTACATTTTGAAAAACTTATAATGTTTACAGGATCACTAACCACCTGTTAGCCTGTATGGTTTAAAGTGAGACATTTCCCAAACTATTAAAGCTACTGTAACATGGTTGCTTTTTATTTATCTATAGAAGCATACAATATAATTCTAATGAGTTATTCAATCATTCTGAAATGTTTTTATACCAATAATTCTCTCCAGGGAGTACATACAGTATTTTGTAGGACATATTAAGAAATGCTAATATGAGAATAATTGAACTCAGCTTGACAGTGTTGTTTCACCTTTTTGAACATTTCAATGGCATTTCAATGTGCAAATTTTATGTGTGGTTCGATAATGGTAGCTACATTTATTAAGACCAAAGTACAAGCATTTTAAGGGGTCAACCATTGTTTTTGTGTGACATTTTCCAGTGGGTTTGACCTCTTTCTCACTCCCAAGGGTTTCCTTTCCATGTCATTCAGCCACAGCAATAGGTATTAGCTTGGCAGGACAGGCCTTTTTTTTTAACCTGGTGATTGATAAGTCACCAGGACCTGTGTTGCAGAGAGATTGCATTTAGCTGCTGCTGCCAAACCAAATAGGCAACCAGTCTGTCTGGTAAAGGAAAAAAATGAAGAATGAGGGACAGAAGGCATAAGAAAAGTAAACATGTTAGAAAAAGGGAGTTAAAGAGAAATTTGGTTGTTTCCTGCCTGTTTTAACCCTTTGTCCCTTATACTCATTTTTGCCTTTAGTAAAAATAAATTCTTCCTACTAAAGTGTCCAGATTGCTTTGCATGTTTTCCTTATGACTCATTTTATGTATCACATCATTGAAATAGAAATTAAAACTGCTAATTCATGTTTGCTATCAACAGGAGTTGTCCATTATCTATGTTGTTTACATATTTTATTCCAAAGCAAGCCAAAAACTAGAAATGCATTATTACATCAATGTTATTATCCAGGTAATATGTACTGTATGAAAACCATGCACAGTAAATGCAGAATACAATACTGCTATCTAACATTTTTTTGTCCTCTTCATTCTGTCTTGCAGGTAATGTGCTGTATCTCAATTCATCTGGTTGGGTGCGGCCTCAGTGATGACCAAAGCTGTGATGAGTAACAAGCTTTATTGTATAGGTCATAGTTGAATATGTGCACAAAGCACTATAGACACATCTCAGATACTGTGCATTAACACCATGTGCATATCCACACACCACATAAAGGCATAACATGCTGTAGAAGACACATATAGATATGCATGCACATATACAAAGACACATAAATACATAAAAAAATGTCTGGATTTAGCTACAGCTGCTTGACCTTACAATTTAACTTCATTTGCAAGCATTTAACATGTCTAAAAAAATTGTAAAAATTGTAAAAGGTAAAAATAGTGAAAAAATAGTACTTTCCAACAACATGACAAAACAATAAGCACATGAAGTCAGAGATTGACCTTTATCGTGCTGTATTTTCAAAAATATGCACCATCTGCTTGTGTATGTCACCTTGCTGTACATTGTATAATTTGATTCTATTTGTTTTAAATGGGTAACCATTGGTGCATCCATGCATGCACGCATATAGACTTAAAAAACAACTCAACAGAATGCACACACATCTTTATTTACACTGGCACACATGCTTTTGTTTGCCTGATCTTGCGAAAGCAAACATTGGCAATCTGTGTGTAACACTGTTCTTTTCATGTGGGTGGTTGAGGAGTATTAGGGTTAGTTGACTGCCTTCACTTAGGTATATAATGTAATCAAACACAAATGTGTGTCTCAGTTTTTCACCCGAGTTACAGAGAGTTAACTGCCTGAAGTTTTTTTTTGTTTTCATACCATAAGGCAGTGTAACTGGTTGAACGTACAGTGTGGCTGACTTGACATGCACAAACTTGTAGATTTTTAGGTCATGTTTACCTTTGCTCTCATTTTCTTCTCTATTGTTGTTGATTATGTAATAGTTCACCTGTCTACATGAGCTGTGACACTGATAGGAAAGGGATGCTTTTCTAAAAAATAAATTAAATCCTTGCAAGTGTGCAAGAAAAATGTTTCATTCAGTAGGGAGAGATTTGTTTTGTGCTTTTCTGTATGTAGGTGTTGCTGTAGGTGTATGCACAGAGACTGACTGTAGGTAGATGGAGACAAGCAAGGTGATTAGGTTGAGCTGATCTGAGATAGAGCAGTGTTGGAGTTTGCGATGCCTAATAAGGATTGGATGAATAAAACGGGACGAAGGAAATAAGCAAAGAGAGAAAAAAAAAAAAAGTTTAAGCGAGGTGTTTTTCAAAGTTGTCACACAAAATTGCTAGTTGATATGGTATAGAATTACACTAGCCAATTAAAAACTCTGCAGCTAAAGTATGTCTTAGAGCAGTTCAATATTTTGGGGAACACCCTTAGTCACTTTCTTTCCCAGAGTTAGATGAGAAGATTGATATCACTTTCATGTCTGTCCACTAAATAGGAAGTTAGAGCCAGCACAGGATTAGCCAAACGTAACTTCCTACTATATCCAGAGCTCAGCAATTAACATGTTGTATTTTGTTCCTTTAAAAGATTGGTAAAAACAACATATTGTTGTTTCACAAGGATTTACTGATCAAATGTTTTCTTGGCAGGCAGCAGCAGGGCAGGGTGTGTTGACTTCCTGGAATCTCTGCAGGTTGCCTGGTGTCCTCATTGTGAAGACAGGGATCCAGGCCACCAACAAATATCTAGTCTGCACTATAGTTAATACAGGGACATAAGTGTGTCTAAAAGAAAGCAAATAAAGATATTTCCAAAAATGTTAAACTAGTGGTTTAAAAAACAAAACAAAAACAATAACCATAATGTGACATGTTAGAGACAAAATATGTCAGACTCAACTTCAAGCTGACTAGTTTAAAGCTGCCCACATTTCACTGTGGAGTGTACAAACTCTAGTGCTGGAGAAAAAGTATTGAATTACCTATAGAGAACTCTGAGAACAGCTCATATACATATGTGTATTTCATTTAAATGTTGGTTAAGTGTTTGTTTGCATTGCTTAATCTATTTCCTCATGATTGGAGGTAAAGGCAGGAAAATTCTCACTGGCCCTTTGAGCTATAGACTTCTGCTTAAGTCCTAAATTGACAGGGAGACAGAGGACATTTTTAAGTTTTAAAACAATGCATTCTCTTTCTGGAACTAGTCTTTATCCAGCACCAGTCAGACTCACTGCATCAGTGAACTTACCGCAGTGTGTGATTGATAGACTGACATTGATATTAGCCTCTAGTAGCCACACCAGCTAAGAGGCCATTCATTCATACTACTGTGTGAAACTATTTAAGTCTTATTACACTTTAAAAGCCTGAGGTTGTGTAGCTTTAATGTTTTGTTACCATCTGGAGTTATTACATACGTCTCTGTCATTTTGAGCATCATTACAAGTTGAGAGGAGTTGGTGAGGTTTTACCACATTTCCTGAAGGCAATGTGGTCCAGCTCTGTTAACCCCACCCCCTGCGCCAAAAGAGAGACACAAGTCTGAAAATGTAAAAATACAATCTGTACTTGAAAAGAGTTGAAACTGAATCTGAAAACATTTTTAAGTGGAAAAACCTGTCATACAATTATTTATAGTTTGGTTATTATGTTTTTTTCAGGTGTCATGACCAGTAGAGTTCCAACAACTTCCAGTTTGAAGGTTTTGCTCCCTCGGCATATCGCCCTAATCTGGGTCCACCACACTCACACAGGTTTAGTCATTATTTCACATGCAAATTTCTCTATCTGTCATACCCTGTGCAAGTGTAGACTTGGAACATGAAGATTTTTCATAAAGAACAAATCTAATCCTCACCTAAACAACCACAGTTGTTTAGACATCAAACGCTGATCTCAGTTCTGCTGAGCGCCTCAAAACTGGTGGGCAATATTTATGTGAGTGTGTGTCGCAGTAGTAATTCCAGTCAGAGTAGCTCATAAAGATGTCAACACACATACACCCTGTCATTACATTGTTGAGTGTTGGCATGGTTACCTGGAACTTAGCCAGTATACGTTGCATTTGTGTGTGTGTATGTCTGCTGAAAAGTAAACAATGTGTGTGCAAAAAGCTCCAGCTCCAGCAAAAGCAGAGAAGCAGAAAGAAATCATAAGAGTGTTTGACACCCTGTGAGGAAAAAAAAAATGTATAAAGAATTAATGACAGAAAGAAGACAGACAGACACATGCACATACACACAGACACAAATGTACAAACACACACACACACACACACACAGAATGGGAGTGTGCATAAAGCAAACTCAATCATAGCAAGTCAATTCACTTTGATTTGATCTTCAGTCTCATCTGGAATTTAAAGCATATTGTAGTTTGAGGTGATGTTTAATATTATTGCATGGTGACTGGGTAGCGCACTGGGAATAATGTTACACTCTTGCACAGCTGAGCATAATGTGTGAGTGTGTGTGCTGAATAAATTAGGTCCTGATTATGCTGAGCTAAGGAGAAATTTGATGGTGAATAACTAAGTGTTGGCTTAGAAAAAGAGCAACAGAGTGAAAACTGGTAGAGTGATCAAAATCTGGAAAGAACACAGATAAACCAGTTTTGTTTGTGACAGTGAAATGTGATGTGTGCATACAGAAAAAAAAACATGTATGTTCATACACCCACACAGCATTTCCACCCTCTGTTGCTTGAATTGGTGTTCTTCATGACACACACACACACAGACGTGCACACACACACATCATTTATCAAATATGTCATACAGACATCAAATTTAATGACTGATTGTAGAGTCGAGGCCAATTATTCAAACACACATGGTGGGGAGCTAATCTGTCAAAAATATCAAAAATGCCTTGCTCTCCCTCTTTTCTATTTCGTATCCTCCCTTTTTCCTACACACACTCTCATTCATCTTCCTTTAGTTTCTTTTTAATTTTCCGTTTTTTTTAAATCTGTAAAAAAAAAAGGGTTTGTCTTTTGCATTAGCAAGGAGAGCAGAGTTTGTGGAGTTAGTGGTAGGTCACCAGGACCTTGGGTTGACTTGCTTCCCATTAGACCGACCTGCCAATAATTAGTGCTGACCTGTGTTTGACTGGTGGTGAGGTAAAGGGGAAAGGTCATAGCCTGAAGGGCAGCCAGTTGTATGGCCACTCAGACTAAATAACCATAGGTGTTGACTGGAGCAGGTGAAGCGGCCACCAGCTACACAACTTCACACTGGTCATTAGAATGAAAACACACACACATAATACATGCACAAGTTCATAGAAATGGTACATGGAGGTACACAACTAACACAACACAACCACATATTTACAATATGTGTTCTTCACTGAGATCTCCATTACATGCATTCCATTGAACTACACACTGACATGTACAACAACACATTTAGAAACACAAATACATAACATCTAGTTCTAGCACATTTGTAGCACAGTCACTATAACAGTAATAGAAAGAAAATCGTGTCCCTCTTACACAGTGTATTTGTGGACTGGACACACATTTAAGCAATGTTTTTTAACCTACATTTATGCATATGATGACGGAGGTAGTGTGCTCATTTTTGGCTTGTTTTTTTTATTTACAGACTGTGTGAACAGACCTACTGACAGTCACACTTTTGTGGCTTGTGGTTTTTGTATGCTCTTAATATGTTGCTGTTAAATACTAGGGGGTGAAAACCATATTTTGTTCTGTTATGACCAAATTTGGTTCCACCGACTTGTAAGACACTGGCCTCTGGTTGGCTTGCAGTCATGTGTAATGTCAAAAGATCAAGAGCAACATATGAAAGTGTCTATCAGTAAATAGGTCATGCTAGGACGTTTAGAATTTACAATGAAAACCAAATTTGTCAGTTTATTTGAACTTTTGTGAATCTGACAAAGGTACAAAGACAAGTAACCTATACATAATAATGTCAGATTCAGGGACTTTGGGGAAATCTAATAAAGACCAAGGGTGGAAACTATTGTTGAATGCACTTAACCTTCAAGCCCTCAGGCGACATTACATGAGAAACCATCATGCTACCATGATGAATATAGCCATGCAGGCTTAGTAGTACTTAGAAAACCATCTTTTGAAACCATCCAAAAATGCAACCTGAACCTCTAATATACAAGAAGAAAACCATACACCAATTCTTTGCAGAAACACAGCCAAGTTCTCTGGGCCCAAGATCATCTCAGATGCCAAAAAGGTACCAGAAACATGTTCCATATTGTTTAAGAAAAACTGAAGTTGGACTCCTTTTATTAGATTTTGTATGTTAGTATGCAAACTTATCAGAAATGGGGTTTGTGATATTCAGCAAAAAAAAAAAGAAATCAAATGTAATCACAGAACTGTAATAGAATGAATTGCAACTGAGATTTCTAAATCTGGATAGGGAATGAGGAGCCTTCCAGGAATTTGGTTCATTAGCAGGTTGACTGTTGATAAATTTTATTGAATTGTCTGAACTGAACCTCCTGGTCAACCAGCCATCATACTGGAGCTTGTGACAGTGATTTAACGAGAGACAGTTTTGTGTGCATACACTCTTGGAAATGGTTTGTTTAGATATGATGAGGTGTATGACGTGTGTTTGTCCTGTGGAGTCAATTATATACGAGAGGTGCAATATTAAAATGCCACAAGCCTCATTCTCCAAGTGTGAAAATAGGGCTGTGTAACATTCACCTGTAAAAAAATCAGATGGTTGAAAAAGGGAATCTGTATTGATGTCTTCAAAGTGCCAATGAAGCATTTAGTTACAATGATTGTGATTTAAGTTAAATTTTGGTTAGAGTTATGTATAAACATGTCTCCTAAACATCAGTGTGCTGTAAGAAACATGAACTTATCACATTAGAAAATTGCACAGACAGCTGGAATCACAATCACACAGCTCTGACTTTACAAACGTTATTGAACCAAATAGATCAAATTCTAGCAGTAAAAAAGAATCATTTTGGGCTAGTGTGCCTCAAATGATGATGATGATGATTATGATGGTGTTATACAGTCTGCTGCTTTTCCTGGGGGCCTGACTGAGACACTTCAGTACTGCATATTAACTTGATCTGATCAACCTGGCTCCTGCTGATATGTCGTTTGTTATTGTCATAATAAATGAGTATCACAGGGTATAAAGGAATAGGATACATCAAGGTAACACTCAAACTATTGAGTGTTGTTGAGCACTATTAGCCATAGACATTTGTGTCTATATTATCCACCACATTTGCCTTCACTGCTGTGGTCATTTGTAGCAAAATGGTTTTCTTTAATCATCAACTGATCAATGAGCAGAGAGAGAAAGGGAGCTTTGGGCTCTTTTCTCTGCACATCAATGAAACTTACTCGGCTGTTATAGCTGAGAAAAACTTATTTCTAAATATACGCCATGTACAAAGCATTATAGATTGTTTCGCATTATACTATAATATGTAGTCGGTGTCGGAGCTGATTTTTGAGTCCACAACACTGCCTCACAATATGACATAAGGCAGCAAAGCCAGGCAGAGCCAAGCACAGGCTGTCACTGTTAAAACCCCTGCCCAGATGGTGTCTTGCTTTGCGACAGCAGCAGTAGTGCTGCTGAATGATAAAGACAGAGGCACCAGAAGAAAGCAGTGTGACTGCTGCTTAAATCTAATTACTGTGCAGGGTTTTCACCTTGACCTGTTTGTCTGTAAATCTCTTGCAAGTACAGAGGGAAGTTAGATAAACATGATACTTTAACACCATCTTACCCACAATTTCAACAACAAAGTTTGACACAATGTCTCCGCTGTGTAAGTAGCCCGAAAATTTCTCCTGCTTCGGAGTATGAGAGAAACTAACATTAGCCACACTGACCGTGTAGCATTACCGTGCAACTAATGGGGCTACATTCAGCATGATAACACAATAAAGAAATGGTAACTCCTTTAAAATGTTAACACTTCAAACTTTGAACAAGGACCAAGTTTAGGTCCCAGAATCAGTTCATCTTTGAGCTTTGGTCATGAAATGAATCCAGCAGCCACAAACTGGTCATCACTTTATTTCACACACACACACACAGAAGACTTCTGTGGTTATCGATACATCCAACAAGTGAGCACTGTCTGTGAGTTGTGCTCTGCTGCTACCGTTTTGCTGTTTGCAGAATGAGAGAAAACAATGTGGGACTGCTATTTTTCACAGAGTTTTAGTGGGACTGCTATTTTTCACAGAGTTTTAGTGGGTGGTGTTTGGCCTGAGCCTGAGGACGGACTATGTCACTGATGCTCAAAAGAATGTCATTTTCCCCCTCGTCTCCCCATCATCCCCCTTGCTAAAAGGAGCCCGCCCACCTGCCTGAATGACTACAGGCCAGTTGCACTCACTTCGATCATCATGAAGTGTTTCGAGAAAGTGGTGCTGGCCCACATTCAGAGCAGCATACCGGACACCATGGACCCCCTGCAGTATGCCCATCGTCCCAGCAGGTCCACCTCAGATACTATTGCGGCTGCACTACACTACTCCCTCTCACACCAGGAGAACAAAGACTCCTACATCAGGATGCTCTTTGTGGACTACAGCTCCGCCTTTAACACGGTTATCCCCCATAAAC
>JAUMHL010000014.1:15076152-15119569 GCA_032362345.1 Sandelia bainsii
ATCGACCGCAAACGCCTGCAGAGAGTGGTAAAGACTGCTGAGAAGATCACCAGGACTCCACTGCCCTCTCTGCAGAGTATCTACAACAGCAGAGTCCGCAGGAGGACTGCCTCCATACTCAAAGACTCCACCCACCCCCAACACGGACTATTCACACTTCTACCCTCAGGCAGGAGGTATAGAAGTGTGAAATGCAGGACTACCAGGCTAGAACTTTCTTCCCCAAGGCTATTAGACTCCTAAACCACTGACTGGAGTTTACAATCAGGATCCACTTCATTCTATGTACCTCATCTGACTTGTTTACAGTTAGTTTGCACACAAGCATTTGCACTTCCAAATGCTATTTGTTGCACATGCACAGTTTGCACATACAGCACAAAAGAAAAAGGAATGGCTGCACTTCTGTCTTACTTGGTGTGTGTCTACATACACCCGGGGCTGCACTGGCACAGGAAATCGGCCCATTTTTGGCACACAGATGTACCGTTTTCGACCAGCAAAGCCTGCTCAGTTTTTGGGAAATCTACACCTAACTCTCAAACGAACTTACTGAGACACTCCGCAGTGTTTGTTTGCTTCGGCAGCTGCAGGAGAAGGGCTGTGACTCAAGTGCCGTGATTGGAAGCAGAAGCGAGGCAAGTGCTGCGGCGTTAGCACGAGGCTAAAGACTAACCCCACCAGACCTGCAATACCGCTCTGCTTGCGAATGTACGATTGCTGGACAACAAGCTGGACACACAGTGGGATATGAGAGACTGTTGTGTTTATTTTCACTGAGACATGGCTCCAGGACAACATTGCAGACTCAGCCATCCAGCTTGATGGATTGACCACCTTTCAAGCGGACCAGGACGCCTCCGGAATATCCCGGAGGTCATTGATGGTGCTTGATATCTCTCACACACACACACACACAGTGTGTAAACCGAAATTGGTGTACAAATGCTCCTGTTGTCATGCGACAGTGTTCCACACTGATTGAAGTTTTATCGGTAAAGTGTTGGCCTTTCTACCTGCTGAGTACAGCTGTTTGCTGGTGGTCACCATGTACCTCCTGCCTGGTGCTAATGCTAACCAGGTGCTAGCTGAGCTCTAAAACACCATCGGCAAACTACAAACCCCGACGCATTTTTTCATTATTGCTGGAAACTTTAACCAGGCCAACCTGAGGTCAGTTCCAAGGTTCTTCCAGCATGTGAACTTTGCTACTAGAGGGGAAAACTGTCTGGACAATGTTTACACAAATGTTTGTGAGGCCTACAAGGCCTCCCCTGACCCCACCTCACCACCATCAGTGTGTTCATTGTTCGTGTGTACAAGTCTCTGCTGAAAGGCACCAAACCAGCCCACACAAACATCAGTGTGTGTCTGACTGGTGCTGTTTCAGCTGACACCAAGTGCCTATAGCAGGCTGAAATTAGGCTAACTGAATTATCAATTACTAACCACCATCATTAAGCCATAACTCTCACACATGCACACTGTCATCCTCCCTCACTGAGAGTCCTGTTAATTTGCTAACATTACTCCTACCTTTTTATTGGTACCTATTCTGTCTTCCTCCTTCTCTTACCCACTCTATCCCTCGGTCTTTTCCCTCTCATACTCTTGATCTTCTCCATGGCCAGCGATCTCTTTCTTCCTCTACTCAGGATCCCGTTTGTTGTAATGCTGCTGACGTGGCAGGACCTGCGGTAAACATGTCATTTTTGCAGCATTTGCCTTTAGATTTTTTTTTTTTTACTTTTTCCTCCAGTAGCTTCTTTGCACCTCCCTTTCACTTTGGTTTAGCCATGTTAGCCTATTACCATCTGATAAAATTACACTTTACCCAACTTTATGCACAGACTATCAGCTCGGCTTGTCTCTCAGGGCCGGGGAAACTCAGAGATGGGGGGTGAAAGAAGGAGGTTGGAAGGGGGTCAGAAGATTTGATTGGGCCATCATAGTATCAGTACAGAAAATGAACCACTGGGCTGCTTTCCATGCTTTAAGGGCTTATATAAAAAATTAAAAAAATAAAGTATATTTACAAAAATTACATCAGCCTAAAAGTCAGCCCACCAGGATAATACCTGGGGTGCCAGATTACCACTCCAGCTGCATACACCAGAGAGTCAAATATATATTCAAACATGAAAAATAGGTGGATTTTGCATAATATTGTTTTATTAGTAGATGAATGAGTGCCAAAAAGCAGAGAATAAAGCAGAGAATAAATAAAACATTTCCCCCACCTTTATCCTTACCAGTTGCTAACTTTCTTTGTCTCTCTTTGCTCTCTGTCATTGTATTAAATGATTGTTAACATTCTGAATGTCTTCAGGCATTTGCATATTGTGTCACGATTAACAAAATGGCGGACCCAAAATGCACTCAGGCAGACACGATATAATGTTTAACAAATTGGTTTAATAAGAGAAACAGACAAATGAAAACACTCATGAAGGATAAGCTAGGGCTAAACTGAAAATCACTCCGGAAGGAGGCAAAGGGTACAAAAACTAAAGTGACTAATCAAACTAATACTGCGATACAAGGCTAAGGCAAAAACCTATAGAGATGAGAAACTAATAGGTGGAAATAGAAAACTCGGACCAAAACCAACCTTTAGTGTAACAAAGGAATCAGGATCACAGGCAGAACACAAAACCATCAGAGCAAGTAAATTCAGAGGCATATAACAGCATGAGTTGAGCTGAGTAACACAGATGATCTGACAGAGAATAACTGAGGGAGAAGGGTTTATATGGAGTGATCCAGATTGCTTGATTGGTGACAGCTGAAACTGATGAGGTTGAATGAGAGAGCATGGACCAGAGTTAACAGGAGTGCTGGGAGTAGTAGTCCATAAAACCAGGAAGTGAGTAGTCCAGAGGGTGAGAAAGGGGTTATGGGTAATGCAGTCCACAATGAACAGAAAAACAGGCATCAGGGCAAACACAGGAGAAACATGGACCAAAAAGAAAACATGAAACTGAACCTAACAAAGACAGAAACTGTGCCAACAGATGTACAGAGAAACATGAGGGAGAATCATAATATAACCTGAAATTAAGCCAGACAGAGATTGTGACATATTGAGTCTGTCATTTGGATCTGATAGCACCTGGAGTTGCCCAAAGGACTGTTTTTCTGTAATGTCTTACACATGTACATAATGATTCTTTCATTATTTGAAAAAGTGTTTTGGATATAAGGCAGAAGTATGGCAAAAAGTTGTTCATATGTGGTGGTTAAAGATGGAAAATGTTTTGTTTTTTTTCTTTTTAACAAGAACTTAATAAAAGGATGAATGTGGCAAAAAGCAGGCAAACAGCATTTTATTATTATTTCCTTCTCAGTTACATATTAAAACTTTCAGAGCAGTCTGATAAAATATTTTATCCATCTATATTAGAGCCAAAAAGGGACTCTTTGGAAACAACAGCTGGAGCCTGATTTTCAGATTCCGACCATGACTTTTTAAAAACTCAGCCCTGGTTTCTGAATCAGCCCTGAGGTTGTAAGACTTAATGCTAAAATCAGGTAACAGAGTAGAAAAATGAAAGTGAACAAGATATCAAGCACCATCAATAAGCTCCTAAAATATATAAAAATAATAATGTGAGCACTTTTTTCAATAGCACAAAGACTAAGAGGAGAATTGACTAGAATAAACTAGAGATAAACTTGTACACAAGAGAGCAAATGAGAAATATAGCAAGAAACAGCTGGATAGTGAGAGCTCATTATTTAATAGCCGAGTGCAGAAAATCCATTTTATGTGTGGGCTTTAGCATGGGGATAAATTAGCATATGAGTAAACAGAACACCTCACTTGTGCACATTCCAAGCCTCCCTGGGGACTTGTCTCCTCAGGTTCTGCTTTTAATTTTTTACCTTGTGTAGTAATGACTTACTACACAATCTTCCATGTTAAAATACACACAAAAGATTGTAATGCTTTTTTATCTGCACATTTCTTCACACATGCACCTACAAATATAAAAACTGCCATTTGCACACACACCTACACATGTAAAGGCAATATATTCCTTGCAATACACACAACAAAAACACAACACACAATTCTGTAGCTAATTAATCAGTGAAATTCACTGCCCCAAACAAAGGCTACATCTTTTGTTTCATCACTACTTACCTTTAAAAGGACAGAAACACTTAGATTCATTACATTCAAAGACACACAGGCCCATCAAACCTTGCTCATATGTCCCCTTTAACAAACTAAAACAATGTGCTCCCTTGCCTGATGGACTCAGAGCACACAGTTGAAGAGAAACTTGGCAAGTGCAGGCTCAGCAGACCCAAACAAAGGCACAGGTGAGACTGAAAGTGGTCTTCAGTAATCAGGATTATTAGTCCCTCATTCCCCTTTCAAAAGGCTCTTTTGACACTTCTCTCACCATTTTGCTTCTACCACCCACCACAGCTACTCACTACTGATGACTTACCTCCCCCTTTTGTTTTCTATCCTCCTAAACAGTTGTCAACTTGTCTCCACTGTCTGGGATTATACAAGGTCTATTTCTCCCACAGCTTACAAGGGTTTTTCTTCCTTTCAGACCCTCAGTAATGTCCCATTGTTAAGATACATTGTGTACAGCATCAAGTACCCTTTATGAAGTGATGCTTGTGCTGTGCTGTTCTTTTCCAGCAATCACAGCCTTTTTAGAAATGGTACTACTTTGTCCTTGGTCTGGGTTTGTGTGTCTGTTCACTTCCTGTTCAGCAGCTCAATTCATCTGTATTCACATCTGATCTTAATAAAGGTATATTTCAAACATAATAATTCACCAGTGGCCTTTCAGGCTTTCAGTGTGGCGCCCAATTCATTATATGGCAGAGTGAAAGAACTGCATAGACATGGCAATATGGTTCTCCACTCAGTGTCTAGGGCAACATGGAAAGAGCAGTCTGTGACATAAATGGAGACAGTCAATACAGAACAGACCCAACCTTGGATATTAGCTCAGGTTCCCTTAAGGTGGTATTGGCACCAGGTCTATGGGGATGCTGGGTCGGGCTGCACCAGAATGTTCAAATGTATTTAGTAAATTGACTGTGTTGATGGAAAAACTGGAATCTGGAGGATCTAGAGGACATGAGCAGTTTCGGGGGGAAAAAACAAACACTTTCTAGTGCATGTGGTTAATGTGGCTTGTTTGTGGCTAGTTCATCCAAAGTCAGTGCTGCAGCTGATGACATTTATTTTAAAAAAAAAGCTAGTGTTGAATGTCTGGGACATGAAGGAAGTAGTTCTCAGAAGGATGCTATCACTATGTCAGCAATACTTTTGTTGAAATGTGTTTTTAATTGCTTACCGCATGTTTAAATAGCAACTTACTGTATTTTAGTGAGTGTGTGCCTTGGTGTTGTATAATTAGCATGTACATTCAGTTGTAACCAAAATACTATTGAGAGTAAGATAGTCCAAATGCAAATTAGCCATGTGCCCCTGTAGTTTCATGGTAATAATCCATTTGTAGCTGGTTTGAGGCATAGTTATGAAGCCCCCCCCAAAAAATATCTGTTTACTGAGGAAAGGAGTGATAGATGATAACAGTAATATTATATTGTGTTTTGTCCTGTAAGTTTTTTAACCTAATATTTCAACTAGTTATAGGCTACTGTTTCATGAATAACTTGATCCTTGTCTTCCTTCCAGTGGAGTTAGGCCTTTTTAAAGTTTCGGCAGGTACAGAGGCTGAAAATCCCAGGAAACTTGAAAATATTTCTTTTTCTTTTTACTGTTATTTAGATTTTGCTGGCCACAGCAAAAAGCAAAATATGTACATGAAGAAGGGAGTACTGTACATTGTGTTCTCCCTCAATCTATAGCTTTTATACATCTGTCACACTCAAGCCTTGGCAGCTGACAAAATGTACTGACAATCTGGGAAATTAGCTTCTTGTTCCAAAATCCAAAAAAATCACCACAGAGATGGACATCCCTACTGTTTTAAACATGTCAAAGACTATGAGGAGAAAAAAGAACAAAATGGAGATGTTTTGTTTAAGCACTTCAACTGAAGGTTAATCATATTCAAGATCTACCCACTTTTTTCCAATGATGTTCAACCGAAGAGACTGTGATGGCCACTCCAAAAACTTCAGCTTGTATTTAACAGTGGATTTAGACTTTTTTTGTTCACTTTCTTCATTCACTGCATGACATTTGCATACAGAGTTTGCTAATGTTTAGTGGAAACTTCCCTCTAGCTGTGCAATGTCTCTGTAGCACTGGCTGCCAACCAACCCCAATGCAGAATATTTCCACCCCCATGTTCAACAGTTGGCAAGGTGTTCTTTTTAGCAAATTTTGCATTTTATTTTTCTCCAAACACACCTCAGAGACCATGGCCAAAGAGCTAAATTTCAATTCTGCACACTGCACTTGTTTTCATGAGTTTCAATGAGTAACTTCAGACATTGACTTTTGTGATGAGAAAACAAATCCGCTTAAATAGTGGACAGATGCACCACCACTACTGTGTCAGCTGAACCTTTTGGCAGCTCTTTTACAGTTTTGTTTTGCCTTTCTGCCAAGCAGAGGTGCAGTTTTATCTGAACACTTTCTTTGTTTTTCACAGTTTGTCTTGGCTGAAGACCTAAGAATCTGTGATTTCTAAGAGTGGAAATTTTAAGCTGGACCTTTTTATAGACTTGCCTGCTTTGTAAGGCATCAATTAGCTTCATTTTCAGATTCTATGATTATTGGTACAACAACATTGGAAGAATCAGTGAATTTATCAGATCTCTAAATGTCATCAGCTAGCAGTTGCTGAGCATTCTTGACCTGCTGTACAATGAGTAAAGGTTAAGGCCTAACAATTTGTTGAAGTTTTGAGTTTTTTTATGTAGATGTAGAAAGATGCATAAACACTTGTTTAATTTTAATTAAGAAGCAGTGCATGCATGCAACATTACCTGCATTTACATCTGACGACAGGCTCTCTGTATTTACAAAATGCTTTAATCTAAAGTTTTTTTTAAACGTCTGATTGCTGCAGGGCTTGTATTTACTTTTTTCTCTTCAAAAAATAACAAAATACAATATGTAAGTTGCTTAGAGCCTAAAGCTTTCATACAACCATATATTCGAAGGTCAGGAGAGGCATACTCTTTTGGAAACATAATAATGAAAATTCATGATGAAAGCAAAATACTTGAACAATACTTGATTGTTTTGGTTCAGTGTGATGACTGATGATGCCCTCTGAACTATAATCAGTAGGAGGGGTGACTCTGACTGACAATTAGCCTGCGGACATGGACAATAGGTCCACAGGGAAAGATATGCATACAATGAAAGACAATATACAGTATAACAAGCGACTAATCATACTGTTGTATTCCTGACAAAGGATTGGACCCTATTGAGCAGTTTAATATGTTATCAGTTTTAATGTATAGATATACAGCTAGAAATGTGATTTGCTGGCTATTAATTATTCCCATAAAACACCAAAGGTTATCATCTATGATCAGCTCACAGCCATGCTGTGAAATACAGTTATTCATTTTTACATTATGAGTTAAATCTTTGTTTTATAATAGGGTTGATTCTGACAGACATAACATGGGTGTATGCTGATGATATGTAAACATACCACTGTATGAGCTGCAGTAGTTATTCACAGAAGACAAAATACATCCATCCTATCTTTTGGCCATAGAAATATTAAAATGTCACTAATGGAGCTACACTTTTCCTGATGGTTTGTGTCAGACTCCCACTGCACCATTCTAAAGTCATATCAGGTTTACATGTGGGGGAAAAAGACTTATAAATCTACAGTAGTTAAAGCGGTTTTATGCTGTAAATCATTATTATTATAATCTTTTGTAATTGTAGCCATTGTGTGTTGTCAGATACATGAGATATTTTTATTGCCACTTGCAGTGCTTGTGGCAATACTCACTGAATGAATGAAAAGATTTGAAAGGACATTCAAAGGACAATAAAAAAACAATAAACAGCAGAATAGGAGTATGGTGTGTCAAATTGCACAACCACTGTTCATGATTCTGATTGCCTGAGGGTAAAATCTGTCTTGTCTCTGCAATGTGTGTTTCTGTGTTGAGGTTTTGTCACTGCATGTATTATTTTTGGTGTTTTGGGTTACAGGAAGAATATTTAAGAGATGTACCACAAACACTGTAGCCTTCATAAATATTCAAATTACTGTCTAAACACTAATTTGTATTTTTTTTAAGGCTCCATTGTTACGTGCAGTTTTTTTCATCACATAATTTAGCTTGAGTTTTCAAAAAAAGTATACTCAATATTTTCGTAATTCAAATTCTCCTTTTCTCTCACAAAATGAAACAAACTTTGCAAAATTGCACTTTGCATGCACATGAAAAACTCTTAACCAGAAAACAAATGAGACAAAAGTTTTCTCTGTCAATTTATGCTCTTACTGAAGTTGCTTAGGTTTTGTTGTTTGTATCAAATTGGGCCTGTGATTATCCTTCCATTTCTTCGCTGTTGCATGTCCTAATCCTGCAGTCTCTCCACATTAAGTCAGTGCTAACCCCTTACCCGTTTTTGTTGTTGTAATTACATGTGAAGTGTCTCACATCCCATCCTACAAAACGTTTCCGTCATCTTGAAGCCGCGCGATCACAGAGGCGTGTGCTGTCGAACCGCCAGTGTTGGCTGACATGTTTTCCTTTGTCTTTTCCTTCATCTGAATGAAGCTTCATCTGTTCTGGCTTGCCTCCAACCTATTAATTTGATGGCAGTCTGACTGACACTCTTCACTGGATGTTGAGATATGACGGTACTCCCCCACCAACACAACCACCACACACGCGCGCGCGCACACACACACACACACACACACACACACACACACACACACATACACCCATGAACAACATGTGACTGTGTGATTGTTTGATTTAGCAGCTACCCCCAAAATGTATTATTAATTGCATGCCTGGTTATTAGTGTGTGCGACTAGGCTTTTATTTTTTATGTGTGTTTAACAAAAACTACTGGAGTTAGTGTGGTTAGTATGAGCGTAGAGGCACATGCATGTACTATATGGAGCATGCACTGCATATGATGGTGTGTGCAAAGATGCTATGATTGATGAGGTAGCAACTGGGTTGTAAAATTGCAGGTTTAAGCTGACCTAAGTCAAAAGTTGCCTGAAGCCATTAAACATGATGCATGTTCATGTGATGCAGAAGAGATATAACCCATAACAGTGAGGTGGTCAAGCAGTGACACTAATTTATCCATTTGACTGACTTCCCTGTATTACAAAAGCTTCAGGGTGTAACTGGATTGTCCTCCACAAAATACCATACATTTCTTTTTTGCTGGGGATTGAGAATGATATTGGATAGTGAGGACTTTGATAAGGCATTGACAAAAAGCCTCATCTAACAGATGAATAAACAACCTAGACCATATTATGACTACTAAGTAGTGTACTGAACTGAAGGGATGTAAACAAGGTAGATAATAATCTATTGGTGTTGAGAAAAAGATATGTGTGTTGTCTAAAACAGAGAGAGAAAGAAACAAACAGATAATGTATATTGCCAGGGAATTGTTTTCTGATTTATTGCCTGGAAACTCTGGTGTTTTGGTGAAAAAATTAAACTCCAGGTTATTCCAGTATCTACAGACAGCTAAGTGCTAAAAGTGAGCTGCTTTTTGATGTGTGAGATTAAAGGGATTTAGTACTTTAGTACCTTCTCATCTGGATGCTCCTGAGGGTTGTCTGAAAAGGACGGGAAGCTAAAAGCTAATCTCTTTCTCTTCCCTTTCTCTTCCTGTCTGTCAGCTTGATGAACACACGGCCTCAATTAAAACAGTTTCTCCAAAATTAATGTCCTTCAATATACATTTAGGTAGTATCTCATATTATTCAGGCTCGTTGCGGGGCCAATGTGCAAGCCTTGATGTGTGTTTGAGGAAGAGACTATCTGAGCAGCATCCTGTCTTTCTATTGTTAGAGATAGCAAGATTATACAGAGTCCAAAGGGGCGGACATGTTGGTGTGATGTTATCAAATCACTGGCAGTGAGTAGACATCACAAAAATCAATTTTCTGTTTTCCATCTCTGGTAGCTGACATTTGCCTTGTTGAACCTGAGATTATTTTTTTTCATCATTTTGTTGTGAACATTCTGTAGAAGTGCATTTTAAATCACTTCCAGAATGTGCTAATGTACATACTACACTTCACTGCTTCACAGAAAGTATAGATAAATTGTTTGTGTCTGTTAAACCTAATACAGTACATGCTAAGAGTTTGGGCTGTGTCTCTTCAGGGATGGTGATGATTCTAGTATGCAGCAGTGAAGCTCAAGGTTAAAAGGCCAGGAAAAGGCCTGACTCAGAGATGGGTGCTGTGCTTAATCTGTGAACAAAGGCATTAAGTGGAACACATTGGTATTCTTGTGAGCCTCTCTTGAAATGCATTAAAAACTAGTTTATAATCTCTCTGTCATCATTATCTCTCTTCTGATTACAAAAAGCAAACAAAGCTTAGCAAACTCTATAGCAGTTTATTATTCATGGCCAAACCAGCTTCTCATTTTTACTCCATAACACAGGGCTGTGCAGAATTTCCACTGAACCGACCACAAATACCAGTTTTCATACTGGGTTTGTTGAATGGTGCATTAAAATTTCATCATTTAGGTCTAATGACTGCTCTGATTACAGGAATACTTTAAAGCTTTGGAGGGATTGATTGTGCCCTGTGTTCTGTGCCCTTCTATTTCATCTTCAGATTGATTTATTACTGATTGATGAGAGCTCTCTCATCTCATTCGTTATGAGGATGGATCATATTGAGCAGTACGGTCAGTTCTCATGGCATAATGCATTTATGTGTACTTGCTGTGTGCTAGCTTAAGGGTTTGCGTGTGTATTCGTGTGCTGTGGCTGCACACTTGGTCCCTTTGTTATATACATTCATACTTTAAATGCAGTTCCAGGTTGCCAAGTGCAGGCAGTGTTTGTAAGATGAGCGATGCAGATGGTCTAATCTCTGTGTGTGGGTGTAAGAGACGGTGTGTGTTTTTGCAATTACAGACAAGGTACAGAGCTACAGAGAATCACTGCATCCTTTCCTTCCATCTTTGTGAGAGCCAGTTTGGGGTTTTATTCCTTAAGCTGGAGTATTTTTGGAAAGTGAAGACATTTTGATCAGTACTCACTTCAAACAGCTCTCTAAGTGTAATGGCTCGATTTGTTTTAGGATTTATGCTAGAATTAAGTTAGTTGTGTGTATGTGTTTTGATTTAGCCCATAAAATTCCTTCTTTCGGCTAAAATAGCGTCTGTGAATCTTTCTGTGAATGATGCATCAAAAGCATTTATAAACCGGTTTTGAACATCAGTGGTGTGTGATGTCATAAGTTTACTGTTTTTCAAAAGCCTAGCAGAAGTCAGTGGTTAAGATCTAATTTTGAAATCTGACAAAGGGTTTTTAAATGGAAATGCTCACTTCAAGTTTAGATCATAGTTATCATTTCACAAGCTTTAATAATCAATAAAATCCATAATCCATTGAATTGCCTCACATTAATTTAGTCTGCTCATTTACTCCAAAAGGTAACATTTGAAAAAAGACCCTGCTGATTGCAAAAACTGCAAGATAAATCTAAAAAACTAAAATTACATTATTAATATATAGAACAGGTCCAACGCCAAAGTTCAAAAACAAAAAGTGCATACTCTATGTAACCCTTAAGCCATTTGGTTCACTGGAAATTTGTCTGTTTCTGACACCTGATCTGTAATTGTAAAAACAACACACCCTCCTATTTCGTACAACATACTCTATACATGTGTGTGTGTGTGTGTGTGTATGTGTGAGAGAATGTGTGCTAGTTTCCTGATCAAGTGGTTTTTCTACTTCAGCAAGACCACGCATGCACCTATCAAGGATGTGTGCCAACTGAGATTTGGGGTTTTATGTAAACCGTTTTGCCCCAAGCTGACTGGGCGGTGTTCGTGTTAATATTACTGGGAGTCTGGTCCATTACTCTAGTCTGTTGTCCTCCTTATAGAACCAACTCGTAAAGCAAGTTTTTCTTTTTTTTTGACTAATGAGCCTAAATGTGTGCACATATTTGGATAGGTGCATATGTTTGCTGTCCCTTCGTACTTCACATTTCTGTGTTTTTGCATTCACATACATGCGTTGGAGTTAAAAAGTGCAAAATAAAAAAAAAATGCTATACAATATTAATTTGTAAGCGTCTTTAGTTTTACTAATTTAAATTTTTTCATTTGGGATTGCCTTACTATGTCACCTCTCTCCTTTCCTCATTGCATAATTAATACAGTTGCTAGAGGTGCTTACATTATTGTTGTATGCCACTATTGGTTGTAATACCCTCTTAACGTCATCTTTCTGCTGTAGTCTTTCCCTATAGACCTAGGTCATATTTTTATATTTGATGTATATAACCGTATTTTCATTTACTGGTTTGCTTGATGAATACCTTATGCACATAAAAATTTGCTGTGGATCAAAATGACAATTTTCTTTTTTCCATAATGGGTTTGTCAGTGTTGTTTTACATGCCTGCTAATTGGTACATGTGCATCTGCTGCAAAGTGGGGTGAAGGACTCAATATAATATTTTTAGCCAGATATAAAACTGAACATGTAGAGAGTCCTGTTTAACCACAATGAACAAGCTCAGCACCTAATTTTCTGAAGTATCTTACCAAGATCATTAAATCACTTTGTGCTTTGCTTTCTGTGACAAACCTTGTTAAAGCTAAAAGAGGCCATTTCCCATGATGGCGGCCCAAAATAGCAGCACAAGGTAATGGCTTCAATAGTGACACTTCAGAACCCATAAGTCATATAATGTGATCTCATCCCGCACACTACATGGACCTGAGGCTGGGGGTGAAAGAACTGAAAAGGTTCAGCTATCACTGATCATGTAAGCTCTCTGTACATGATTCTCAATTTTATTCTTAGTTCAGAATTTTCCATTTGTCACCTGCTATGCACTTTGCTCAGATTTAGAAAGAAGTCATTTCTTAGTAGATAATGTTTATCTTTTAAAATTGTACTGTACAATCTATAACATTTTTGAAAATTTAAATCGATGTTCATTCAGAGAGGAATTCTATTAACTTGCAGAGGTGTATAACACCTATTCATTAATCTTCAGATCAAATACCTGGGTTATATCAGCTGGGATGGAAGATGTGTGTATTTGGCGTTGTGTGTACAGCACATAAATAGTGTTGGCAAGCCAGTTAATTTGTTTATGAGTGTACTCAGCGGGCTATGTGACCTCAGTGCCAGAGAGAGTTAGAGTGCATTTAGCAAGCTGATAGCCTCCAAATTAGAACTGGTTTGCATCTATGAAAATATAAGAGATGGGAAGGGAAGGGGAGTAGCTTGATGTGAGTTAAGAGTGCACTGCTAACCCAGAAATACTAACTTTGAAACTACATAATTTATGTAGTAATCTTTGTACTTACAATGGATCCAATGGCTATGTGTCATGTGATAGTGATAATGCAATGAGGTTTATGTGCCTCATGTGTAGGTTTGCTTGTCAGAATTGGGGGACTCCACTGTTGGAAGTAAAAAATAATAACAATAATAATAGTATAACTATGAGAAGAATTAAGTATGCTCCACTAAGCAACTTATCATCTGGTATCCAGTTCTTTTTATTGCATCTGTGGCATATAGCCCTAACATCAGACTATTTACACCGAGTATATAGCTTGGGCGGGTACTTGCTGCACCTCTTGGTGCTGATGATTAGGTTTATCGCTGTGTGGGCACATGGTAATCGAAGACAACTCAGTTGGATTATGGTGGCTGGAGAGTAAGAAGACACTTTTCTTAGATATGTTTTAGTTAGGAAATCAACCTAGAACTTTAAAAGTGATAGAGATTTAACAGGATTTTTCAAATGTGAGACAGGGATTATTATGTTTGAAAGAATTTTGTGTTCAATGCTGCTCACTGTACAGAGAGAGTGAAAGAAAAGACACCTGGTTGAAGGTAAGGCAGCTGTTATTAGGTGTTGATGTTTATTGCTGGTTCAATCAGCAACACAGCAGTTTGTTGAGTCCTTGATTAATTCTTCACTACTGGATAGCTGAATGAGAGTAGTCTTTGTATTACAGTGTGCTACATGCATTTGTCAGTTAATGGAATCCAGGTTTGACAGAAGTGGACTAATTTGTATACAGAATATATTAACTGTCATTTTTGTTTTTCCACAGATTTTACAAAGTTATTTTACCTCCATTTTCCTATTTAGGCTCTATAGTTTGCACGGTCTGCATCTCTCCATCCAGGACCTCACTTGAAACCAGCGCTCACCAGTCGTTCAGTGTGTTCCCGACACTCTACTTAGCCATCAAGTGTGTGCTGCTTCCCGACTGTCAAAGACTAGAAATCTGTGATCTGAGGTGGAAACAATTTTTAAGTGTGAACTGTCCAGTCTTTGGAACTCTTAGCTGGTCTATAGGTGTGTGTTGGCCTTTAGGTGTCTAAGAGTGAAACTTTGCCAGCATATATTGCATTTTTCTTATGTTCTGTACTGTTTAAACAATAGACCAGGTTCGCTGGTTTGCTAAACAGCAGGAATTTTATCTTACGTTCTATGCACTTTATCTGTGGTTGATGACAAGATAACTGTTTATTTAGTATATACCTTGTTGGAAGAACACTGCATAGATGAAGTTGACACGAGACGTTAGAGTTGTTGAGTTACTTAATAATTATAGTTTAGTGTCAGAGCAGACTTTGCACCAAAATATTTACTCTCTGTATTTGGTGAAGCATTTGTGAAAATAAGAAGAGCAGATTTTTCTCACAAAATTAATTATTGTATTTAGATCTGAAATGAGTAATCAGTTAATTTGCTGACAGCAAAATAATTACTATTTTTATAAATGATTACTCCTTTAAGTAATTTTAAATGAATATTTTCAAGCGTGTCCATGTCCAATTTCAACTGATATTCAGGAAAGTGAAGGTATGAGAAACAGGCATTTTTACAGCAAATGCTTTATAAGGTTGAGTTCAGTCAATCAGTGCAAGGTTTGAATTGGACAAACAGTGGTGAGGAGAAAAAAAACCCAGGCCAAAGTATCACATATTGTTTGCTGTTAATCTTGGATGATGTGTTGAACAAGGACAAAAACGATACAAACAGACACTGAAAATGTAAAGGTTGGGTATGGATATGGCTATGAATATAAAATAGGTGGAGTATGATCACCCAGATCATAATTCAAAATAAGTTGTCAGCTCATTTGAAAGAGGCCTCTTTTACTGGAACAGTGTGTGACATGATAGTGAACAAGGAACATTTTGAAGAAATCATTGTACAGATGAAATAATCATTAAAAAAGAAGAAGTTATTTATGAATCTGTTAGTCTCACTTAAGTAGAAGTGGAAACCATAAAATCTTGATACACTTATACACATGTTATAGTAGTTAATGTAAATATAAATATTAATGTTCTGCTCATCACATCTTGTGTCACACCAGCATGAGTTAGAGTGGTCGGTTAACAACATTCGTTAGAAATACAACTGAGTAAGAAATAGCAATGAGAAACAACTATTTCTAACTGAAGTGATTTTGAATCTGCAACAGCTGACAGATATTCAATTAAAAAAAAAACACCTGCCTGGGAAGGCACTTGGGAAGGCAACAACTTTTTTGAATGGTATGTGGACCACTGTCAGCCTTGGGATCATGTATAATTGACAGTTTCCTATGAAGGTGTGATTGATTGCCTGATTAGAGACCCTGGCAGTAGTACACCTCACAGATGGCAAATTAAACAGTAGACAGATGCCCCCACCATCAGCTCCCCACCCCTATCCCACCCTCTTACCCACTGCACAAGCTCAATACACTCACCCTACCCTCTTTGTCCTAGGCTGTGTTGCCCTTTTCCCTGCTTCCTCTTCTGTCCTGTCCATCTTCACTGAACTCCATTCGGCCTGTACATATATCATGTTGTTTCAGAGTTTGACTGTGTTCTGCTTGAATTTTGAAAGCTATCCACATGCTTTAAAGAGAAGATGTTTATATTTTGTCTCATTCATAGATATCAAATGTATAATCTAATATTTGTTTAGTGTTTATCAAATTTATAGAAGAAAATCAGTTTTTAGAATACAGTGAATCCTGCCAGATAAATTGTTACTCATCTGTTTACAGTCAGTCTGGGGAGTATTTCAACCTAAAAGAGCTAAAGTTTATCTTCTCAGTCCACATAGTGTGAGAAAACAGTCAAAAATGGTCAACATAATTTTCCAGAGCCTAAGGTGACATCTCAAAATTAAAAAGTCCACCCAAGACTTGACTTGTTGTGTGTGTGTGTGTGTGTGTGTGTGTGTAGCATGCATAACATTCTATGTACTTGTGGACGTATGTGTTTGTTCAGCACAGAGGGTGCTTGGAACCATAACCAGTGCATCATTAATACAACTCCTGCAGATGTACCATCATTCTTGACAGGTCACCGGGGCCTGCCAACAGGAACATTACGATCCCTGCTACACTTCAGAATTACACATGTACCATGAAAGAGAATACAAGTTTTCACTCTTCACAACGGTGGAGGCTTATGGGGGGTGAAAGGCCCTAGGGTCTCAGTGAGGTTTAAGGACTTGCAGAAAGGAAACAGACCTGCTTTCTAATGCCCAGCTAATCAAGCTTTCATGCGATCCTTCGCCTTGTAGCTTGCTTTTTCTTCACTCCCCCCCATCTCCAGTCTAGCAATGCTCTGCCTGCTCATCCAGTTACCCTCAAGCATATCATTGTTTTATTTTTGCTCGACTGAGTGTGGTTTTTTAATATTTTTCTTTTGCAGTAAAGGCCAGTACTCTAGCTAGCCACTGGCCTCCTCCCTTTCTGGGAGAAGATGTGGACAACAGAGAAACTGTATTAACGTTATTATACTAATGGTTTTTACCTGTGTGTGTGTAACTTTTGCCGCCTTGCCACTAAAGTGCCCCGCCGCTTCAGTGGTTTGGAAAGCATCTGTTATATTCACTCCACAGAGCAATCATGGGCTGCAGATGGAGCCGAAGCTTGTCATGTCTAAGGCCTCCTGGAAGTGCCCTTTGCAAATGCCACAGACAATGATGGGTAGGAGAGAACCGCAACACCATCTCCATCTCCATCTGCATGCCTGACCAACCCAGGTGCTAGTGTGTCAAGCGTTGAACTTACAGTGAAATGAGCTTTGTAATCCAATGATATCTTGTCAGCTCAAGTCTACTGCTCAGAATGTGAAGTGCTTTTTTTTTTGCTGGAATACCAGCTGAACAGTTAAAGGAAAGGCTGGAGTAGCTGCTATGATTCATACATCTAGATAAAGGAATAAACATGGAACTCAGTGGATCTGCACAGAATCCACAAAAATCAGACAGTTTAATACTGACAGGATGCAGCACAAACAAGTGACTTTTATTTACTTCAGCTGTCATACAAATGAATTTAGTGTGTACTCACAAACATGCACAAATAGTACCTATAAACAGGTGGAGCATGAGTGAGTAGTGGGTGTTCTCCAACAGTATTGGATTGAGCCATTTCGTTTGTTTGCTGTACAAGGTCTAAGATTAAAAGATTAATATAAAAATTCAGAATTTCAGCTTTTATTTGATAGTATTTACAACTAGGTACATTAAACAACATAGAACCTTTATATCAATAACCCAGATTTTAGAAACTAATACTAATACTAAAAACTAATAATTTTAAAGACGATCAAACTTAATATGTTGTTGCAGGTCGCTTGTTTTCTATAAATGCATCAACTGACTGACATCACCAAATTGTTGGTTTCTTCCCTTGATATGCTTTTTCAGTCTTTTACTGCGGCCTCCTGCAGTTGTGGTTTGTTTTGGAGGGTTTCACCCTGCAGTCCGGTTTTTAGCGGGTGACTGGCATCAATTGGGTTATAGACCCAATGGTCCATGGTGGAAGGTTTTGGCCAGTCTAAAAACTCCCACCTTTTCTCTTTTATAAAGTTGATGACTTGGCAGTGTGTTTTGGATTGATATCCTGCTGCATGATGGAGCTCTTCCCAATTAGTTTTGAAGCATTTCTATGTCAATTTTCAGACAAAATGTTTCTGTACACCTCATTCTTCTGCTGCTCATGAGTTCTATCATGAATAAAGATTTGTGAGCATGTTACAGAAGCAGACATGAAAACCCAAGCAATGACAGTACCGTGACTGTGCTTCACATAATGTATGAGCTTATGGTTTAGATAATGAGCCGATCCTTTTTCCTACACACTAGGGGCAGAGGTTAATCTCAGTCTCACCAGTACATAGAACTTTGTCCCATAACTTTTTGTTGCTCATCTCCGGACTTTCCTGTTGTAGTGGTGTTTTTCTTCACAGCTCTTACAATGCGCCTATCATCAGTTGTTGTTGTTTTCTTTGGCCGATCCATTCTCTGTATGTTGCTCAGTACACCAGTGGTTTCTTTCTTTTACAGAACACAAATTTTCTGCTTGCTGTGTCTAATGTTGTTGCAACGCCTCTGATTGATTTTCCCACTTTTCTTGGTTCCAAAGTGCCTTGCTTGGCTCTCTGATTTTCATGTAAATTTATGTTTCAATACTTTTTTTCACTTAAAATTTGAGTCGTTTGATGTAAAGTGTGCTATGGTCTATCTTGTTTAATGTCTCAAAGTCTAAATACCAGGAAATAAAAGCTGAAATTTTTTACTTTGTCTTATATTGCCCTTAAACCAAAGTGTCTTCATTGTATAGCAAACACTAAATTGGCCTTCCCATACTTTTGCAGGGGACTGTGTGTCTCATCTTCCTCTATCCCTTCCTCTTCCCAATTATCCTCATTCTCTCAGTGTTTTTTACCCACACACACTCACTCTTAATCTTTCCAGACTCTACCCTCATTATGCCACTTCCTCCTCTTCATTCCTTCTTTCCTTACCTTTCTCTACATCCTTGTTTTTGAAATATGGTCCCCCCCCTCCTCCCCTTCCCTCCTTCACTCTGCTGTTCAGATATGTGGTGCCAGGATTGATCAGGAGGTTAATCCTAATACCAGTTGAGTACACACACACGCGCACACACACAAACAAACATTCAGTAGTGTAGCAGTGAGGTATATTGTAGATAGTGCCTGCCTGTAAATGGGCCATTGTGTGTGATTTTCTCCACCACTGTAGTCTCACCTTTTCATTGTCAGATTTTGGATTTAGGTTGTGTCCTTTCATTACTGTATTTTAGTATCTCCCTTTCACTCTTACAGCCTCTCTCTCTCTCACACGCACACACTGACACACACACACAGAGTCTAAAGATGCTTGTTCATTTATTCCTCTCTTGCATCCAAGGCCTGTGTAAATCAAATCCCCTTCTGCCCTGCCACAGGTGACCTTGTCCTTCATGTACCTCTAAATGGCATTAATGAGAAATATGAGTGTTTTTGGCTGTGCAGAATATTTATAAGTTGAATGGAGTTGAACAACTAATTTTATAAAATGTTAGTATTATTTATTTCTCAAGAACTCTGCCTCTAAGTATGTGTTTCTCAGTGATGCTCACGGCCAATCAACTTGTACATAGACTTGATTAAACCATAGGAAGCTTTTAAAATATTCTGTCATGGGTATTTTGTCCTCTGTATTTGAGTCATCTTATACATACTGCCTGTAGCGGACAGAAATATTATTAACACAAATAATTATGAAACAAAATATCTTCACGTATGGAAAAACATTATGAAAATGTTACACTAAAAGTTGTAAAGCAGTAAATGTAAAACAGGAGCCAATGTAACAAACAATGCCACACAAAGCAGTAGAAAAAACACTGTTGGCATGGTTTTATAATTTGGCTTGAATTGGCTGCCAAAATCAGAAAATGAATAAATAACTGAATGTCTAATCAAATGTCAAAAAGTGATCAATTTGAGATGAATGTGTCAGTAACAAAACCTGGAGGAAATTATTTATTTTCAAAATTACAGTGATTGGAGTTGAAATCACTGGTTATGTGTTTTTGTTGAGTTAGGAAGGAGACAGTGTGGCAGTGTGAACATCTTTTAGTCTATGTATCCCACCACTTACTATGTTTGCCATATTTTCATACTGTATTGTGAGCATATGTAGACACAGGTGGAAGACCAGCCAACAACTGCTGGTTATTTTTGCCTTTCGCCTGGTGAAATCTTCATACAGTTTCTCCACTTTTCTTTGCTCTCTTTCTTCCTTACTTTCATCTGGTGGCTCCATGGAATTGATTTCTATCCGCCTGTCTGCTGCCTTTGTGAGCAACGCACAAGCTGGAGAGAGGGAAAAAGAGAGAGATGGAAGGCCCTATTTTTCCTTCAAGGAGGGTTTCACACTCCCCCCTCGAAGGAGGCTTTTCGTGCTCACCCCTTTTGGTTTTTGGACAAGAACAGAGAGAATATGTGGGCACAAATGCATCAGGTTTGGTCTGGCTGGGTTAGCTGGAGGATGCTGAGGAGACGGGTAGCCTTCAACCCACAGAATCAATTTACCAGCAGAAAACTTCTTCACCGCACTAAATGATAATACACCTTGAGAGGCTTGGCCTCTGACACAGGAGAAAAATAGCTGCGTGAGAGAACTGTCGTGGGAGATATAAACATATTTTTGTCAGCCTGCCCAAAGTTGGCTCTATCATCTTGTGTAGGCACACTGTACCTTTGGGGGCACCACAGTTTTTCCTCTCTGCTTTTGACTTATAAAGACATAAGCAGTTGCTATTGTAAAGTAATGTGATATTTTTGTAGCTTGAATTAGAGTTGACAGTATTCTTACTGCCCAACTGTTTGTGGTGTTCCTTGTTTTATACAGTGAGATAATCAAATGTCTCCTATATATGTAATGTGCCTCACATGTTGTTCATGTTGTCCTGCTGTACTGGTGTTCAGTTTTCACTTTTCCATTGACCAGCTGATCAAGTTAAAACCTCTCACCTACCTGAATTTTACAGTTCACATAATTAGATTCTGGAACAAAATGTTGTTCTACAGGAATCTTGGGAATTTGACAGATTGAAGATCTGTAAAAACAAGTTTGAATATAATTTAAAACTCTATAAATAATTGAACTGAGCCATACAAATTTTTAGCTTTTGATATTTGCAAGAATCTAACTCATATCAATAACAGGTTTAGCAGAAAACAGTTAAAAATATAGTAATAACTACTTTGACTAACATTTATTCAGTCACAGAGATAATGAAAAGAAAACAGAGTTGTCAGGTCAGCGTGTGATAGTCGAAGACAGAGCGAGAATTAAAGAGTGTGTGTCTGTAATGGTGAGCGAGAAGAAGAAAGAGGTGAACCTGTGTGTGAGAAGACGCTTAGATGAAATGTCTCTCAGTTGTAAAGTGTGTCCTAATAGGTTTGACGTGTTCACAATCTGAGCACAGACATATAGTCACTGGCTGCTTTATTACGTACACCATACTAGTAAGAGCCTTCAGAACTGCCTTAATTCGTTGTGACATAGATTCAACAAGGTGCTGGAAACATTCCTTAGAGATTTTGGTCCAAGGCAGGATGGATCCACGCTTTGATGTTGTTTACACCAAATTCTAACCCAAGCGTCCAAATGTTGCAGCAGAAATACAGACTCATAAGACAAGAGAATGTTTTTCTAATCTTCTTTAGTCCAATTCTGGTGAGCCCACAATAACTGTAGCCTCATTTTCCTATTCCTAGCTGACAGGAGTGGCACCAGGTGTGGTCTTCTGCTGCTGCAGCCAGTCTGCTTCAAGGTTTGACATGTTGTGTATTCAGAGATGCTCTTCAGCATACCTGTGTTGTAATGAGTGGTTATTTGAGTTACTTTTGCCTTTTTATCAGTTTTCAGAGGCCATTCTCCTCTGAACTCTGGCACCAACAAGGCATTATTGCCCAGAGAACTGTCTCTCACTGGATATTTTCTCTTGGTATCTCTCTTCTCTGTAAGTTGTAGTGGTTTTTGTGCGTAAAAATCCCAGCAGATCAGAAGTTTCTGAAATACTCACACCAGCCCGTCTGGCACTAACAACCACAGTCAAAGTAACTTAAATCACCTTTCTTCCCCATGTTGATGCTCGGTTTGAACTTCATCTTGACCACGACTACGTGCTTATATGCACTGAGTTGCTGTCATGTGATTGGCTGATTCAATATTTGTGTTAACAAGCAGGTGAACAGGTGGCTAATGAGTGTAGAATTCAGTGAATTCTTTCTGTGTATACTTCTCCACCCTCTGTATGTGGTTTTGTGTTTGGAATTGATGTTTAAAATGTTTCTTAGTCATGGAAGCAAAAAAATGGTATGTTATTTCTTCTTTTCAAGCAACCATGGTATAAGCAGGAGAATGCCCTCTGATTTACGTGCTCCACAGCTGGATTGATGGATAACAAGGAGATAACAAACTGCCTGGTGTGAAGTACTCTTCTTTATAATCTGTTTCTGACTTTGTGGTTTTAAGAGGAAAACCAGGTCTAAAAATTAAATAAGTAAACGTATGTATTTTTCAAAGTGGGCCCTTCCACTATGACAGACATCATGTTACTGCTAACACAATCCCTAGCATTTTTTAAATGGTGCTTTTTTGGTCTAAAGGGCAATTTACAGCTCCTCTGAGGCCAACCATCCTCCCTTAACCTCAAGGACAACTTGACACCAGTGATGGCCTCTCTTGAAACAGCAAATTTCCATCAAAGCACACTTTTTCATCTGCCTTGCTCTGTTACCATGTTTTCCATGATAATGCCTTGAAAGCCATGAATGCCTGTTTTCAGTCTGTACCCTTCTGGCCATTTGATTATGCCCTTCATTAGCATTGATGCTAATAAATGAGCCGATCTTTTTGAAAGCTGATAATCCACAGCTCTCTGTGGTCCTTACTATCACCCCACAATGATCTACACTTGCAAGTGAATGCGTTTGCACAGTCTTTTGCCATGGCAAGAAATGCCTTCTGTGTACCCTACTCTCTAATCTGCAAGCTGTTGCAAAGACATCAATTCATCTAAATAAAGTCAATTTAGGATGCTGGTGGAATTGTGGTAAAATAAATGGGAAAAGTATCATGTAGGTGGATTGTTTTGGCTTGGGACTTTGGAACTACTGGAAAGTATTTTCTAAACAAAAAGCTAAAACTACAAGCAGAACATATTTTCCAGGCAAATCTCCCAAAAGAATTAAATTCAGAAAGTGACAAATGTTTGTTCAGAATACTAAGAAGCGCTGCAGTAAAACAAGGTTGAAACAAGTGCAAAGTGAATATAATAGAGAAGGCTCTAATCATTCAAAAACGATGTCTATTGGCATATTAGGTCATGTTTGTCTGTAAATAACAACATAAAATAATAAATAGAAAAAAACAATATATGTACAATGAATGACAATGACTATTGCTTTTTCTTTACGTCTGTACTTTTACATTTAAATCATGAGTGTTTATTTTGAAGGATAAATCCAAACCAGCAAGGGCCAAGAAGTGTGTGTTTTCGTGTCTGCTGTTTTGTAAGTTAATCATTTTGTGATGGTTAGAATAGACTTGGGATTTTCGGACTAGGATAATGTTATAGGAAATTAATTTAGCCAAGTGTCTGTGTGTGTGTGTACTCCTTGCTTTTTCCCCTCATGTATGACTTTAATTCTTTTGAGAGGCAAACTTCTATTAAATGTCAACCAGAAAGAGCCGATGGTGCAATCACATTTTCAAGGGTCTCACCTATAAAGACATTTTAAATGATAAGGCCTTTAACTGAAGCTTAGTGATGCATCTGCACTTTGTCTTCTCTCGTTGTATTTTTTACACTCACAAATACACAGTGAGAAGAATAATAACCATGTAGATGGGGTCATTCCAACCTTGTTTTCTGCCCTCTACTAACATCTCATTGTACTTGTACAATGACAATAAAGGCATACCTACTAGAGTCACAATGTTGAATAAATGCATGTAAAAAATATGCTTCCTTCCCTCTTGCGCATATTTTTTCTGAATAACCTGATGAATGGAAAAATAAGTATGTATAGAGCAGATTTCTGCACTCAAATACAAAAAAGAATTTGTTGAACTTAACATTTTTAGTTGTTGACGTGTTGTTGAATTGTTGTTCACTATATTAATAGCTGTAAACTGAATGATAAACCTTTATATGTAAAATATGTGGAATCTGCTGCATTTTAAATTAAATAAAGTAAAAAAAAGTATGAACCATTTCAGTATGCACTGCTGTGGGTACAATCAGAGTTGAAATTCTGAATTAGTTTAACTTATCAGTGCCATTGGTTTGACTTTGGTGCTGAACTTCCCACCCCCCGCAGTGCTGGTGGAGAGAGCCTGTGATTCTTTCTCAAAGTCATTGTGGTGAATTTGGGAGGTGTTGGAGGGTTTAGGGAGGCAGAGAAGGCCAATGATAGAGATAGCTGTGATTGCCTAGATCTGTCGCCTTCTGCTTTGGTTCACCGCCAGCTTTGTGGTTTGACTTCCAATCGACTTCAGCTCCAGATGTTCCCTATATGCCTGGTGTGTTTGAGTGTGTATGTGTGTGAGTGAATTATGGCTATAAATGTGTGGATTTGCCCTTATGTATACAAATCCTGTATGCGTGAGTGTGTTTTCATCTAGCTGTTGTCTCATTTTCACTTCACATTAACGTTTTCTGAGTGGTCAAACACAATGAAGATTTTTCAGATAGCACAAAGGCATTTTGGAGCACAAGATGTTTCATAACATGAATGACATATGGGAGAGTAGTCCCATATAATAAAACGGACTGCATGAACATAAACTACAGTAAGTAATACAGAAAGATGGCAACATAAAAAGTTAACTTACAATACAAACTAACTTGTTGTTGGTGCATTGAACATCCCAAACTGATATGTTACTTTATCAGCTTCACTCTTCATCTTAACAATAGTAGTTTTATTATCCACTGTAACATATTTATGATTTGTGTGAGTTTAAAAAGTTAGTTATCTAATAGTACTAGTTAGAATGATAATTTTCCGTAAAATCAGCTACTGAGGATCTCCCCAGTTCAACAAAATAAATAAAGGTTCATTCCACTTTTTATCAGCATAAATGACAGGCAGAAAATGTGTTCATACCCAACTTTATTCTGATGACAATTAGGAAACTGATTAAGGCTATGTCACCCAAATTACTGCCAGTTGAAAGCCAACTGAGCCTGTTATTGGTAAAATGCACTAGAATGATGATGGCTTGCCTAGCAATTGTGGACTCATTTCCTGTGAAAGACTTAATTACCTTTAGCTTTCTGTGGAGAACTGACTTCTTTTTCAAGAATGCACTCATTTCTCTCTCTATTCTTTAGTAACTCTTTATTGGAAATCCAAAGGTAGGGAAGTTAGAGCTTGTTTATCTTCGCTTTACAAAACAGCTTCATTCTGAGCCAGTTTGTGGCACACTACAATACACAAACCTTCAATGACTGCATCTTTGAATCAGCAAATATTTCATGTTTGATGACTCTGAATTGAGTGCATGCGTCAGGCATAGGCTCAAGTACAAACAACATTAAATACATACTGTAATGTAAAGTTTATCAAATCGGCCAGTGGTGTGAACAAGCAATGTAATGCGGAAATACTTATATGCACTAAATTTTTTATTATTATATATTATTATAATATTTTATTAGGTACAACTGTACAATCTAATGCAATCCAATACAGAAGTTCTGCCATTAATTCTACTTTTACAAGGTTATAATCCCTCAGTTTTTGTTAAAACTGTTAGAAAGGTGATAATTCCAGTGTATGTTTATTATTGAGGTCATAGTGGGTGGTGGAGTCATACTGGAGTGCATTATATTAAGAGGTGTGTCAAAGGTTTTGGTCCCCTGTTTACATAAATGAGAGGCAAAAGCAAACACTTTTTAATATAATATAATATATGAATGGATGCTGCTCCACCACAACATTACACTGTGTTTACAGAGGAGGCATGCCATGAGCAGTGTTGTTTGTATACATACAGTAAGAGGCATTCAGGCACAGTAAATCATTAGTATATCATCGGCATTTTGGAAGCGCTCACAGCTAAATACATTATTACTGTGGTCACGCTCATAAATGCAGGAAATAGACATAAAGTAAAAATACTTTGGGAGCATCAAGGTCAGAGCCTAGAAGCCAAGCAACAATGCTGTACATTTTCTAAATCTACTTTCTGTAATCATCCGTGTAATATGGGTTGGTTGACTGAAGGGTACATGCCGCAAAACCCTAAACTGCTCTCAGTGAGCAGGTCAGAGCCTTGCACAACAAGGTTGGCTGTGTACGTGTATTCGTGCCAATGAACGCAAGGCTTTATGAAGTATTTTGTTGTGTTTCCAGTTAAGAGCTAGTTAAGTGTTGCCTATTTACTGTGTAAAGAACAGTACATGTAGTAGTTGTTTTTAGTTTTACTCCTTTTTTGCTCAAACTAACCCAGAGCAGAAGAGAACGTATATGATTCTCTTTGTCTGAGTTGCAGCACTGTTTTATAGCTCAGTTCAGTCGCACAGCTGGAGAGTAGGCTCTTGCATGTTCTACCGTTATAGCACAGTGCTAATGTAGAGTGAGAAGATGGCCTCTAAGAGATGTGAGTTGTGAGAGCTCACTCATGTTATGGCAGTATTCATGGTTATTATAAAGAAGTCATAGGCAAAAAAAAAGAAAAGCTCTGAGTTGGAGCTGTACATGTGACTAATTGTCAATTTTCATTATATTGTATTTCTTCCTGATAGGTAGTTTTGATCTGTTATCAGTGAAAACTTTACTTATAATTTGAAATGGCCTGTGTACATATCCTGCTATTTGTGTGTATGTGAGTATTGAACATAATTTTCGTGTTTCCATTTTCTACATTTAATTTCTAAATCTACCATGAACTTCTTATTCTGTTTATGCATGTGTGTGTGAAAGAGAAAACAACTCATGCATTTACTGGAATTGGGGATTTTAATCAATCTGAATTAATGATTGAACCTCATTTATGTTAATACAGGAGCCCAACATATGCATTGGTTGAATTGACATTGTCAGATGGTACAAGCATATCACAGGTGTCCTTGCGTCATAATAAGGGAAACTACAAAAATGTTTAGGTTACAATACTGTGAAGTAACTGTGTGTGTGTGTGTGTGTGAGAGAGAGATAATGGGAGTGAGACAGACCCCAGGGCGAACAGTTGGCTTTGAATAGGCAGATGTATTTGTCTTAAACAATCTTCCCTTTGCAGGTTTACTCAAGCCATGCTTGCAGTAATGTGTTTTTGACTCCCATTGACTCCGAATTGCATTTCATTGAGCACTCTGCAATCCACTTCCCTCTCTCTCTCTCTTTCTCTCTCTTTCTTTCTCTTTTTCTCTTTATTGCATCTCATCAGCCATGGGGGAACAGCCCAGCTGCTGCTGTGATGCCACTCACAGCCAATGCGCCCTGACAGGTTCCAATTAAGTCGGAAAATGTAACGTATGAATATTAGAAAATACTCTGACACAAACATCATCTCCTTCTTTTGTTGCATTATGCAGCTTGTAGTTGGGGTCTCCGCTGGTCCACCATTTCCATAAAGTTTATTTCTCCTCTGACTCGCACTCCCTGGTGCTTCCTCGCTCACCTAAGTCTGTCTGTTAACAGTTGTAAATATACCAAACATGCATATACAAAGTCTCATTTAAGTGAAATTGGTGTGAATAAAAATTGGGACTATTTAGCTGTGGGTACAGAAAAGAAGTGAATGGAGATTTGACACAGGAGAATTTATAAACATGTACACACCTGTATGATATCTCATTTCTATGTGCACTGAACTATATCAGTGGTAGCTGAATAGCTAGAAATTGCCATTTTGTCAGACAATAAAATCTGAATAGCATTGCCTATACTATACAATTTTTAGCCTGTCTTTTGCCTGTGAGCATTTGTCTAAGGCTGAACTGGCAACCCCAATACTGCCAGCTCTGTGGTAGTTACATCAACGCATGGCTCAGTAGGGCAGCTTCATTCTGACAGACTTCCGTTGCCCCTGTGCTGAATGAGAGCATTCCTCTCAGCTGCCAGTTCCTGCAGGTGTGTGTATGGGTGTTTCACACTGTGAGAGCCACAAGGCTGAGCCAGGGCCCCATCGTTGGGCTATAGACCATGTGTGACCTCATCTCAACCTGGCAACTCACTTTGCCTCACTGAGAGGGATTGCCAATCTTACAGTCTGTCTGCCTACTGGAAGTGTATTTGTCCATTTACCTCAGTGTGCTGTATCTGAACTCCTTTTTAAACAGGATAATGTGGGCAAGCAAAGGAAGAAATAGTAAAGTGAAAAGATGTGAAGAGAGACGACAGTGCGTGTAATATACGTCAGGAGGAAGCTGAACTGGTTCACATGTGAAACGACAACAAATGTTTTACAAATATCACAAAAAAAGACATATCTTGAAATCTTGTCAAGACCTCTCTAAATCACCTTAATGAAGGGAGGATTTATAGATGGAACTGCATCATAAATCTTTGGAATGAGACACCAAGACATCCCTTTCTCCCCCACATCATTTAAACTGTGGTGAGTGCCAATCACACAGATATCTGACATTTCTCTTTGTCAGTGTTTTCTCTATAAGCCTGACAGTGATGATATAATGTACATTCAGTATGTGCCAATGCATATAAAGTTTGCTGCTGCACCTGTGTTTTTCTTACCCAATTGGGAAGTCAGTCATCAAAATCTGAGTGATTTTGCATAGCATCAACTCATCCATTATTGTTAACTCACACACATCAAATACCTATTCAACGAACAAATATCCAATTATTTGGGTCTAGCCCTAGTAGTTTTAGTCCAACATCGGCTTTACATAGAATTAAACACATTGTGAACTTGAACAAATGTTCAATACTTTAACTCTTAACTCCCTGGTAGTCAGCTTACCCTGTCACTTTGTATAACACAGCCCTGAGAGGTCACATTCTCTGTAATTTGGATATCTTCTAAATGGGGCTGCCTGTCCCACACTGCTGTTTTTCTTTAGCCACCATTGTAATGCTGGTTAGTGCATCCAGGAACAGGATCACATGTATGGTAGTCTGTCACATAGTATTTTTTATATGTAGTAACTGTTTTTCTTACAGTATACCAAGTTGAGCTTTCATACAGTCTTTTCTTTAGTTAGTTTTGGGGAGGTGAAATAAAATATTTTTCTAAATATCACCTTTTGTATTGTTATCACCACTGAAATGTATCCCATCCATGTACACATCTGTTTTCCAAGAGCCGAACAACTCATCAACTCTTAAGTATTTGACTTGACTATTTGACGGTGACCACAGTAACACATGCAGATACTTGGAACACTCAAGATCAGCAGGGCATGCAGACACAGAGGCCTCTCACGTACCAGATATTCAGTGATTTTTGTCAGCCTTAGAAAAAGCAAAACATAAACTGTATGCAGTGATACTTAGATACACCTTCCAGGATTTTTTGGAGATCGACACAGTGAGTATGACAGATTACCCAGTGTGAACAGGAGATCTGCTGTGTCTTTATTTTTATTGATGGTCTAACTCACAACTGAAACAGAAAAATTGTTGTTTTATTTTCCAAAGACTTTTCTCCATTGGTGGAGTTTATGATTGTGACATGCTGGCCATACTATTTACCCAGGGACTTCAACTCTGTTGTTATTGTAGTACCTGTGAAGAGATCAATACATACAATGTGTGAAGCTGTTTTACACACAGTAAACACAATCTTTAAATAACACTGGAGATTAGATTAGATGCATATTCTGGTGCCCATTGTTGCCTTGTATTTATATTCAGCTTTAGAAGAATGAGGAAACTAACTTTTTTCCCCCAAGTTTAGTTTAGTTCAAGTTTACATTTTATTTAGTTGTGATGTTCCTAGATTTAGATGAAGAATGACAAAGATGAGTCAGAATCTACTGTAAATAATGTCACAGGAAACTAGTTCATGTGAAATATCAGGATGAATTACATTGACTGGCCTTGACTGTTTCTCTGATCACCATGCTTAGTCTTTTTTTCTTACAGTGATAGCAGATGAAGTAAAGATACGATGACTGGGGCTCTGCCAGGGTCAAGGCTGACAGGCTAGTTTCGAGTTGGGTAGCCAGAAGCTAGAGCCTTGGCATGAGTTTCTGCATGCATGGATGTGATGGCTGCATCTGACTAGACCAGAGAAAGCTGGGAAATCTGTTTTTTCAATGTGTCCTCTGCACTAAGTATTGCAGAGGACACATTGAAAAATAGCAGTTTATTGTCTTAAAAGGCATTACACATATGAAGGACAGCAGAGGGAGCGGAATTATATGTTGGCAACATATCCTCCCCTCCTGGCTAAGAGAACTGTGGTTTTTGAGTGTGAATATTTGTGTGTGTGTGTGTGTGTGTGTGTGCGTGTGAGTGAGAGCATTTGTGCAAGATGTGTGCACTGTCCATCTGAGAGATATTGAGCAACCAAAGAAAGATGTGTTTTTCAAGTAACTTAAATGCACCATAAAATCCCCACCATTCTGCAGTTCTTGTACAAATACCTTTTTTTTTTCTGGCTACTTCCAGCTCTCCTTAAATCTCTTTCTGTGTTCTCCCTGTTGACATCCGGCAATATAAAGGCGCATATAACCACAACATTTCCCAAAGCGAGTGTTGACTAAAAACCACTGAGTGCCAGAACAATGGGGACAGGTTTGTCACCTCAAGGCCCAGAAATTGACTAGGGAAATGTTTCATTTTGGTGCCAAAACCAAGCGGGGGAAGTGGGCTTAAGGGGGATGAATGTGACTTTTATATGGAACATTGTTTGTGCCTCTATCTCCATTACCATAGGCAGTTCATTATGTGTTGGTGGCATCCTGCTGGTTTCAGCACTGCCTTGCCATGATAGATTTATAATTCCTTAGCAACATTCAGTAGATTAAATTATGTGTTTGGAGTGGACTCTGTCAATGTTTCTCTCAGTTATTGTGGTTTTCTATTGCTCTTTGATTTTCAGTCTCAGTTTCTTGCTTTTTATTGTCTTTGTGCCTGCTGGTCAATATTTCCCTCTTTGTATCTCTATGTTTCCATCGGTGTGTTTCACTCTTGTGCTCCCTCTCTAAACCCTATCAAAGCAGCAGAGTCCATCACTAGAATGAGAAAACTGTATCTCGACACACAGGGGTTGTTATTTTGGCCACGAGTGCTTCAGTAGTAATATGTGGTCTGCTCTCTAATGTTAACCTCAACCAAAGGTGGACCTCAACAGCCTATTAATCTTTGGAACACATACACACAGCCATGTTCTCTAAACACACAGACTTGAGCTTATGTGTGTGTCCACAAATGCAAACATGAATTCACAACATACCATCTCTTTTGCTCTGCTTTTCCTACATCACTTGCTGCAGCCAGTTGACCTTAGCACTGGGAAAACAGGTTTTGTAATGGGATCAGTGGCCACTGACAGGCCATTTCACCTACAATCTCATCACACATGCTTACAGTAAGTGGATGAGAGATGGACTGAGAATAAGAGCAAGAAGTGGATGGGGGAATGCACTCATTTAAGGGATGGTGTTTTACTTCATGTGATCTATGAATCAAAAAACAGCTCCTAAATAATGCTGAAAGATGTGAGATTGAGGACACTGGTCTCCTTGTAATGAATTCTGAAATTCATGAAATAAAAAAATCCAAATTATGCACATTCAATTTCTTTAATTTGTAGGACGATTTGTATTTATTGTCTGTACACAGGAGTTGCTAATTTAATGAAATATAATGCTAATGAAAATTAGTATGTCTCACATACTGCAAAACATGTCATACTGTGCATGAACAACGTAGCTGTTCATCAAAAGTGATTTCTCTTATTTATGTATGCATCACTGTAGGCAAAAGAGAAATTTGAATATTTCAAATCAATGGCCATGGATTTATGTCTTCTCTTTAATTGATCACAGAAGGTAGAAGGAAATTATGTGAGGAACAATATACTTAGTGAGAGAAGAAGTAGATGGTTAATCTGTAAGAGCAGGAGCAACTATATTTAGATGAGTATATAGACAGTCATCTAAAGAAACACAGTATCTCACTGTTTGAACACTGAGTAGACTGTCATTGATTTTCATGTTGGGTTTTAGCCTTTGCTTAAAAATACATCAGTCAGAGAGATGAAGGAGAAGGTCTTCAGAGGCACAAGAAAGGAAGACCCAAACAGGGATTCTTTACAGATTTACCCTTTACTCCAAGCTGCTACACAAGTACTGTACATATATATATATTTTAAACACCAACACCATGCAAGGCTTTCTGTGCTTCTGGAATGACCTGCTTCTTACCCCGTGTTAGTTTAAATTGTATTAAATCAGGTTTGTTTTATAAGAAATTGAAAATAAAATCCTGTGGTGGGTTGAAAATCCCATTTGCAAAGTGAACTGTGGTACATGGCATCCAGCATTGCTACTAGACAAAGATAACTGAAAGCGGGGCAGGAACAGCGAGGTTACAGACAAATCTAATTAGACGGAGGGAGGGGCAGTGATAGAAGAGAAAGTGAGTCTGAGTGAAAGAAACAGAGAGAGAAAATGCCAGAGGGGGACTGACTCATTTATCACCACATTCCCTATTTTTTTACTTTTAACTCCTTGGGACATTTTTTGAATTCTGTAAACACAGTCCAAGTTTGTTGAGTGAATACAGTCAAAAATAAATTAGCGAAATATATTGTTTTTTTTAAGACAGAAGGTAGCTTAACAGGTGGCAATTCCACACTCCAAGCATCTTTCTACATGCCGTGTTGCTTCTTCTGACTCTAAGAAGCAACCAAAAGGTTACTTTTAATAGTTAAAATAGATAAGCTTTCATGTCATTATGAGATAAAGTTCTCCCAAAGAAGGGCGAAGCTTTGATTTTAGACCATAATACAGGGACAAAAATCCCTTTCATCTGCCATTTAATTTGATTAGACTGAACTTAATGAGGACGACATGGTGGTGCAGTGGTTAGCATTGTCGCCTCACAGCAAGAAGGACCCGCGTTCGAATCCACGGGACGGCCGGGTGACCTTCTGTGAGGAGTTGCATGTTCTCCATGTGTCTGTGTGGGCTCTTTTTGGGTACTCCAGCTTCCTCCCACCGTCCAAAGACATGCAGTTAGGTTATTTGGTGATTCTAAATTGCCTATAGGTGTGAATGGTTGTCTGTCTCTGTATGTCAGCCCTGTGATAGACTGGCGACCTGTCCAGGGTGTACCCCACCTCTCACTCAATGACAGCTGAGATAGGCTCCAGCACTTGCGTGACCCTTAAGAGATCAAGCGGTTAAGATAATTGATGGATGGAACAATGAGGCAAGTGAGTTCATACTACCCATGTTGTGGGTAGTGAAGCAGGGACCCCTTTCGAGGCTACAGAGCTGTGACTGCTCATTGCTCAAAAACATATTTGGGTGTGGTATTCCTTCTACAAAAGTAACTTTTACTTTCTAAACAGGCTAAGCAGGCAAGTGAAAGTCAACACGCCAAACCATAGATTAGATATAATGAATTCAATGAGGCAGGGTCTCTGCCCTTTCTGGAAGTCTGTTCACTTTGGTTGGCCTCTGTTGTGCAAACAAATGCCCTTTGCCCACCATGCCATGAGTCAGATGAACAGCATTGAATGTTAGCCTGAGGTAGCCAGTCACTTTCTCAAATGTGGTTCAGGCAGGGAAATGTCACAGTGAAGTACATTTGTAGCAGGACTGAAAGGGAAGAAGAAGTTTACATGAGTGTATTTCTTTCTCATCCTCAGTTACACAGACAGCTCTAACAAGACCTCCTGAGATTCTGTGCTGCAATTTAGCGCTCAATCTGTTTTAAAACTTATAAAAGAACAATGCATCATGTACTGGACTACAGAGACTCACAATGCAAGTGGGTGGTTGTCGGGTCTCTACTTATTGCTCACTCCCTGTGTCCATGTTCAACAGAAGTATGACTACTTCTGTTGAGCAGACAACTGTCGAGCGCAAGTTGCTGCAGGGCATTCTGGTTGTTGCAGTATACCCATCCTGAAATTGAGTTTGCAGAGCAGGCTCTCCGCAGAGTGTGTACTGGAAGCAAAGTAGACAAACAAGCATGTGTTATGCATCTTTGTTATTTGTCAAGTTTAAAATTTAATTCTATTTAGCAAATAGGGACAGTCGATTGAAACACGAGGGATGTTTTTTTTATGTTGATGTGTGTATGTAATTGCACATGCAAGAAACCAAGATGTGACACTTGTTGTTCCACTTAATATCACTTCTCTTCCTCCTCACACTTTGTAATGACAGCGGAAAACACCACACACTCCTTAGGGTGACGATAAACTCACTTCACCATGTCAACAAATGAGATATACGTTTCTCTTTTTTTCCCCAAGTGACAAACTCAATATCAATGAACACAAAAACTGACAGGCCTCAGAAAAAGGATATACAAAAACACACACAAGAAAAGTAGAATTACAGCAATCAATAAAATGTGACACTGTAAACTCACAAGCAAAAAAAGAAGAAAAAGTAAAATTACAGTACAATTGTACACAAAAAGCAGTATTGTAAGGGATGGGGAGGATGGTTTATGGATCCCGCCTTCTGTTAGTGTCTGGCCACATCACCTCATCAAAATCACAAACAATGCCATCCAGGCATAGCTATCTGCGAAAAGTGTAATATTGACTGTACATACTTCTCTGGTGCTGTTGAGAGGTCTATAGAGGGTTGTCTCTGGCTGTTACCATTCCAAGTCAAATGGCATGTTTTGCAGTAATGTGCAGAAATGTGCAGGTAGGTAAAGCTTCACTTGGAAGTTGTACTGCTCACATAGCTCAGCATGTTGCAAAGCAGCTTTATGTGGTTTTTCACCGACTATCATCGTCAATTAGCATATGGTTGTCAGAAGCAGCTGTCATCTCACTGGCTTCAGTGTAAGCCCTGTGCTAACTTTTGGAAGTAGGGAAACCTTTTTGTTTGTGGTGAAAACAGTAGGAAATGCCAGGCATCACCTAGTAAACAAGGTTTTCATATGAATGTTAGCTTGCAAAATATTGCTCCTGAGCCGTCTCAGCGGAGTCTGTGGCAATCTGTAAATAAGGAGACCAAAGGGGAGAAATGTCTAATCGTCCTTGAAAAGGATGTGCCACAGTTTTTTAATATCTTCTGCCCTGTTGCCCAGAGGTATTGCAGCAGGGTGGGAGGAGTGGGGAGGTGTGTGTGGCGGGGGTGCTGTCGGTGCCGGGTGATGGGGCATTACTCTCGCGCCATTGACTTCATTACAGTCCCCCTCACATATCCATCTCTCACCCTCTCTAAATGCCCTTGCCAGCCTCTAATTCACTTAATTCCTTGATTATCAATTCTGACGGCATTCGGGCAGAAAGGTCAATACTTTTGGTGGTGTGTACCTGAACTTTACAACAGTGACTCAAAAATGAAGGAGCTGGCTTCAACAATGCAATGCAGAAGGGATGGAAAACATGATGTGCTGCAATCATACACTAGCAGTTGGTTTCATTAAATTTTCTCGGTTTGCACACTCACAGGCATATTGTACGAGAACACACAAAAAGGTATGCATCAGCACACACAAGGACAGGGAAAACAGAGCATGAACACACCACAAACACGATCCTACAATTGCTACCAACACCATTTCTCGCTCTCTTTTCTCTTTGCCTATCCCTTTGATGAAATCGAGGTTGCCATGCCGTGACTGTACACGGCAGACGCACGAACAAGTGTTTCCCCCTGAGGAGATGCGATCTAAATAGGAAAGCAACATGACAGCTTTGCTCTGAACGGCTACATAATCAAACACCACACCCACTGTGACACACCACCACTTCTGTTAGGGAGTCTTTCCACCCTCTGCTTTATGCATGTATAGTACAATCTCTTGTAAACTTCAGCTTTAAAAATCCTGCGTCTGGAGTTGAATGTCCTTTTGTCTTCTCGTTTTAGTTTAACTTTTTTTTAAAAGTAGTTCTATATATATGAAGTCTAGTTTTACAGTCTAGTTCAAGTTCTTTAGTACTTTTTTTTTTAATTTGGAAAAAATGTTTAAGCATGCTGATGTTTTTGAGGGTCAAATAAGCCATGCCATCGTGTAATTTGTACACATTCCATCCCATCCTGGTACAAAACTGTTCTGATGCTCTGTTCACAGCAGCTTTGTTGAAGCACAGTGTCACACTCCGATGTGTTATTTCCACCAATGCTAGGTCTGGTATTGTGGTGTGGGTATATCTTTCTGCTATCTATGTCTGAGCACATCTTAATGTGGGCAGAAGTAATGTCTGCAAACACAGGTGTTAAAAGACACTAAAGACTTAAAGGTTCCATGAAATGCACATTTTCAAGAGTTAAAAGGGATCCCTGGGGTCCTAAAAAGAATGGTGAGCCTCCCACACTATTTGGGCCAAGTTGGCTTCAGCAGAGTGCTTCTGCGTGGTTAGTTAAACACTTTCTCATCTACATTTATTTTGCTTTTTGTGTGTGGGTACGTAGGCAAAAATATGGTCCCGGATACAACTTTCCCCGTGATTGTGCTATGTTATGTGGTTATCAGTTACGCTATTAATAAACCATTGACCCCTTGCTTCACCAGAGTTTGGTAGTACATGTAGCGATTTGTGTTTTGCAGTACAGCCAACCACACTACATTTTTTGTGCTTCTTTCCTCCAGTAGCTTTAGCCACTACACCCCAGGTGGAGTTTGGGGGAAGAGGTTTACAGAGAGGTGTGGGGCTAAGTCAACAATCCCCAGACTAGGCGTTAGACCATAGGGTTTTGTATTTTCAACAGTCCCTGTATAGACACTAAAACCACCAATGAATTGCCTTGACTTACCCACAATGTCAGTGAGTCTACAACCTGGATTATCTTATTCAAGTGTGCCACAGACCTCTGTTGTTGTTCAAAAGTGATCAAAAACAGAAAAGCAAGATCTCCTGCGCCACGGGGTGGAAGGTTTCTTCATTCATCTTTCTTCATTTAAAAAAAATGTTGCCTCTAATTGCTTATTGGTTTTTTTCCCTTAATTTTAAATAAAATATAATTATCTTTGGTGGAAAAATTGCTATGGCTATATGTCAGCACAGCCATAAAACTGTATAGAATGCAACTATAACCAAAAGAAATGTTTAGTAAAGTGGGCTAAATAGTCACAGAGGCATAATCTGGGCCAGTTTAGCTTGCCACAGCACTTAGATAAAGCTGATTTCTTATCTGGTAAAGTGTGTCTTATGCTTCATCTGTGTGAAAGTGATCTGTCATAAATCTGCAAGCTCCTGTCTGGGACGCGAGTCTATATTCAGAAAAGCTGTCACTTTGGGTGAACACATATAGTACCTGAGCATTTTGTTTATTTGTGTGTACATAATGTGTGTGGGGATGTGTGAGTGATACAGACACAAAACAGACTAATGTGCATATGTGCGAGTGTGTGAGAGAGAGTTAGAGACTGTGTGACAGGTGGATGGTGTGAGACAGGAACGTGTGCATTTTCCTGTTCATATGTATATTTATACACTGACTCAGACTCAGATATGTGCAGAGTAACAGCTAAAAGTCTTAGTGGACCATCAGAGTTGATAATCCTCCCCACACACACACAACACACACACACTCCTGAGCAAGAATGTTAGAGTGCGATCTGTTACACTACATGCAAAGCACTACCCAGCTCCCGACAGCTTGCCTGGGTTGACTTGGCTGATTCATCTGAGTAGTTTGGCTTCATTTCATCCCCTTGTTTTTTCTTTTGCCTTTTTCTTCATCAATCTCATTAATTAGTCATTTCAACCTGAGCAGAATTTATCCCACCTGATCCCCATCTCTTTGAGTCCTACAAATAGTTGAAATGAGCTGTGGTTTATTAGTTTGTGTTTATATCAGCTATTATAGCAACCCCTGTCTCATAAAATTTACGCTTGTATACAACTGAACTGCGTTTTTGTAGAAAACGTAATTGTTATGTTGTACTGAAACGTATTTTTGTGAATGAATGACGTGATACATTTACCTGTGGACATTTCATTCATATGTTAGGTATCAATGTATTTGCAACTGGTCATTTATGTTAACTGTGAACATACAGTCATTATGTTAACAGAAAACGTAATCGGGTCGCAATTACGTTCTCTACAACAATGTAGTTTGTAGAGTGCAGTTTAGTTGTATATAAACATCATTTTTAGGAGATTGGGTTGATTATAGAGGAGTCAAACTGTTAATTTGTGGCCATCTATCTATCTATCTAATGTGTATGCATGGCACTTGGAGAAAAGGTGGTGTGCTTGAATGAAACTAGATGCACACATCCTCCTCTCCCTGCCCAGGTGCTGTGTGCCAGGCACTTCATTAGCCCAGCTCTGCAGATGGATGCCGATGGAAACAAGCTTTTTGAGTTTCATTCTTTGTGACTTGTTGTTCATTAAAATCAAATTATGTGTCAGGAAGCATAACCTGTACGTGCAGTAGTGCAGTTATTGCTCAACAAGGTCTTTGTCTTGCACCAGTGCGCGTCTCTGTTTGTCTTACACAGCCTGCCAGACCAATTCTGCTCATTGTGCTTATTCTGTGCACCTGACAGCTACATTTGTGACAAAGTTTTTCTTTTTGAACTCTCTGCTGAATAACACTTTCTTTGACTGGTATTTAATGTCATATGACTGTGCATTAGTTGACATGAGCAGACAATTCACCTCCCTTATTATCTATTTATGGTGATATCATAGTGTAGAATTTTTACTTTAATAAGGAGCATAAGAAATAAATTTTAAGTGACAATGGTAATACAGTCGACTCCACTTAAGTGCACGTCGCTTAAGTGCACGCTCCGCTTAGCTGCATGTGACTCACAGGACCGCTTTTTGTATAATGTGTGTATACGGGCAATAACTTCGAATAAGCGCACTAGCGATAAGTGCACAATCCGTTTAAGTGCACGTACATCATTGATCCCATTGCTATTCTCTTCAGCTAATTCACTCCGGTTAACTGCACGGCCCACATCCACTAGTGCAGTGGTTTTCAAACTCGGTCCTCAGGCCCCACTGCCCTGCTTGTTTTCCCGCTATCCCTACCCTACACACTGCTTCCAGCTGTCTCCCAGCTTCTGATTGACTAAACACATCTGGTCCAGGTAATCAGCAGCGTGTATGGCAGGGATAGCTGGAAAACAAGCAGGGCAGTGGGGCCTGAGAGCCGAGTTTAAGAACCACTGCACTAGTCAAACAGCAATATTGATTGACACATTCAAACGATGTAAACAGCTAATCAGCATGCGACAATGTAAGTAGCCCGGCTCTTGTGACCGGCTTAAGGCGGATCGTTCAGGTGCCTAGCAGGTTACAGTGCACTCTAGGTGTACGCTGTAGTCAGTTTAGCAGTGTGTTCTTATCTAAATGTCGTCTCAGAACTGCCAATGCGTGAAACAAAAGTCTGTTAGCAACGATTAGTCTTACAACTCAACTGTGATAAGTTAGCTGTCGTGACTTTTGACAGTCGAGAGTGTATTTATTATCCGCTATATATCCGCTGGTCAACTTTCAGCACTGACATGTTGCACTCATTTTTTGCACTCATGCTTAATAGCAGCGCCCCGCTTAAGCGCACACTCCGCTTTAACACACGTGTCGATCTAGTCCGGAAGCCGTGCACGTAAGGGGAGTCGACTGTACTGCTTTTGTGAATTAATTAAGTGAAACAATATTGGTCCCATTTCTTATCACTCTGTCTAAATTATCTAGATTGAATCATATACCCAGTTAATGGTGTTGTGTCTTCATAACTCACTACCACTTTGATTTGAAGGACCACAAGAAATTGGATCCTGCTCTGTTTGATTGACTAACAGAATCAACCACAACATGGTTCTGTTGGTGCCACAAAGTCAGAATAATGAAGAGACTGATGATTACATGTGTAAGCCCTCTTATCAGCCATAAGTGTAATGCAATCCTGTAGCCTTGACTGGCCTCCACTAGAGGATGAAAGGATGAGGAATACTGCTGCAAGAATCAGTGGCCCCAATCTAGTCTCCGCTCTTGAGATCACATCATTCACCTGAGACTAAAGTTCTGTTTGTGTCTCACTCTGTCACTGTCTGGCTTTTTTTTTCTTTCTGTCTGTCTTCATTCTACAGTCAAACTTTTAGCACACACTAATCAATGACTAACTTATATGGAATGTGCAATCGAAATATGGAGTGATTGTGCATTGCAATAACCACATACTGTAGGTATACCAGATATCAGTGGAAACAGTGGTGCTATCCCCAGTACCTCTTTTGGTTTTATACAGAACAAAATGAGCTGTGATAAGCAAAACTAAGTAGGTAGCACACTTGGCACAATATACTATCAGTCTGAATAACAATAAATGAATGGCCTTATACAGAGAAAAACAATGCACATTTTTTCATTCCAGTAAAATTGATTGCCAGCTCACTCACATATTTACAAAAATTTAATTATTACTGATATTATACATTTAGTAAAAATAATGAACGTAGTTAATAATCCAATTCAGTGCATTTACAGAGAGGAGGTCATAAACCTTTGCAGATGCCCTGTGTACAGGGATGCAGTTACATAGCTGGCACACAGTCAGGACACAAGTCATTGATTTGGCTAAAACACCTGCTACTGTGGTTATACACCCGCACACATTATTTCTAATCAGTCACTTAGTCTAAGGTATTTTAACATCAACTGTTTCCACCATGACTGCAGCTACAGTAAAAACAGTGCATAAATGTAATTGCCTTTGATTGCAGCTATATGTCTGCCATTATTGAATTAGTCAGCACTGGCTGGTTAGAGTCAATATCAATGTTATCACAGAGCCCCAGGTGAGCAAGATATAAAGAGAAAATCAGGTGTGACAACATCTCCTAAGTCATCAATAGAGTCGCCTCCTCTCCTTTTCTTGCCATTGACCAGATATTGAATGCTGATGAGGGAAGAATTGATCTTCTCTCTCACTTATTCTCCCTGAGAGGGGACTTAACATGGGCAGTGAGCAAAAGGCAATCAGAGGAAATGGGTGATAGACAGAGAATGGGAAACAAAGAGGGGGAGAGGTGCAAGGCAATTAAGGATTCTGAAAGGGAGTAGAGTGGTCTTTTCAGTAGTAGAATCAATGGTAGGAATCATTTCTGCATTCTTTTGCAATCTATTACCGCTGTATATTTAATGACATGTAAGCCACTGTACATAGAGCTGTGATATATGTGATATCAAAGCTCTGATAAGAGACTACATTATTGAGATTATTACGTTTATTTTCTCAGTGATGCTGTGTATACTTTTCTGTGTGAAATATAAGAAGCTTTCTTGTTTCTCTCATCTTTCAGTAATAGAATAGAGGCGGTTGAAGTATTTAAAATGAAAGTGGATTGGTGGCATTTGATCTTTGTTGCACCTTCTGGCACCTAGTACTACTGACGATATCTCATCCTTGCACATATAGTTTGAGTACATCAACTAGCTGTGAGGCAAAACAATCTGTAAAATACATAGCTGTGCATGATGAATGACATAAAACAATTCAAAATCAATCAGAATTTTAAACGTGTTCTAGCGCACCACCAGCTTTATTGAGAGTCAATTTCAACTAGATGACATTTTTATTTTCTCAGCTTTCCTTGCACCTTGATATTCATGTCATGTCCTCAGAAAAGCCCTAACAGAGAATCATTGGGTCTTGTCAGCCAGCAGGAAAGTTAGACCATCAAAGATAATTGCATGCTAATGTTCAATAAGCCTTGTAAGTCGCTGCAGATAAGTGTGGCTGCCAAACAGCCTTGCCAGGGGAAAGCACATCTAATCCCTTGGCTGTGGCCGGGGAAAATTAATACTAAGCTCCTTTGGCCAGCCACTTTCAATGTGGTGGTAGAAACAATTACACAATGGGCCACCAGAGCACAATTAATGAATAACTGAGGAGTTGCCCAGATGTGTGCATTCTGATACAGATGCATCTACTGCAACTGTTAAAAATAATACAGAAAGAGGAGAAGCGGGCTGTTCAAGTTCACTGGATGATGCAAGTTTTTGCAGAAAGACCTTGTTGTTTCAGGAATCACCCCCTCACCCCTACACTTTGTTGAATGATCTGTTTACATTCTGGCCTGTACCTGTAGAACAGCTAATTAAAATAGCTAAAAATATTTATTTACTTGAATATTTCCACAACCCTCTATCCATAATGCATACTGTGTATACGTGTACATAGAACCTCAGCTACCGTTGTATATAGTGTCTTATTTTATTTTGTATTTCTTGATATACTTTTTATTCTTCTGCTCTCTGTACTTGAGCTGCGGTAATGCACAAATTTCCCTGTTGTGGGATCAATAAAGTCTTATCTTATCTTATCTTAAAGTAGACCAGAAATAAAACACACCATATGTCACAGCTCATTGGCTTTTTTAGGAAGATTCTTTAATAACAAAATGTATAATCATAGATGTCATATATGTACATATTTGTGGACTTTTAGTTTATTATTATAATCATATTTCGGTCTGTTAATTGGCATGTTCTGATCAGGATAAAATGGTGTATATTTTGTTCTTAGTTGGACACAATTAGGAGTATATAGTTTATAGGTGGGCTTGGAGAAAAGCATTTGTGATATTATCAGCTTTGAAGGCTAACCAGTAACACTTTTTCAAACAGCTTTGTCAAAGAGGACCTTCAAATAGTGTTATCAGCTAGGTATTATAAAGAGAGACCGTGTGTTATCAAAGGAAATGAAACAAAGATATAAAAAAAAAAAGACACAAGCCATTTTGGCCATGTTTTCAAGTTATGTCTCTCAGGTACAGACCCTTTTATTTTCAGTCCAGCAGTCTACACAGGCTGCAAAACAGCTGGAGCAACTACACCACATATTAGTCTGTTTTATGTGCAGAGCTACAGTGATTGTGTGCATCCAAAACAGCCTCCACATTGTGCCTGAATGCATCATATGTAGGCACACATAGGGTACATCTCAGTGCCCGTAATGCATTCATATTGCCACCACTTGAGTCTTCCGCTTGCATCTTTGTCACTCCTACTAAAGATGTGAGGAGAGATACAACAAAGAGATGCAAAGAGAGAGGAACTACTTTATGTTTTAGAGAAATGAGACATGATTTCCCCTGAACTGTCATCTGAAGCTGTTCGCTGAAAGATATCACACTCCTCCATGACTGCATTATTCATAGTACAGACTCAAAGATGAAATAATAGTAAATCTTAAAGGGTTAAGTCTAATGAATTCAGAAAGTTTAGTGTTTTTTATTTTGTTTTTTTTGGAGTGGGGGGGGGGGGGGGGGGGGGGTTGTTCAAAAAAAAAGTTAAAATTAAAAAATTTT
>JAUMHL010000014.1:15119579-15132142 GCA_032362345.1 Sandelia bainsii
CCCCCCCCCCCCCCCCCCCCCCCCCCCCCCCCCCCCCCCCCCCGTCACGCATACAGTTAACATTCACTACTTTTAAGTAGATGGTGAATTGGTAAACACAATTTAAAACTGCTATTTGTCTGACCACTTCAATATGAAACTTCAATTATGTTGTGACCTAGTATAAGATTAAATCAATCAGCTACAGTGTCCAATCACCTTCAGATTTCCGGTAAATGTCATAATTTCTTGGCTCTCGCTCCTCAGAACAGAAGTAAGAAAGAACCCAAATGACTTTTGGGCTGAACAAGGAGCTATAGAATAATAAATGTTCAATACACACAAATGACAGCACTGTAATGGTTTGTGAGAATAGGACCCAGAAACGCAGTCAGGACCACAGGGAGAGTTTAGGTGATTTTATTAAAAGAGGCAAAACAGTCAAGATAGCAGAGAGCAATTGTGATGCCACAACAGCAACAAGGGAAAACAGACAAAATGGAGGAGCAGGACAAAGGTTAAGATGGCTGCCTCAAGCCTGCCATGCGGTCGCCGAAGGCAGCAATATATATGTTCACACACTCCTCTCCACAAACGTTCATGGACAGAAACTCACATCCTGGAAGTTCCCCTCTCAAAACCAATAAATCCAATCCTTGACCAGATTAGTTTCAGGGACAACCAGAAGGGCCACAGGCACATAACAGAGTCCAAATGATAGATCCAGTCCAGAACCAAATAATCTGAGGTCCACTTACAAAAGAAGCAGGGGCAGGCAGGCGGGCGGCAGAATAGAGGTAGAGAGTATAAGTGCTGGAGTTGCAAACTGAGAATCGGAGCAGACAATCTGGCAAATGGTGAGTGTGTGGTGAGCTGCTTTTAAAGGGGGAGGCTCAGGTGAAAGCAATCAGGGCTGATTAGGGTGAAGCAGGCAGAAAAGGGACTGAACAGACAGGAAGTGACTGGGGATTTCAAAATAAAATAGGAAGTCTAGGTGTGACCCTTGAATATTCAACACATGCTTCATGTCCTTCTGTTCCTCTCTAGTTATTTGTTGTGTGAACATGTGATCTAATATATTTATTATTATATTATTACAGCCTTCTATATAACATCTATGGGTAATAAAATAATTCTATTGAAAACAAAACTCCACAACAGTGATGGTAAACTGATGAATAATCTACAATAAATCATTTTGTCCTTAAACAACAACCCTCACCAGCACTATCACTCTTTTAGGTGGAAGCAGCAGCCTTGATGTATATAGCTGACACCTATCGAGTCAAAACAAGTCACATTTATAAGTCACATTTTTCATACAATACAGTTCACACTTTTTTTTTTATTTGGCCTAAATTAAAGTTAAGAGTATCAACTTATTTATTCAAAATTACATTTTAGTTTAGAGCCATAACACAGCTATATTTTATTTATTTAGGATCCTATAATAATCTTAATATATCCATTGTACTTCAAATTGAAAGTTCCCCTGTAGACTTTTATTGTAAAGACATACGTTATGTTTCATTTCAGCATTACTGAGCTATTCCTCCTTGTTAGTGTAATTCAGTGTATACATATCAATATTAATCAATGTGGAAAAAACATGTATCATATTTTGTCCTATGATCTTCCAATGTCCTCTTGATGTTGTTATACCTTTGATAGGTGGTGCAATTCACTGACTTCATACTTGTATCAAGTCCAGTCAAAGCCTTCAAAGAGAAACCCATGACCTGTCTTTGCAGCTCCCACAGAGATTATTTAGTGTTTCCTGAAGAAACACCAATCTTATGTAAAATTAATTTCGGTTCTAAGTAATGAAAGAAATGTAAATAAAGATGAGCCTTAATTTGGCTCAGGTGTAATTTATCATCTACAAAATAACTTTCTAACTTTTTCTTGCAAGTCAAGCCATCTTTCCCCTGTCTGCTTTTTCTTCTTTTTTCTCTCTCTGTCTTCTACCCTAGTTCGAATGCAGTGCTGACACACACACTCACAAACATACCGTACAGTATACTACAGCATACATGTATGTAAACACACACAATGGCAGCACGCTACATTTTGTCTGACCACTGCAGCTCTGCTTGGCAATTTACTGCTGAGTCTGATATTGTATTACAAGATGTATTTGCTCACTCATCTAATAAGAACATAGATTAGAAGCAACACTGAATTCATTAGTTGCATCCCATCTGATTGCTTGGCCTCCCTGTGTGTTAGCTTATATCTTCTTAAGCGTCAGCGCCTGGCTATTTACATTCATCCGGTAAGGCTTCAAACAAATTATAATCGATCTGGGGCGTGATGAAAAGGGTGGTCCTGATGCAAATTAAAAGGAATGCACAGTGACAAGGACAGCTGAATCTCGAGCAGCTCGTCTTGGAGTGTGTGCTGCAATAAAGAAGCACAATAACTTGAATGTCTAATACATAAGAGCCGCTAAAGACACATACCACAAACAGTTTAAATCTGACTAGAGATCTTGTCTCTTTTTTCAGTTCACTCTCAATAGCTGGAAAAGGACTTTGAATTCTGTTTAGTTTGATTATCTGTGTGTGAAAGGTTTATAATAATTCAGAAGGGAGCTGTGGAAACATTAGAATTGAACTTAGAACCTACAGTCAAATGACAACCACCAAAAAATAAACTATGCTCTTTCATGCACATTAAAAACTTCCAACTAAAAAGGACTACTTTTTCAATTCTATTCTTAGGCATATCTGGCCTTAAAAGAGCTGGATTTCCTCATGGTCATTGGCTTTGCTCCAAAGTGATGCCTCTCTGTAGATGCACTTGCTGAAATGTACAGTATATACTATAACAGAAGTTCTAACCAATAGTACATAACCTAAAATGACATTTTAGTATGCTGTGCTGCTCAAGGTAATAGAATCAAATTGTAAATCCCATCATGGACTGTTTTGACAACAAAGTTAGTTACCTCACGGCGGACCGATGAACAACAGTAACGCACTCAGACAAAATGCCTGCAGCATTGTATTCTAGTCATCTCCATGCCTCACATATAAACATTCAGCCTGTCTGCTTGTCGGTGTGTGCTCCAGCAGTTTAATGGAATAAATGATCTTACTGTGCTGACAGTTTCAAATATGTCTGTTGTACATTGCATGCAGTCTCCTAAATGACAAATCATGTCACTATCTGACAGACAGACAGAAACATCCAGAAATACTTCCTTGTGAAAAAAGACATGCAGTCTATTCAAAATTATTACTGTATATTGATCTTACATTGCACTGAACAGTTTTTATTCTTGACATTTTTTAATCTTTCTCTAATTACAGTAGGGCTGCCATGTAAATATTTGACACTAAAGTGTGGACTAAATCTTTCAAACGAAAAACCTTATATAGTTTATCTAAAATTCAAATCAGTTCTACAGAAGAAGAAAAAAACATGAAAGCCTTCATCTGACTACGTCCTACTCTTGTTGGGTCAAATTAAGCATTTGAACATTTGGTAATAAAAAATAATAAAAAAGTAATAAAACATTTCTCTAAAAAGTTCTGCCTCTCATTATTCTGGCATTTGGCAAATATAAATATTTTTGGTAATCCTAAGTGACCTAAAACATAAGTTTAGTCTGATTTTATGTTTTATGTTTTAATGTAATGAAACATAACATAACTTAAATGATTTGAAATTTCCCACCTGGATCTACACTGTGTCTGTAGTTACAGAAACTGTAACTTTTACTTCTGGTTGAATCCTGTCAAAACTGATTTGAGTTTGGATTTCAGATACTAAAGCCTTTTATAGCATTTGTGGTAATTCAGTCTGTACTGTTTAAATGCTCTTTTGTTTTGGAAATCTATTTCCTGCCTGGTGAGCTTCCAAACATTTGCTAGCGAGGAAACTGACTGGGAAAAAAATAAATTATAACGACCCACTGCACAATCAATGCACACAAAGAAATGCATATCCTTGCAGGCGCATATACAGTAAACATAGAAATACACAATTGCATCCACTCTCCACCTGTGGAAAGGACCACAAGCCCGCTGAGAAATCATTTCCTAGGCAAGCGAGCGAGGCAATTCCATCGCAGCAAGGAGGAAAAAAGACTTTTTTAATGGGGAAAAATGGGAGGCAGGGGAACAGTTAGCAGTAGCAGCCAGGATAATTGATGGCAACTGTTTGGGTACAAGATAAAGATTCATGGGTAGGACCACACATGGGGGCTGAAAGCAGTTTGCAAAGGAAGCATGAAGGATATGAGGCAACACTTTGACTAGTCTGCTGGCTTAATTGATAAAGTGTCAACCCAGTTGCAGTATAAAAAAGAAAAAAAAACTATTCGAAAGGATTTCACCCATTCTAAGAAAGGAGGCTGGAATAGATTCCAACACCTGGACCTGAATTGAGAAGGACAGAGTGAGAGAAATAAAGTGGTGGAAGCCCAGAGGCAAGAGCACCAGGTTTGTATGTGGAAGGTCAGTGGTTCCTATCCCCAGACTGACTGGAAAAGGCTTCTGGGCAAGGAATGTGAGTTACACTCTCCCACTCCTCAAAAACCACCCTTGAGCAGCCTTTCAGCAGTGTGCTTAACACACAGCTGCCTCGGTGGTATTTGGTGGCCAGCAGTAGAAGATACAGCTTCTGCTGTGAATGTGACTCTATGAATGCAAAGTGAGGTGTCATTGGCAGCTGGTGTTTTCTTTTCCCAGATACAAAAAAGACATATCACCTCTTTAATCACTACCTTTCATCAGCTCTTTCATTCACTCACTCATTCACTTTTTGATGCTTTATGGAGACTTATAGCTCCCAGAGGTGCCAGCTTTAAAATACCTAATACTTTACATTGTGACCATCTTTCTAGTAGCAATTTGCAGGTTCACCCTTGGTAAATATCTGACTCACTGAACTGATTGTGATTTATACTATATAGAGAATGTTTGAGAATATAAAGGAAGCCAAGCAAAAAATAAGAAATGAAAAAATTCAAATTGAGGGTAGATTGGGGTCGAAACTTGCAGGCGACGAGAGGAGACAGAGGTAGAGGCAGATGTTAAAGGTTGTACTTGTAATATTTTAGCATTAGTGTTGATACTGTATCTATTTCTGTAACATTTTGTAAAGAAATGAAACCATTTGTGAGAGCACTGGCCTCTGGACTGAACTCTGCATTTTACATTGTGTGCCAGCCATCAGATTTGGACACGTATTGCATTATTTTATTCTGCACAAAGTAATATTGCTTTATTAAATGAAGGAATAGAAATAGGAAGACTGTGCTCTTCTTAAAATAAAAAATAATCATCCCCTCCATTAGAGGCAAAGATCAGCTTTTTATTGAAAGGCTAGTGCATTTGTGAGACATTGTCATCACTCTGAGAATTAATAGCACTAACACAATAGCCCTGATGTGAATTATCTGTAACATAATTTTTTATTAAATATATTCATTATTGCAAGGTAAAAGTTATCTGACTGTGATATAAACATGTATAAACATACTAAATCTACCACAGCAAGCACAGAAAGTCAGAGCCTAACTATTATCAGATAACACAATTTATACCACTTGTCAAGACCAAATGATTTGTATGACCAACAATTAAATGTGAAGTCTCCAGTAAGAGTCTGCAGTACAGTTTGCATGTTCTTCTTGTGCCCATGTTGATTTCCTCCAGGTGCTCTAGTTTCAACCCACAGAACTTGCAGGTTATATTAATTGATAACTCTTACATTGCTTGTACGTGTGGCCGTGAGTGTGAATGGTTACTTTTCTCAATGGGGTAGTCCTGTGGTACACTGGCAACCTGTCCATGGTGTACTCCACCTCTCACTCAGTTTCAGCTGTAATCAGCTCCAGCCTCTACAGAGTAAGTGATATAGAGATTAAGGATGCTTAAAGCATGTCAACAATGAATAGATTTCTTTTCACTTTTGTGGTTGGCACAGTCTTGTGAGTTTATTTGTGTGTTTAGTCATGTTATTTTTTCTTTTGTCATTCTTAGCCTTTTGTAGATGTAAAGAAAACAGGTATTGTTTGGGTCATCCACCCCATGATTTATGTGTCTGTGTGAATCTAAATTGTGATAAACTAAATTCCAGTTCCAGTTAAGATCATCAGCATGTTGTTAGAAACAGAATAGCTCAAGGCCAACCAGAGATGCACATGTACCAAGTTTACTCTGCCTTTCACACACCACTAACACTGTCGCACACATATTCACCAATTTAGGATGTGAGCTGTTCATTTGACCCCATTGCTCAGACTATCTGCCTACTCTCTTTGGCAGACTATTGGGATATGAGCCACCTCAGGGGTTTGCTGTTTCTACTATTAGCATATAAAGAGCGTAAATTCCACTGCACCTTGCGTTAGCAGGAAGCTCCTGAGATTGCCAGAGGAAAGGCAAAGCCTCTTGGGAAAATATAAAAACAGTCCATGATTGGAAAAGTTCTGCCTGAAGCTCAAAGAAAATTAGGTGCTTTTACTAAGAAATGCAGTAATCACATATAGCCTTGAATGCACAGCTGTATGCACACATTCACAGTGTATACTATTTCTGTGCAGCTGTAAATCACACCTTTGTTGAGAGTAACTTTTTGGCAGATGGCCTCTACTGTCTAAGTCATAAACTAAACAAAAAAGCAAGAATTGCTGACTATATTCAGACTACCTGTAATGCTATATTGATCAGTACATCTTGCTAAATGTACACCCAATTAATTTATACACCTTTATATGCTTGAAATAATGTACTAGTAAACCTGCTAACCTGCTAAGTGTGAGATCAAGCTGACATCTCCAACTTAATCAGAGTCCCTTCCTGGCATGATATTTAATCAAAATACTGCTGCTGTACAATCAAGAGAGCACAGGTGCCTGACAATAGGGTCATTTCTCTCTGCTCAAGAAGCTGAACTTGCACCTGGTTTTATAGACCTAATATGTCATAGAGGAGTTTAACAGACTCCATCATCATCCACCTCACTCACTTTAAAATAAAACTCTGAAAGCACATAGTCACTGTGGGTAAAACCTAATGCACTGTCCAAAGCAGCTCTGGTAGATCTCTTATTGGCTACATCAGTCTTTGCTGGAACAGCAGCTGATTCTTCCACTTAAGAAAATATCTACCCATTTCCTTTTTATTGAAAGCTCTGGAGAAAAGGATGAAGGTGCTTTCGGTGCTATTTGGTTTTGAAATCCACCATAATTTACAGTATCTGTATGTTATTGTCAGCATTTTACTAAACCTGGTTCATTTTGCCCTCCAGTGGCTGAAGCATAATCGTTATAATGGTTGAGGTATCAGCAGCTGGTCGTCATGCACTCATGCTCAGGGACAATCATCCTAAGTTAATGACTGAGTTGCAATAGATGCTACCTCATATATCACATACAAATTTGAGATACTAAATAAGTTGCAGTTGCAACCACTTGTTAAGCACCATTATAGCAAATCCAATTTTGCAATGATTATGGATAGAACTGTTTTACCAACACGTCACATAATGAAGCTTACCACTTTGCATCTCATATCGATGCTAAATACCTTTTGGTGTCACTAATTGGCTAGGTTACAGACTGGAAACAACATGGTTTACTTTAAGCACAAAGACAACTAGGTTAGGGTTAGGCACAAAAAAATCAGGGTTAGGTTAAGTACTTTCTGGCACAGTCTTCTTACAAGACCTGATGTCTCACACATTTAATAGACATTCCCTTGGGTCTTACACCAACACTAAGGGGTATCTTTTGCATCAATATGCAACCAAACGACATGACAAATCATTAGCATCTGATGCCCTTGAAATGAGAGTGAACAGCATTATGAACAATGCATATGCCATATTCAATCAAATCCAACCTATTTATATAGCATCAAACCACAAAATAATAATCCCAAGGCACTTTACATAGTGAGGTTAAGACCTTACAGAATTAAATTAGAAAAAAAGGGACATTTTAGCTGAGATAGACAGAATGCTCCTAATTTTCCTCATGTGGAAGAACAGTGTTTACATTGTCACAGTCATCACTACTAATCACAGAACCTAATTTGTGCTTGATAACCAGCCACATAACAACTACTGTGTATGAATGTTAAGCTATGAGCCAATGCCTGGTGTTTTTATCCTTGTAAGCCTCCAAATATAAAGTTTAGCCTATTGAAATTATCAGTGATAACCACAGCTTTCATAGTCATTGCCTGCTTTCCCCTGTGTACTCACTAAAAGCTTCTCAGTTCTCTATAATATTCCATGAATAAATGGCACAAAATCAATGCTTGGAGAAGTTTCAATCATCAGTGCTGCAAAATGTATTTGCTGTAATGGTGACTAACAGCAGGTTGCAATGGCAACTCATAAATAAATCTTAAATTCTGACAATAAAAATGGTAAACAGCATGCTTATTGACCATTTAAAATTTACTGTAAAGACCGCTGCATACATCCAATCTCAGTTTATGGCATGTCTGCACATATCCGTATGTTAAATGCAAGGAAATGTGACATTACATATGAAAAAACATTAATATTCGTTAATAAATAAATACTTTATCAACTCTCATACACCAAACAGTGAGAATTAATTTTCATGACTCCAACATTTCTACTGGTCAGACTTAGGGTCTAAAAAATGTTTCATATTTATATACTGTCAATAGTAATGTCAGTCAAGAAGATGCAGCTAAGGAATTTTGGGTAATGAGGAATAAATCAGCCAATCATTCCCCTGTGACTTGGATGGATTTTTCTTGTTGGAGACATGTTTAATTTCTACTCACGTACAGAAGTTATGAGGAAAAAAAATGGATAGAGTGCAGTCATTGTTTTTGGTCATTGCACTGAGCAGTTGTGCCCACAAACATGTTTTCAGTGACAAGCTGGGCTGCTGAATTTGAAAATATGTTTTGTCCAAATGAAGACACACACAGACCCAAAGAAGGTCCACCTTCGGTTTATACATACAAGTTTCTTTTTGCTGAAATATGTATACTAAGCTATACCATGTTACAAATACTGTTGGCTGTTTAGTGGCAATGGTAACCGTTAACAGTGCTGATAATAAACACACACACACACACACACACACACACATATACTGTAAGTGACAATACACTCAGATTTTCTGTTTTTCTTTCCACAACACCAGCCTTTTTTATTTACAGCTGCAATATCACTGAACACTCTGTCACACCAAACATTTAGATAGGGATAAATAATGTAAGTGACTGAGAGTGTAAATAGCAATAACATTTGTTATGTACTTCCCCCAGGGTGTTTATATATTTAGCTTACATGGGTTAGTAATACTCTCTCATATCTTTGAGAAATCAGGCACGTGTTTTATTTTTTAAATATTTTCTCAGCAGCTGCTAATGAGAGAAGTTTAACAGCTTGTTACAGGATTAATTAAATGCAAATATAAAGTTGAAATAGTTTACCTGTACGATACGATATAATACGACATTTTGGTCGAGTGGTAAGAGTTCATACTCAGAGTGAAGGACATGAGACGGGTCTGACAATGCTCTCTGTGCCTGCCTGAGAAGTTAGCAATCAGTCACTATTTATACATTCAGCTTTCATGGAGCCACATTAGCATTCATTTGAAGCTGTGTTTCTAGCAACCTGAGAAGTGTAAGATGAATATTTACTCTCACTTTCTTTATAACTCTGTTTTTGACATCTGTCAGCTCCTAAGGAAAAAAATAATCTTAACCTACTAAATGTTCCACATTCTTTACCTATTTCTTTGTCTTATCTGACTACTGGTGCTAAGCAGGTGCCATATAGACTGTTTATCACACCTTTATACTGGCAATGGCTGTCTCCAACAGGAAAGAGTGTTCATCACAATGGTGAGGCTGAACAATAAAGCAAATGCAATGATAATACTACTGATAATACTCATGGACTGCTTAACAGTGAAATTTGTAATATATCAAATACAGTACATGCAATGTAATCAGCTTTTGTAAACACACTCTGGCAGGTGCAGGCTACCCTCTATGGAAAACTCCCAGAAGGTGTTGACTGTGTGCACCAACAAAATCATAAATGCTAATTTATGATACTCCATATGGAAACAGCAACATCATTGTTGGTAGGTGACCAGAGCTCAGAGGGCAGTGGGAGGTTAGTGTTACTGGACCGTGCCATTATCACGAACACTCATCTAGTTATTGTTTCTGATGCTTATTAAGCCGCTCAGCAGATGGACAATAATCTGGGCCATGATTACCATCAGAAGCAGTGGCTTGTAACTCATACTTAGCCACCAAAGCTCATCTGCGGGACATTAGGGGACAAAGGACAATTCAGACCTCAGATGTGCACTTTTTGTTTCATGTGCCTGACAGACACAAAAACTGACACAAACTGTGGTATTTTTGTTATGTGCAAGGCATTGTTTCAGCTTAACTTGTACAAAGTCCCCCTGTTTATTCAAGGCACGTTAGGCAAGCTCAGCTATTGACAGTGTTTACTTATAGAAGTGACATTTGCAACTTCATTTAATTCAGTCAGTTACTGGCTATTGGGGTGACCTTTTACTGGCTTCCTTGGCAGAGGCCTATAAACCTCAGAGATTCACCAGCTTTATAGGCATTCAATAATCGCACAAGGCATTATTGATGAAGTTGTTGTGTGCACTAACTATGAAATGATTTCGGCAAGAAGTAGAAACCAAAGCAATGCAGTGTCTATGCAATCATAATGAGAATATTTATGAAATTAAAATTGACAGAACTGCAGCTCAGGGGCCTTTTAGTGTCTTTGCAAGCATTCTTTAAACCTTTTTGTTTGTTTTCATGTAATGAACTCAGTGACTGACTGTGGTGATTGTGTGAGACAGTAATAGTTACATTGTGGTTTTGTCTGTTGGTTGTGTTTTTGACACATCGGAGCTGCATGAAAACTACTGAAATCTAGCAACCAACCTATTCATCCCTCGGAAAGGTTTTCTGGATCTGTGAGTCATAGGTGGAGGGAGAATAGAGAGACTGGTTTTCATTGTCACTGAGAAAAAGAGAGAACTATAGCTTCTCTGTTGTCTGTCTGGTTATCAGTTGGTCTGTTTGGTGCCTGAATACACCTTTAGTTGCTGAGAATTATGCAATTTTGCCTGATCCATGATCCAATATTTTTTGTCACAGTATAAAAACTAATGAGAGGGTAAACAAGCCTACACACAGACTCACTGTGTATGTTGCAGCATTACAAGAAAAAAAGTAAATTCTCTTCAAGACCAAATAAATTGAGCCAGATATGCAATTTAACCAGTCAACTCATAATCTTCTCATTAAATACATATACTGGAAAATCCTAAATTATCACAATTCATTAATTCATCACTTCTGAGTTGAAATTCCCTGCAAACAGATCCATTTATTCACACAGGCAACTATACTATGTATGTATATGGAACAAAGACATTGGATCTTATTGGGATTCTCTGCTGCACCAGCAACTGAAATCTATTAAACTGATAAAATACATTCTATTTTATGGAACAGCTTCATCTTTTAAATATTCGTCTATTCTTGTAGTCTAGTCTTTGGTCAGAGGCAGTATGTTAAACAATTGACAACTCAGTGTCTTAAGCATGTCCTTCTGGGTATGCAGGTCACTCCAATATAAAAAGCAAAGACTTTTATATACAACCTTTACTGTGACATACAGGCTCCGATGTAACATTGAGCATGGAGACAAATGGATTCGATCACACAGCGAGAGGGGCGAAATACATCCTGAGGTCTATTATTTACAGCCTGCCCACATTCATATACGCACATGGAGACATGTCACCAGTAGGATCCCCAAGCTTTGCAGTAAACCTGCAACAGTTCACACTTCCTTTATATACGCTCCGCACAGCACAGATGGTTTTGTTGTGGTTCACTTGGCAGTCAGCGCCATCTCAGGATCATGCAGAGCTATAGGGTTCTAAAGTGTAACATTAGAAATCCTTAATAAAAATCTTGCAAAAAAAAAACAAAACCTATAGACTTCACATTGCACCCATCAGGTTTTTAAAGTCAGCAGGTTTAGTGAAGGCATCTTTGAGCAAGGTAAAAAAAGTAAATTTCACTAGACATCACATGCCAAATGGCCCTTTCTCTGATCTCTGCGCCCTGCCCCAAGGGTGCAATAACAGTTTATTACACCTATCCTCACTTTATGACCCCCCCCTTCACTCCACCCCGCACTTGCATCAAGCCCACGCTAACTGTTATTGAAAACACCCAGGTCTGCCATATATCATTCCTGAGCAGCACGTTATTCTATGTGCAACCTAGCTAATCACCACCACCTCGTATGGGTATTGTCCAGGTCACATTGCAGTAGCTCCACTTATCAAATATCTGCTTAGAAGTGGAGCTGCTTAAACACAATTTCATATGTCTTTGCAGGCTGTGATGCCTTGAGGTTGAATCTTCTTCTCATATGTACCTGTGGTGTAATGATGGGAAGTAAATGGGAAATGGAATTGAAAGATTTTGCCACAGAGTGACTGTGTGTGTGTGTGTGTGTGTGTGTGTGTGTGTGTGTGTGTGTGTGTGTGTGTGTGTGTGTGTGTGTGTGTGTGT
>JAUMHL010000014.1:15137255-15151120 GCA_032362345.1 Sandelia bainsii
AGATCGGGATGCGGTGTTGTGACTCTAATGCTGTTAGTAATGTTTATGGAGATGTAAAGTGTATAAAAGTCTGACGTCCTGTGAGCGGATGACAGTTCACCTGTAAACTGTAGTAGTATTATATCTTTAATTTTATTATTTAATTTTCGTCAAAAATTCTCAGGTGTTCCTGCATACCACTAGAGGGAGCCTGCGTACCACAAGTGGTACACGTACCATAGTTTGAGAACCACTGCACTAGGCGACAGTGGAGAGGAAAAACTCCCTTTAACGGAAGAAACCTCCAGCAGAACCAGGCTCAGGGTGGGTGGCCATCTGCCTCTAACAGTTGGGGTGAGTGGAGAGAAAACAACAGAGTGAAAGAACAACAACAACAAGCTGCAGACGAAACACTAGGCAGGTTGGGAGGGCCAGTAACTAAACTAGAAACATAAATTTTAGAAGCCAGGGATATCTGCAGAAAGGTACAGAAAGAGGCATCCATCAGAAGTCTGCACTTTCAGTACCAGTGGTCTTGGCCCTGCATTGCTTTAAGGTGAAAGGGTCAATTATTATGGGTTAATAGGGTATGAGCAAATAATTTTGTTTTCTAAAAGGAATCACTTCCTCACATAAAACTGAAAATATATATGTATTTTAAAATTAACATGTAAGTGCTGTAGGACAGTAGTGGAGAGCAGTAGGTCTAACCTGAGCAGTTTGTCTGTGCTGCAATGTTAACATTGTTATTCTGTCCATTCACTAGTAGATAGAGCAATGGACATTACTAAAACAGATGTATAATACAACAATATTTATAAGTTCACCAGTCTTTGCAACTTGAATGTTATAAAAACGAAATAAAAATGCTTGGGCGCAACAGGAAAAAACAAATTAACATATCATTACTGTTTAAATTAATATGGAAAACTTATTAGCAAACAGTTGCACAACCAACACAGAGTAACATTATGATTTATTTGCAGTCATGTTTCTGGCCACATGATAAATTTAAGTCCAATATTCAATCTCATTTGAGTCAGCTCTCCTGAGGAAAATATCTGATTCTTAAGGTGCTAAATGCTGCATCATGATCACCAGCTAATCGCTTAAACCGTCTGTCTGTCATTTAGTGAGTAGGTACAATGTAGTGTCTTTGAATACAGCTTCCTGCTGCAGCCCAATATGACACTGTTGGTCAGACAGCTAAACAAATAGCTGAAATATATCTGTGAGGCAGATTTCATTTTTAAATAGTGTTACATTGTCATTTTATATACATTGATTATCATTGTTTTAAAGAAAAGGATTAGATGACCAATTCTGACAAAGAGGATATAGCTAATGTTTACTCAGAATATGCAAAAGACTGCATCTCCTCTGTTCACACACTCTTTGTGCAGCTAGCAGCTATTAAAGGTTTCTGTTTGGTTAGCCCCAGAACAGCTGGCACATGAGTAGAGTGCATGTTTGTGGGAGTGTATGCATGTTGCATAGTCATAAATTGTTGACAAATCATCAGTTCAGCTTTCCTTTTCTTTTTGTCTAGATATACTTAACTAACATTTAAGCTGAGCCTATAATGACAGAATGATTGCTGGTTCATTAATTGGGACTTGAATTGACCTCACAAATTAACATTACTCTGCCTTCGGGTGCCTGTCAGAAATAAATCAGTTACAGTTTGTGTGGTCACAAGTGATAAAAAAAGGCACAATTCATGGCAGGTAATTGTGACAGCAGCTGATTGTAAGAAGTTTTAAATTACTGATAGTAGCAAACATTTAGTTTGAGGTTGTTTTTAATTTTTCAGAAATATATTTTTATATCTGTACATGCATGATAAGTTAGGAGTTATAATAATGTACTGTCTAGAGAATCACCAATTTCTGTCATACGTTCTACTACCACATGTTGTACTACTTCAAATGCTCTTTCCCCCAGCATTTGAAAGCAGCATCTATTCCTGCACGCTATCCCTGTCCTTTGACATCTTTCTTCTTACGTCTTCTTGACTGGCACATTTGTCCCTTAGGCACCATTGGTGCCCTCCCCAGCTTCCTAATTTTTGATGCACTGTTAGATGAGTGCAGATTACGTTGGCCCCCTGCTCCTCAGCAAACTCCTTCAATATTAATGAAGACTGATGAAGTGCTAGGGAGCCCCTGTCTTTCAGCCCCGACCTAGATTGGATTGACAATTGCAATTAGCGTCCCCTCAAGTTCATTTCCATCACTTTAATTTGACACGAAGAAGGACAGTGTGGGGTGGGAAGTGAGACCATTGAGAAAAAGAAATTCTGTGGAGAAAGGGAAGGGAAAATGGGGTAAAAGTGTTTGACCAGGAACTCCTGTCTGTTGTCTTGAAGAAGATGTAGGACATTAAGAGTCCCTAAAAATACAATATTTACCTCACTGATATCTACAGTGATTTTCTGTATCTTACTTTTTACATTTCTTGCTTTTTGTCATGTAAACTCATTATTCTGGGTACTATAGACAAATCTGACAAAAAAATACCAGGCAGGCCTCGCCTGAGATCTCCACTGTACAATTTCTACACTTACCTGAGATCTAGTATTTCTTCGTCATTGTTATTGTCTGATAGCAGTATTTTAGTGTCCACATTTCCTTTCCTACCTCTGGTAGTCACAAAATGGATTGCTTGTCAGTGCATATAAAGAAAAAGAGTGTGTGTGATATGGAGACAGTAGCACCCAAAAATGAATGATCCTCTTTCCTTTTGCAGGAAAAGAAGAAATAGATAGTCTGGGGTTGATGATGTGTCATGTTTTTGTGTATTTCTATACTAGTTTTTACTGTATGTGTGTGTGCATATATGTGTGAGACTGTGTGTGTTCTATTGTAAATTATATGAAAACTGTCGCTGTGCTGTAGTGACATTCATTTCAAACCATCCTTTCCTCAAATTGGCCAAAGCAATTGGTCTTATCTGTTTCTGCAAGTGTGTGTGTGTGTGTGTGTGTGTATTAAGCAGGGTTGTGGGGTTAAAACCTGTCTTGTTGGTTGACTGACAGATACATTTTCTTGCTCCCCATCCCACTGTTGGTCAAACTACATCATTTTTCCCCTGTCTTTTAGAAGTGATCTGGGCTGATAGAGCAGTGAAATGAGAAAAGCAGAGAGGAAGAGATTACATGTCTGTGTCTTTGTCAAAAAATAACAAACCTTTCCTCTACTTGTATATATTTGCTATCAGTTAAGTGAGCCAATACACACTTTCCAGTTGTATTGACCTGTAGGCTTTGTGGAGGGCAATAAGAGAAAACAGCAAAGTAGACACATATTTAGCTCTGCTGACCTGTTTTATAATGGTACTTACTGCATAAATAGAAATCAGTAAAGGATTACAGAGGACACAAAAGCACTGCTTTACTGCACTCTAATTCATACCAAAGGTGTTCTAACGGGTTGAGGTCAAAGCAAAGGGGTCTAGATGCTAAATGTACTGTATGTGCGTATTAGCAGTTATCCACCAGAATTGTTGCAAATTTTAGCAAATAGTTGGGATTTCAGAGTTGCATTAAAGTGCATTAAAAAACAAAAAGAGAAGAAACATGGGTACATTCAAATGTTTGTAGTTCAAGAATTCTACTGTTTTTAATCAGCAGCAGTAGTTTCCAATCCTTTGGCAGTCACGCAGGAGGGATTTTTAAGCAGCTGTGAAAACTAATCATGCTCAGAGGATATGGCTGCATTAGGGCAAATTTAATAAATCATGCTGTCTTGGAGTAGACAGTGCAGTGAATGCATGAAAGTTTCTCACTACACTGTGCGTGCACACATGCACACACCAACCATAGGTGATAGTGCTTATCAGAACAGAGCAGTTCCAGACTGAATAGAGAGTCAGTGGAGAGGAGAAGCAGAACTGGGATGTGACAATACCCCACCCGGCGTCTGTGATGCCTTTCAAACTTTATATCTGCCTTCCTCTGAAGCCTGACAAAAAGGTGAATGATATAGACCAGCTTCTCAGGAGGATCGAAATCAATTTCCACCTCCTGTGACTTAGATGAGGGAGTCCTTTTCAAGAATGGCTGGTGGTTAAGGCTTAGCTGGCCACAGTATAATATTTCCGTCCTCCTCATTAACAACACCATATTGATAACAGCACTTATTGAAAACAGCCACCAGTACATCTAATCCTCACTTTATTTAAGCACCCCACCGCTAACACACATTAATATGCATTCAACCTGCGCTGGTAAGACTGTGCATAATAATACAAAATTGCAAGTTTTTCTTTTTTTACTTGTCTGTATTGAGTCGTGAGACTCTTCTCTATCTGGTTATTTTATTATCCTTTCCGTATTTTTCTATTGTTTCTAAACTTTGAAAACAGAAGCCTTCAGGTGGATACACTGAAGAAACTTGTGTTTGGTTCATGGCTCAAAAGCACCTCAATAGCTTTGCAAGTCTACATTTAAAATTTCACAGCTGAGCAGGAATTTCAACAAATGTCCACACAGGATTCTGTTTTTCCAGTTGTGCTTCTCACACGTATCTTTTGATCAATTCAGCTGTCCACATAAGCTGCATAACAGCTTGTGTTTTACTTGTACTATGTGTTCATACAGTATATGCAAACTCATATACTGTATATTGAGTTTACTGAAAAAAAATGAAAACATCAATATTAGAATCTGTTGCAACCACTGTGAATCCAGGTTGACTACAGCCTCCATTCTCCAGGAGCAATTCAAGTCTACAGGGGATGAGTGTTAAATACCTGAAAGAGATTCTTGGCATATAACTCTGTGTGTTGCAACCATCCATCAGCTCTGTCATAGTGGCTGGAAAGGGAAGTAGTCACTCATTTCTTTGTCACTTTTTGTTACACTGTCTATCTTTACATTCACAAAATGTGAGTTTCTGGTGATATTTGCTTGGTCCATGTTGTGGGGTCTATGTCATGAGCATTTGTCTGACTTCACTGAAGTGGCTCGTGATGAGACTCTTTCAAAAAGAGAGTCAGTGCAATATTAAAGGGCCAGATTAAGAGTCTTTTTGTAGAAGTGAAAGCTTAAAATGTCATGGGCTCCAACGTTTAAAATGATGTTAGAGTATTTTGTCCAGTTTTTAATATAATATATTACCCCATGGGAGACTGTCAGGTATATAATAACCTGACGACCATACCGTGTCGCATGCAGCCCTTCACTACAGTATAGCGTGCAACGTTCTGCATTGGGTTTGAACATTGACACTGGACATAAATTGTAAGAGTGTAAAATCATCCAGTATGGATATAATTCTGGTATAGGTTAGGCTGGTTAATTGGGTTATATCTGACATGTGCAATATATACACTTGTCGTTTTGACACATCACTTGAGCTTCTTGCATTTGCATTCAAAGTCAGGTTGAAAAGTGCTTAACATCTTAACCAGGCTGTAGTGCTGTTGTTCCCATTAACAAAAGCAACACACATTTATCATGTCACTTTACTACTTATTTACCCAGAACTCCTCTCTCTCGCTCTTTCTCCATTTTTTTTGCTTAACAGAGGTTATTGCGGCTTCCCTTTGCATTTCCATCCTCACTTCCTTTTTATCCCACTACCCCCAGCTCTCCCTGCACTAACTAGTCAGTGTTTGAATAAAAACTCATTAGGATTACATAGTCATTTAGCTAAGTGACACAGGGTGTAATTGTACCATCCATCAATTGCTGTGTAATAACACACTCGGAGGAGCTGAATGTTGATTAGCCCTCAGCCAATTTCACTAGTGGGTATTTTGGAATAAATAGCCATTGGGTGGGGTGAGGGGTCCTGGGTGGCCTCAGAGAGTGTTGTGGTTAGGGGCACTGACCCATGCAAGCCAAATTAACTTGGAAGCGATGAAAACAAAGTGTCAAAGACAAACAAAGTATCACTTTCTGTTGCTGGCTGTTGGCCTTTATGTCTGGGTCTGTCTGGCAGTCACCCACCCACACTCATCACACTAAACATCTTGCACCATGCACAATGATCTGGACGATACAGAATAATATCTCATATTGTTCAGTCTCTAGCAAAATAACTTATAACTGTTAAATAACTGGCAACTGTTTCTCCAGAGAAAACAACCATTAAGCATAAAGTGTCGACAGAAGACCCCAGGAATACATTTTAACTTTTTAAAAAGACTGATAAAAGAAAATCCTAATGAGATAAAACACAAAGTTACTAAAACGAGAGCAGGAAGAACTTTGGCCCTCTTTAGTTTGAAATGCATTTCCATCTTTAAGTGTCCTTGAAATTATCCTCTCACTGGGGTGTCCCTAAGGTATTTTAAAATTAAATCATCTAAGGTACTGGAAATGACTAAATAAAATATGGCTCCACGTTTATCGACATTAACTGTCAGGAACATGGTCAATATATTCAGCCTTTGATTCATCACATCAAATCATCCACTTTTTAAGGCTACTTAATTCCAAATGACACCAGATGACAAGAAAAATAAAGTTGGTGAGTCAGGTTGCTCTCAGCAGAGTGCTGGCTCCTTGCTGTTTATGAGACTTTTAAATGATAATTCTGATTTTTTTTTTCCAGCCTGGCATATTTTCCACTGATGACTTTATGGGCTGTGCTAGCTATCCAGTCACTGCCTCTGTAGTAGAGATTCAGAGAAACAAGGAACAATCAGGTCCAAACATGCTGTACATTAATGTTGCATAAATTGTAATGTTTAGCCATGTTTATGGCATAGGCATACATACACTCTAAAAAAGGTTAAAACTGACCCAGTTACACTGGTAACACTGGTCTAATTTTAACAAGTGTTAAGGGTGGAAATTACCCAAGACAAGGGCTTTTTCTATCCAGTGACTCAGTGGTGATGTATAACACTGGTTCAGTTTTACCACAGGACTTTTTTAGGGTGTAAAAAGTTTAATAACAAAAGTTTAATAACACTGCAGTCACAAAAACCTGGATGCTGTAATACAACATTGGATGTTTTTGCAAAAAAGAAATGACAATGACAGATGATTATCTGGTAACATTTTACAGATATGTTATCAGTGTATTAGCAACTTCCCAGAAAGTTGATTCTGTTCATCTGGACAGTGCTTTTCAATGAGAGATACATTTAATCACTCATCCATGTGACTTCCTCAGTCTCAGCTTACTGCAGGTTTCCCCAACCTTATAAACAGAGGAAGGGCAACCGCTGCCTAAGCAAAAACCTTTAGTGATCCCTTACGTACCAGGAGTATCGGAACAGCTGAGACGCATTTTCTCAAAACACAGAGTCTCTGAGACTTTCAAACCCCAAAACATGCTATGCCAAAAATAGGTCCACCCCAAGGATCAGGTCCCCCGGCACAAACAGAGTAATATAGTTTGCGCAGTTAAGTGCCAAGGTGATTGCCGTGAATTATACATTGGGGAAACCAAACAACCACTGGCTAAGCTTATGGCACAACACAGAAGAGCTACCTCGTCAGGCCAGGACGCAATCTATTTACATCTATAACACAGCGGTGACTGTTTCAGATGTACACATCCTGGACAGGGAGGAACACAGGTTTGAGCAGGGAGTCAAGAAGGCCATTTACGTGAAAAAGGAACGACCATCTCTGAACCGAGGAGGGAGCCTAAAGGTACATCTTTCACCATCTTGCAATGCTGTGATTGCAGGCATTCCCCAACTCTCTGAATGATACTCATGGCCATTGATCAATGGTCAATTTGCATATCATTGATCACACGGCACATTGTTAGCCAATGGCGCTAGTTTTGGCTATTATGCAAAGGTGCTGTTTATAAGGTTGGGGAAACCTGCAGTCAGCTGAGACTGAGAAAGTCAGTTGGATGAGTAATGAAACGTATCTATCACTGAAAAACACTATCCAGATGAACAGAACCAACTTTCTGGTATTTCCTTACCTGGACTATTCAGCATGCATCGAGATGTATTTGCAACTACTTCTGTTTTAATCACATTAATTATCACCATATCCATATATTTTAATATAAAATGTAGTGACTGCAGTTTAGTAGTATACAAACGTAAACAGGATTGCTGCAACAAGTACAAGAATAGTACTGTCTATTGCCACAAAAGGCACATTCATGAGAAATAGGCCAGGTAGAAATGATTAATTAATTATCCTTTAATTGTCACTTTATTGTAACCTTACTTCTTTCCCCTTTAATCTCATGAGGAATGGCTGTTCCACATGCCTGCTGCAACACAGTTGCCATTCTAGTCATACTTGTCATTCCACCAGTTGCGCTGCAGCACATTTCAGAAGATTCTGACAGTTCAACCCACTCATCAGGTAGCCTCCTTCTACTTTCCCTCTTTAGCCTTTCAAGTAGGAAAAGAAATTCCGGAGAAATGTTCATAAGATCTTAATTGTAGGATTTGTCTGTAGGCTCGGCAAAAAGGAAAAAACAATGAACACAATTTAAACATCCATCAATTTTTCTTAACTGCTTGTCCTCATAAGGGTCATGGGAGTGCTGGAACCTATCCCAGCTGTCATCGGGCAAGAGGTGGGGTACACCCTGGACAGGTTGCTAGTCTATCGCAGGGATGACATATAGAGACAAAGAACCATACACGCTCACATTCACAGGAAGCTGGAGAGAACCCACGCAGACATGGGGAGAACATGCAAACTCCACACAGAAAGGCACCCGGCCGACCCAGGAATCGAACCCGGGTCTTTCTAGCTGTGAGACGACAGTACTAACCACTACGCCGCCAGAGGTTATTCTCACTAGTCAGTTTTTAATTTCCCTAGTCTTGTACACATCACAATATGGCTTAAATATTCCTTGCTTAGCATGTTAAACAGCAAAATGCCCTTGTTTCATTCTCCGTCATCTGGGGGGCATCAGTCAGTGTGGGCTTGTTGGGAAGCAACTGGACAGGAAGCAAATAAGGGCTTCAATATTATGACCAAACCAGAAACGAGCCCTAATATAGCTAAGCCTAGCATTTCGGAGACCCACACATACTCCATTGTTCTTACTTTGTCTTCCAAAAGTACTGCTGTGTCATCTGAGGAGAAACCACAAAAGAAACTATAAGACCTCCTATTAGCATGCAAGACACAGATGTGACAGAGGTGGTGGGGGAGGAAACATTTTTGTTCCATTCAGGGTGATTTCAACTTCCTCCAAATGAGAGAATAACTTAATTGCTCATTGAGTTGATGACACTGTTTTATGCAGATAATATGCCATTGCCTGACAGTGACATAATGTAGATAAAGGAATGGCAAACGAGATGGGAAGGAGCAGAGTAAGAGCGGATAGAAAAAAAAGACACATAAAGAAACTGCGCAAGAGATAGAGAATTAGAAAGAGTCTCTTTTAGTATAATTGCAGCTTTTACCATGAAATGAATGCATTGTGGGGAGCTAACAGTGCCAGCTCCACCCATGTGAGCCATCATGTCTTTATCACTAATGGACCAGTGAGTACTACTATAATTACATAGTTTTGTCTAGCTCTGTGCGCAACTATCTGCGAGACAAAATTGTTCTGACATTTACGGCTCTTTACATCTACAGTATATGAGTAAGTTCCAAAAAATGAGAAAGCAAGAAGAGACATGGTAATGAAAAGAGAGAGAGACAAAGAGACAGAGATAGAAGGAAAGTTGAATGCAGATACACTGAACGGGTTGGTAGAATGGTTAGGAGGATTTGCCAAGTTGGTGATATGAGAAATGTACATCTGTTGAGTGACCACAGGGCTAGTTCAAAATTCCAAATTTAAAGTGCATTACATTACATTTACAGTACAATAGTATAGATCACTGTAAATATTTTAGATTGCAGGACACTGAAGATCGTGCCACAGCTCCAGCCTCTGGTTGTCAACTTGTAAACTTCTATCTATGAAGTACTCATACAGCAGATGTCCATTAAAACAATTCAAATATTCAGCATTTTTTACTCTGGCAAGAGCTCCCAACTTTTCCCCTCACCTCCCATCTACTTAAGAATGAACTTGCCAACAACCTCATACTCTAACACACTCACTTACACACACACACAGTTGTGTAGTATGTTACAACAGCTTCTGTCTCTATAGAGCAGGAAAACATTTCACAAAAAGCACAGAATTACTTTTTTCTGCCTCTGCCTTTAAACTTGATAACATGTCTTTTTAGAACATCCCTCCAAACTCAGGAAAAAACAGGGCAAAGCCCTTCAGATGTCTTGTTAATTTCTTGAAGCTTGAAACTTAGTTAGTTTCTTGTTATTTCTAGCAATTTTTTTCTTTAGTTTAATTTAAAATGTATTAGTTTATATCCGATATGTTTAGGTTAATTAATTTTAATACCCGAATATGTATAGTATGTAATGTAGATGTGAAAAATGTAGGTGTAGAAAGTTACTTGAGCTTAAAGCCCCATGTATCTAAACACCCAAAGCACATGGGAACTCATTTGCACACTTAGTAGATAATGACAGCACTTTTTGTTGTAACTGTTTAGTTTGTTGTCATCATGCTGTATAGTGTTTTATTTGCACAAACACAATATGTCACGTTTATTTTATTGCCAAATGCGATCTGCAAGCAGCACAGCACAAGAGTCACATAAATTCCAAATGTTCTTCTCTGATTCCACCATAACACTTCAACATCTTAATTAAACATGATTGTTATCTGGGTTTGTTCGGTTCATACTGTAGATGCTGATTGGTCTGGCTGCCAAGTAAAACTCCATGGGCTGGATACAGCCATTCTTTTCATGTGTATGTGAGTCTGCATTTGTGTGTGTGTGGAGAGATAGAGGACAGCCAAGTGGGTCAGAAAACTGATTCCTTTTTCCCAGCGGAGAGAGCAAAACCTTTATCTTCAATTTCAGAGATTTCCTCTGTGGTCAGAATAAGAGGCCAACACATCACCTATTGTGTTCTCTATTCTTTACACACAACATCCATTGCACGTCTTTCCTGTCTGTTCTTGAGGTGGAGGTTGTTGTTTTTTTTTCCATTTTTTCCTCTTATTATTATTTTTTTCTTTTGGGGAGTTTACCTTATCTGATTCAAGGGTCTTATGTCAGAGGGAGTCATGGGCTATACAGATTGAAAAGCCCCTTGATGCAAAGTTGTGTTTTATGGTACTGGGCTACATAAATAAAACTTGATTGGAGTTTGATTTGAACTAGTTCTTTTCTACCCTAACTAAATCAGTTTCATAAAATATTTCCATCTAAAAGAATATTTTTACTTAATATAAATGCATGTTATAAAGTATAAGTGAAGGAAAAACAGAACACAAATTCAAAGCATCCTGTAAGTAAGGTTTTCTGTTTGCAGCTCTTTGCAGAAAATTAGTTTAGTTTTTTTTTTGTTTTTTTTACATCCTTCTTATATGTAATACAGTTAGTGAGGGAAAAATATATGAACTAACGTACATTCATGTTTGTTAAAAACATGTTCTCTTTGAAAGCTGAGTTGAAAGAGTTTCAAATTCAGTAAACATTTTCAGTAATCCTCAGCTTTATGATATTCTGGTAGCATAAAACTGAAAAATTCCCCAAATCGAAAGCACCTTAACAGTTTCACAATTTATCCCTGCAAAGTGGGTCTACGATAAAAATAATAACATATTGCTTCAGGACACAAAAATCATGGAAATCAAACTGAAACATAAAAGCAAACCACTTCACTCCTCTCACCCCACTGTCACCCTGTTCTGTTACGCTGCATCCAGCTCTTCATCGAAATCCTCAGTCATTTTAAACACAGTGTAAACAAAAGCACCAACTTCAGATCAGATCAGGATTACTGTGCAGGTTGTGCTTGTATAGAGTAAAACAAGGGAGATGCATAAGTTCCCAGACAGAGACCTCACCTTAACACAGTCACTGCTACTTCTTCTCCTGTCCTCCTAAATTTATAGAGCCGCGAGGCCCATCAACCTTTATTAGCTAATAATGCTGTTAGGGCCATTAAGCGTGGTCAAGGCTCCCCCACAGTAACATTTAACAGTCTCACTGGGGCACTAGTGGAAGACTAAAGTAACAGGACCACTGTGTGACAACCCCGCTGCATCAAAGTGTCTGACTAGACTCCTAATTTGATAGTGCTAAGACCAGCATAGCACCACCAGAGGGTGATGGATATGTCACTTAAATCCAGCCAAAAGGGCAAGAATGACTCCCAGTAAAACACTGAAATTTGCTAAAATAATCAAATAATTTCCTGCTTTGACCGGCTTTAGTTAGTTTTACTCTTTTACAGAATTATTTTTAATATTACAGTTTTGTTTCAGCTAGGGAGCAATATAGTACTATTTTCATATTGTAAACATCTAATAAGAAATCATTTGCGCCAGCCAGGGCCTCTATTCAACTGGGGAACTTGAAACCAACCAAATGAGATTGAGACCAAGCAGCACTGTCATTTTTTCATTCAGGAATCATTTTTAGTCACCTACTCGAATACCCTAAAGATTTTTTGAAGATGCCTCAGTTGGAGAATGACTGTTCCCTGTCCAAATAGACAGTAAATGTGCCCCATAGAGAGGAGACTGTAGATGATTTAAAGCTCCTGCAGGCACTCTTCAGATTACACTAAAATAAGCAGTGAAGGCCACAGTGGAGTATGGTTACTCCCAGGGCCATGGGTGTTGTTTTTGTTGTGTTGTTCTAGGTCCAGACTCTTAGAGAATGGTTAGGGGTTTGGCCGCTGTAGATCAAAGCAGAAATATAATCAACTGTGAGGGAGAGAGCCCTTTATTTTATTTTCTCTCCTTGCTCAGGGCTGAAAACAGACTGCTGTTGAACTAAAAGTTGATAAAGGGAAAAATAAGTGCACACTGTGTGCTCGTCACTTGTTTTGTAGGTAAAAATGGAACACATGGAACACTCTGTTTTGATGAGTCACATGGACAGCACTCAGTTCCTTTAAATGTGAGATTTATTTTTGCAGTGTGCAGTAAACACAAAGAGGCCAAACTGTTGCCTTTTTAATAGTGTTGGAACAAGTTGTTGTTTAGGAGAAAGAAAAGCTTTTTAAATCACAAAAAAATATCAGTTTCATAGGTACATTCTATATACTTTATTGGGTAGAACAAGTTTCACTGTTGCTTTCATGACACACATACACATTGATGGATGAGTTATGTTGTTGATATCTCCAAAGGGGGAATTCATTTTGAACCAATCACACTCAAGTGTCTCTGCAATTAAGGTATTTGTGCCAAAGCAGTGGAGAAAAGTTTACCCATGTGGCCTAGTGCGTTCACCTTTCATATGCTACACTTGTAGGAAAGCACTCACAGTCAGAGAGCATTAGGATGACAATATCTCCATCAGGAGACAAGGTTTTATTGCATATTACTGTATATATTCTATGAAGAGTTACAATATTATGTTTTATATATGTTACACAGCGTTACAAATAAGGATTCTGCTATTTATTTTAGTAAATAATGTATATAACCACAGTGAATGCAGTTTATGGAATATATTCTATGACAATGTTTAACGTCTCAGGTAGTGTGAAAGACGGTATATTCTCAGTGGTAAAAAATGCCCAGTGCTTTCAATAAAATAAGTTTAGAAAATGTGATCTGCTATATGCAGGTGCTATATAAATATGAGAAATATTTGTATATATTGTTGTGTTATAATACTATGTTATATTTTATTTTATAGGTCCATTATTTTATAATAATTTCTTTGAAATTTTTTTTTTTTAAGAAACATCTACTGTAATTTGGTTCCAATCACACAAAGCTAGAGACAGTTCTGTTTTAGTTCATTCAGTTAGTTGTGTTGTGTTTACTGAACACTAGGTGAATCTGCTCAATTTAAAACAAATTAAATTCAATTCAATTCAATTCAGTTTTATTTATATAGCGCCAAATCACAACAAAAATCATCTCGAGGCACTTTACATT
>JAUMHL010000014.1:15151220-15174835 GCA_032362345.1 Sandelia bainsii
TAGTACTCGAGGCCAGTGCTATGTCATCTAGGGTAGCAATGTGATTAGATAACGTGTCTCTATGGTTTTGAGGCCCAGATAGAATAACCTCCGTCTTGTCTGAATTAAGGAGTAAGTAAAACGAAGAAACATTTAAGATAGCTGTGAATCAGCTGGCAAAGCAGCCGTGCACAAATCACAGAATCAGTCATTTGATTCTTGCTGGCCATATGTTGAAGTGTTTTGAGCAAGACACCCTTAAGACACCCATAAAATAAAGCGTTAACTATTATTTTAGTACCACCTTAAGTTTGCATGACATAAATACAATTAAATATCAACATATTACCAACACAATGTAAAGCTATTGAATAATGTGCGTCCTGGGCTGAGTTAACTATGGGCTACATGGATATAGGACTGTGTTCTATCCCAACACCTTTCCCCCAAACATCCGCTCATTGCAAGGGAGAGAGGGAAAGTGATTATTCTCGGATTAAGGCTTGCCTCACCACCGATATGTACACCATAATTGAATAACGGCTGCCTCCCCCGAACAGTCCCAATGCAGATAGGCCTCCCAGCCTCGTCAGATCGGCACAATATTAACCATGACACAGGCGTAACCAGGCCGGTAATTAATGCACTGAATCAATTACAAATTAGTCCATTTGGAGAATTCCCCATAGGAGTCCACTCATTACCAGTGCTCTGATGGAGTCGCAATTTCTCCTCATGGGAAGGGGTGTCACTCCACTGTTCTCCTTTTCTATCTGTCTTTATCTCTCTTCTCAAGGTAGGATGCAGAAGACAAATGGAGGATGAAATTGGTGCTGCTTGCTACTTGGCATTACATCGCAAATTAAAATGTCAGCTACACAGCATGAGATTTCTGGTATGGTAACTATAGAAGTGTGCAGCTAATTGAAGCTAATGAAGAACCTTTTAGGAAGTTGCTAATTGACTGGCAGACTTTGTACTGTATAGGTAACCTTGACATATTACAGAACATGCATTTTTTTAATGTTTCCTGCAAAAACTCAATAAAAATTATTAGGAATATTTTTGCAATTTGAAATGAACTGGTCATGCTGTCCAATAGTTACATATCACTCAGGGTGGAGAAATTACAGGAATTAATGAAGTATCTGTTATTTTAAGAAAAGTGGAAAGACTATTACTTTCTCTTCTCACTCTGTATTAATGGTTCTTATAGAATAAAGTGAACATACACTATTCATTTTCCTGCCAAAGGTGAAAGTCAGCCTTTATGAGAGTGTGCTCCCAAGCTTAATTCAGAAACTGTCAGGGAGGTGAAATGGGAGAGAGGTGCCATGATGAGATACAGTGAGAAAAAGCGTGTGTGTACATGTCCCTGTCCACAAACTCTTGAAAACAAAGGAACATTCAAGGTAAACAGAATATCAGGACAGAACTATATAGTATGTTTTGTTTCAAATAATAGTTTTGACTCTGTATGGTTGAAACTTCCTAAATGTTTTGAACAATGTCAGTTTTTAGATATATAGAATACACTACAAGAATTCATCTTAAAATTGATTAAGAGCAATAAAGGCAGTCCCAGACGAATGTGCCACTATATGGAGCAAACCTCATGCATCAGTGTCTGTGACTGATGAGTACTGGTTAAGGCAAAGCTAAACTGAGGTTGTGCCTGAAAGAAGGGCAAATCCAACAAATACTTTCAGTAGATGGGAGTTACAATTTGATTTATAAAAAAAACACACACTGCAATCTTGCCATCCAGGCAGAGTGGCTTGTGCTGTGGTTCTGCACACTGATTAAATCAGTTTGAGAAAAGGACTAAAGAGGGTGTTGTCCCTACTCAAAATGTAGCTGAACTCATTTGATATATTCTGCTTCCACTCACGTTTCATTCAAAAATTCAAAAGGTAATTTTCACATTTGACTCATTCTGACATTTGATTTATGCTTCCTGGGATGAATTATCCTAAATTACCTTTGCTCTGACCATTTGTACATTGAAAAGCACCAACATTTGTAAAAGCTAAGTGCTTTGATTTTATTTTATTGTCCCAGCTGGTTCTACTTGAATTATTTATCTTTTTTATGTTTTTCAGTTTAAGTCACATTAGCCCTAAAGGACTTTAAAGGTTTTTACATGACAAAAAAGAAAAAAATAGATCTTGTAGAACTCTTGAATGTAGGGATACAGAGATAACACCATCAGGTAACAGTGTAACACAATTCCCATAAACATACCTGTACATGTAAATATAAAAATGTCAAGTTTCAATTTTGCAACTGCCATATTTGTGGCAAACAGCCAAAGGACACTGCACACATGACATTGTTGATAAGCTTCAAGTACAGTATGATATTCTCTGTAATCACCACAAATTATAGATGAAAACAGAGGTATGTGACTTGTTGCATGGCATTTTGACTTTGAGCTTAATCACTATTTAGAGTAGACATCTCTACCTAATTTCTCTTATGAGCTCAACTGCACAGTTTCTCTCTACACTGTGGTCCAAAACAGCACCAAAAATATAATAAAGGCAATGGATGATGCTGTACACTGTAGGATGCCATGTGCCTCTCACACCCTCCAGTTGGCTGTTAATGAGTGTTGCTTGGCTGAGATGAGTGCTGCTCATGTGGAGAAAGTCTGGCACAAAATAGTTATTATACATTTGAAACATCACATTATCCATTCTGGCTCCATTTCAGCAGCTGACCCAAAAAGTAAGCTCTTGATCATGTGCCTCTGATGTGATTCTTGCTGTCACTGTCCTGCAGAGACTCTTGACCAAAGGAACTGACAATGGGAACTTGAAGTCAAGTGGTGCTTTTCTGGCACTGAAAGTTTAGTCTATCCAAACTATTTGTGTGTGTGTGTGTGTGCTCTATATGTAAAAGTAATGGTGAAATGGTGAGAGAGTGATAGAGATCAAAAGAAAACTTAAGATGAAAGATTTTTTATGTTACTTATTTATTTATGTTTATTTATTAATATTTCACTGTGTCACAGGGTCTTGAAAAAAAACACGATTTTACATGAGGATGAAATACTCAAATGTTGTTGGTTGACCAGAGTAGGAAATTGTGGTGAACACAAAAGCTGATAACAACTGTCAACTGATGGCACTGATTTCATTTTTTGAAAGCACCTGCAGTATTCATAATATCAGTAATTATTATAAACACAATGTACAATAAGTACTATGTTATTATTTGAAGAAACACATTGTTTTGTTGTTCAGTAAACACATAGTGAATGGTATATTTCTTTGGTTTATGTTGGTGTAACACTGTTCACAATCTAAGGATGCAAGACAGAGAGTGTACTGAACAGAAAGAAAGAAAATGAAGTGAAAACAGACGGGAGAAGGAGGGAAGAAAAAGACAAGATACATGCATTTTCTTAATTACTCTGTTAGTAAATCAATAGGAGCTGTGTCATGCTTCATTGTCTGGGCTGTGACTAAGAAAGAGGAGTTTGACAAGCTGAGAGTCATCAGGCAGGAAATGTTGTAGAAAAACCATCGCTCTTGAATGTGTGACCAATGCACACCTACCCACAGCTCGCTCACATCCACCCCGTGAGGGACTGAGCACGCAGACAAGAGGAAACACAGGTGGAAATTCAATAGGAGTTTTTTGGTTGTTGTTTGTTTGTTTGTTTGTTTTAAGAAAACTATTGAAAATACGCAACAGTATTCTGGGCCCAAAAAAGAAGTCAACAACTAAACTAAACTAAACTCTAAGTCTAATTCTAACTGAACAGACCAACTAACACAGACAGACATAAGGGGAACAACAGCTGTAAATAATGAAACAATAAACCAAAACAACTGTTATCAAAATACTAATAAAGTCTATATAAATTAACAAATCCCAAAAGTCAAAATATATAATCACCCTCTGATGTGGCAGGTAAAAGGTACAGTCTGATTGGCCTCTTCCTGCATTTAAGAGAAAGTCACTTTGGATAAAAGCAACTGCCAAAAGACCAACATGATAAATGTAAAATCTTTCTCTCTGTAGAAACTGTAGAACACTTTTGTGTTGTATCTACTAAGAAAGCCATGAGTGGCAAAGCTGAGGAGAATGTAGCCTTGCAGTAAGTACAACAAAATGCAGTTTTCTGAACCCAACCCTATAAAACCTTATTTACGCGGGAGTCACATATCTGGATGCTGAACTGCAAGATTGGATATTTTCCAAGAATAGAAAACAGGATGTTGAAAATCTGATATTTAAAATATAGGCAACATATTTTAAATATCAGATTTTCAACATCCTGTGTTCAGTATCAACGTATTTGTAACTTTTCATTTATGTGAATTGTAAATCTATGAATATTATGTTAACAGAAAACATAATCCAGTTGTAATTATGTTCCCTACAGTAATGTATTTGTCATTGCAGTTTAGTTGTATAGAAACGTAATTTTTAAGAGACTGGCTGTCTTATTCCTCAGAAATTGCTGTCTCTCTCCTACCTTGACACCACCTTGGAATCATGGGGCCGGCAGGTGGCATTTGACTCTTTGCTTGTCTCCTGTAAATAGGACCCAGGCTAAGAAAGAAAGACAGAAAAAAATAATCCCCTCTGCTGTTCAGATATTCATACATTTATACATATTCATACATTTTTCAGTTTTTTGTCCACATCTGTCTGTTCACATGATTCCTTCTCTACTCAGCTTTTCCTTTCTGTATTTTACCATCATGGTGTTTTCTGTCAATGATGCATACACCTTACAGGGCTTTCTTGTCATCATGCTTGACAAGTAGATTGTCATACTGTCGGAACCAATGACACTCAAACATCAGCTCAGCAGTACACATTGCCTCTGCGTACATGACATGCACACTCTCAACAGGGACTTCTCAAAGTCACCCAATCTTATTAGCAAGTGACAGTAACTCCAAATCTCAAACAAAATATAAAACCTAATGTCACTATCATATGTGAGATTTCTGTTTCATTTTTAATTTTCATAGATTATGAAATAAGTATTATCATAGAAACGTGGCTAAATGTGTTGGTACACAACACAGTGTTCTCTGAATTAAGTAATTGGCACCCACTCTTCTCTACGAGTAGTAAGTAAGAACAGACACATCGGTTTCAATTTTGTAATTATAAATAATACAAGTCAAAATGGCAAAGGCGAAAGGGCAAAGAGGAAATACTGGGATGCTTAACTGAATATTTTGTGTAACACCCATTTGATCTTGTTTGCAATCGCTGCAATCAAGCAAATTGCTCCACTTTTCTCAAGTTTGATGGGTGACTTCTCCCAAGTCTCCCAAGTTTCTGAGCTCCTTCCCTACATGTTTAACTGGATTGAGATCAGGAATCATAGAAGATCACAGTATAGTGTTTTTACTCATACATTTTTGGCATTATATGTATGATGTATGTTTTGAATTGTTATCCTGTTGGAGGAGCAATGAGCTGTGACTGCGACACGCTCTCTGACACTGGGTCGTGTTTCTCTCCAGAATGCCTTGATAATCTTCTAATCTTCTCTTCTTATTGTGCCCTGCACAGATTCAGAACACCGTGTTCCAGATGTGACAAAGCAACTCCAACACACTGAGCTCCACCATGTTTCACAGTCGGGATGGTGTTCTTTTCTTTGACAGCTTGTTTTTACTTTAGTGAACATTAGATTCATCCATCCATTATCCTAACCGCTTGGTCTCTTTATGCTCATGGGAATGCTGGAGCCTATCCCAGCAGATTGGTGGGGCACACCCTGGACAGGTCACCAGTCTATCACAGGGCTGACATATAGAGACAGACAAACATTCACACTCCACACAGAAAGGCACCCGGCTGACCTGTAGATTCGAACACTGGTGAGGCGACAGTGCTAACCACTATGCTACAGTGCCGCCCTAAACATGTGATGTGACCAAAGTGATGTTATTTTCTGTTGAAACTCTTATTCCATTGAATCAGAATCAAAATCACAATCTGTAATTACCAAATGTACATTGTAATCAGGATGTTTTCTTCGTAATACAGAACAATTGAAAATAGAATAAAAAATTAAAGAAAAAATTAAATAGAACATAAAAATATAGGAAATGGTTCAGGTTTTTTGAAGTTGGTCTTATTACAATAATTATTTTAAATTTCATCCAGAAATACACTGTAAGAAATTGGGGTTGAGATGTACAGTCCTTGTTCTGTACAAAAATATACTTAAAATTCACATGACCTCAGTATAAAACTGATGACTGTTGTAGACAAGAGAAATTTCACTTTTTTGTTCAGCTAAGATGTGGCAGAGGGATATCAACACTTTATGGATCTCTCAGTGGGGAATTTATGAAACAATTTCACCCAACGCTCAATGAAAGCAACATAGACAAACACAAACCATGGAGGAACTATTTAAGGGGAACAGAAAGATTGAAATTTGTCTTAAAGATGCTACAAAAATACTAACTTGATTTAACTTAGTGGGACTCTTAAATTGTCAGGTGATTTAGCATGTCTGCATTTTTGGCCACAATTTCATACAGTGTACTCAAGTTCCAGGTGAAATTTTAAACGACATGTAGTATATGCCAGAAACACTAATAAACAGGCATTTGTAGCAACGAAGAGTTACTGTGACAGATATAAAGTATAATGACCTCAATATTGTAATGAGACTCGCCTCAAAAAAACAGAACTATTCTTTTAAGTAAGGATGTACATAGAAAAATAAGTATGCTGATTGGGTATGCTACATTTGTTACTTATTGTAGAGAAGTGAGTTTGAGGGAGGGTGGCATTGGAGTTAGAGGGGGATGGGAAGTGTTGTTAAGGAGCGTGACAGGCCTGAAGACGAAACTGTTCAGGTGTCTGATGGTTCTGCCTGCATGGCACACTCCAGCCTGTGTGCGGAAAATGCAGTGCCACACAGTGATGGATGAAGTAAGATTGATCTCAATGATAGCTTGGTTGAACTGGGAGCTCTAGAGCTGGGTGCTCTAAGGGTAACATTAATCTTGCGAAGCATTTTGAGTTAGTACATTTTCTGATGAGCTTACTTGATGTGGATGTGGAGTTAGTGTACAATCTCAAGTTGTTGTTAAATTAGCCCACAACAGAACCTCTTTCCCCGCTGCATTGTTGATAAGTACTGGGGCTGGTGGGTTGAGTGTTTTTGAACTACCATAACCATCTACACCATTTTAGTAACATTTTGCTCCATATGTTCTCTTTGCAACATGCTGCCACTTGTGACACTCCTGTTGGCTGACTCATCATTGTTCTCTATGAGGCCTAGGACAGGGGAAAGGAAACAGTCAATGCTTGTTTTCCAGCTATCTCTGCCTTTCCCAATGTTGATTATCTGGATCAGGTGTGTTTAGCCAATCGCAAGCTGTAGGGATAGTTGGAAAACGAGTCGGGCTGTGGCTCTCTAGAACCAAGTCTGTCTACCCCCGGCATAGACCGTAGTGTCACAAGCAGACTTGACCAGCTTGATAGGGGGGTGGCTGGAGGTGTGGTCATTGGTGTACAGAGAGTACAGTCATGGGGAGAGTAGGCAACCTTGTGGAGCACTGGTGTTGGTGGTAAGGGTGGCAGACAGGCGGGTGCCACGCCTCACTTGTTGATTCCTGTTGGTAAGGAAGTCTGTAATCCACTTGCAGATGAAAGGACCACCTAGCTGTAGCAGCTTGCCATGGAGATGGTCAGGGATGATTGTATTAAATGCTAAAGTTCACAAATGGAGCCTTGATGTAGGTGTCAGTTGTATATAGGCATGCTAGGACCTCTGGGCTGAGGTTAACAGCATCATTTGCTGAATGATTGGCTCTGTAGGCGAACTTTAGAGGATCCAGAAGGGGATCAGTGATGAATTTTAGGAAGGACAGGATGGGTCATTCAAGTATATCATTCTGTCTCACCTTCATTCAGAAAGACACATGCTGTATGATGGGACTGGATATTGTTGTACTGTTGCTTGTATGTGTTTTGAATGTGTCCTTGGTTCTTTTTCCACCATTCCACTAACCTTCTGTTCAGTCTGGGATAATCCACTTGCAGAGGGTATGCAGGTATGCATGAGTATAGAGCTTTTAATTACAACACTTTTCTAGAAGAACAGAGCAATGTTTTTAAAATAAAATTATAATTTTTACTTTACTGTGAAGGGATTTTTATTTGGCCTAGTAAAATACTTGAGCTAAAGAATGTTCCTGAAAGCAGCTGACACTGACCCTTATTAAAAGAAGGACACGGAAAACCAACAGAGAAGTTTCAAATCTTTTATGTTTTTTTAGCTTTTGGTACCATGATCAACAACAACAAAAATTCTAATTCTAATTCATTCTGTCTAATGTCATATGGGAATTTCTTAGTACATCCACACACACAGTTTTGTTTTATGAGAGCCTGAGAGGTGTAATGTAAAAAAAGGGAATAGTTTCTCTCCATCTTCAAAGATGAGTCATCATAATAATCTTGTCCAAGCAATAAAAGACACTTGGATGATGCACATACATGCACACACTGTCTTTATCACTCACTGTCTCACTCACTCACACACACACACAAACACATCAAAGGCAGTCTTAACTGCAGGTGTTTGAAGTGGCTCACATTGGGTTTGAGCCACTCCAGTAGGACTGAGGTGTTACTGGGAAGCTGGTGATTTATGTGGTTGGAGGTGGGCACTTTGGTGACTTAAAGCATGGCAACACTGCTGAGTCCATCAGGAATGGTACTCCTACTGGGAAATATTGCATTTACGTAACACCAGTATGATGACATAAGTCATATTATAACTGACATTGAATGACATACATGAGATATTCACAATGTAGAGTTAATAACCATTTATAAAGATTTAATGTCAAAAGTCTTTTCCAAAAATATTAATAAAGTCTTCATTTTCCAAAATGGGACAATTACCAGCAATATTTTGTGTAAGCTGTCAGAAACACTGAAGTTGATCCCCTGAGAAAACTCAGGAGGATTTTCTCACTTACACTTGTAGACACTCCATCCGGATTCTGTGTCTGTTTACAGATGTGGATGTGAGCTCAGGCAGAGGGTTTAGGAAAGCGATATGGAAATAGAGGATGAGGGCTTAGTGATGGAAGGCAAACCTTAAGCCCTCACAGTGCAGTCCTGTGTGTCTGACTTCGGCGACTGCAGCCCTGTGGAGCACATCGCTACGCCTCAATATGTATGGAAATGAAAGGCAATCATGCTAACGTGTGTTCAGTCTCTTCAAACATGCTAATAGTGTCATTACACTTTTAGCACTGCATCACCTCTCCTAAAATTTTCCTCTCTCCCCACATTTGTTGCTGTTTGTCTTTTTTCGTGAACTGGAACAGGTGTGGTTCTAATTATGCATTAAAATATACATAGACCCAGTCTGATCCACTTGACTGAGCTCCTCCTCCTGCAGTATGTATCCTTCCTTCTCTGCCTCACTCTCCTTGTCTATCCTTACTCTTTCCTCTCTTCACTGACTCTACCCCCAAAACCTCCCTCCCTCTCTCCGTCCCTTAGAAGTTGGGGATTGAAGGACTTGATTTCAAAACTGTGCACGTCTCAGTGACTCAAGTGAGGGGTTTGTTCCGCTGCCACACTTCCGTTTACAAATGCTGCGGCTTGGGGAGGAGGGAAGAGGGAGAAATCTCTGTTAATCTAGTGAATCTGGCTCTCTCTGTCTCTTTTGTTCACTGTTACTGAGACGCTGACGCATTGATCTCTTGGGAGGCATGTTGTGCGTGTTTGTGAGGTTTGGGGCTGGGTGAATTGAGGGGTTGCTTCACAGTTCAGTCTATGTGCAGTAAAGTAACTTCCCCTGCCTACGAAATCTCAGTTTTCAAAAAAAAGATGATACTTATTCACTGATGGGATTATGGATGATCATCAGTTTGCACCACCCATTTTAAATCTGGAATGGCAGTGCCTATATTGCTGTAAGAGATTACCATGCAGACATAAACAAATCCTACACAGCAACAGAAAATAAGGCCATAGAGAGTATGAAAAGTTGGGTTTCAGTAAGATCAGGCTGGTTCTCCATGTGCCCCAGACATCTGTTCCAAGATAGCTGAAAAGCTATTTTTACTGGGAGAAATCCAGGACAACAACGGGTCATGTTATTATATTTAGCAGGTAATTTACTGTTCTAATTGCATGTGGCTAAATAGAGAAGTCCATGCAAATGACTCAAGAATAGTGCAAGCACAGACAAAAATTAAAAATGCTATTACACTGGCACCTGTGCCAAACCCTACATTGCTACTCCATTGCACAATGTGGACTCATGTGTATTCACACCTTTTTGAATATCTTATTTCCGCTCTACTCCGTTAGGGACTTGTATGTGTTAAAGCTTCCTGTAATCCAAGTGCCTGTTTTCCTGAAGCGGGCATACGGTGCACTTGGCCTGCATCAATCGTGTTGCAGGGGGCCTTGTTTTGTTGATCTGTGTTTAATGAAAGTGACCACGCAGAGCAGATTTGGCCATTAGCTCAGCAAGGGAATGTAATCACTACAAGTTGTTTCCATTTTTTCATGCAGTTCATTATTGAACAAACAATCTGTGGGGAGAAAAGTTTATGTGCCCACCATCTTCTTTCTCCCTCATTTTTTTTCCTTCTGCAAGGCTGCACTTTAGAAAATATTGATTTGGTGGCTTGAAAATAACAAGCCAGCAACTGTGCAAGTGGGATAATAAACAAATAAATAAATCACCCATGAAGAATGTGCCCTGGAATAATTATCAGCTACTGTATATCTCACATTCAGTCAGACAAAGTTGATTGCTCTTACTGTTGTGTGGAAACCTCGTGTTTTTGGTAGCAAGAAAAAGTATCTGGATTGTGGATGTGTGGGGCAGTTTATGGCACAGTGCCCAGGGCGGTGTCACTGGACTACATAGTTAGTGCTATTTTGTTACGTTGCAGTGTTGAAAAGACCTTCAAAGTCCCACACATACTCATAGAAATGCTCACAACAATAATCCATCAGCATTTCTTCCTTAGAACCCACTGCTATCCATATTGATTCTCTGTTAGAATATTTTCATCTAAAAAAAGTAGCTGACTTGATCTTTTCCAACTTGTCTCTAAACCCATAAACACATGCACAGACACACTCTGAATATAAAATCCCCATCACTCATCCACATAAATACACACAGACTCAACAGACTCTGGCCCGTCTGTTTCTATTAATGGTAATCAGCAGGGTAATGATGACGGAGCTGTGAATGTGGCTTACTTACTTGTGGCTGATGGCCATGCTCTTTGACAGCTGTCAGCCGCCATGACTACGCTGCCAGGGCCCTCCTTAGGACTTATTTCAGCTCAGTACATCAGCTGCAACAGCACTTCACACACAGACTTGTTGATTATCAGTATCAGTGGGCTGGCGTGGAAAGACTTCTCTGACCGCCTGTCTGCTAATGACAGCCACCATGATGGTGGATGGGAGAAAGAGGACACAACCTGTCACTTTGATTCATGCAACAGCAGCTCCAACTGGGTGGCTCCTCGCCAAACTCTTGACAGTTGTTATATCCCCTCCTAAATGACATTTAAAGTGTGAAGCAATGGCTGTCCTTGTGGCTCAGTCACCCCAGGCCAGGCCTCGGACATGAGTGCAGAACCCTGTGCCAAGTTTTGCAGTAGGGTCACAAACCCTGGAGCAAATTCTCCTCGCTCAGATGCTCAGATTCAACTCGCTGGCATTATGGAACATGTGGAGAGTGACCTTGGAGTTAGATTTTTGTCAAAGATCAGATGTACTCTTGCAACTTTCCCTGTTTCATTTTTGTTTATCTCTTTTTGTTCTCTACTACTGTACATTCTCTTTCCACCACAAAACTCTTTCACTCTAGTTAGTTATCTTTAAGGCTCAAAGTGTCACAATGAATTATGTTTATCACATAAGAATAAATTTAGAAGTACAGAAAAATTTTATGTTCAGGTTCATGGGTCCAAATAACTAAAATAGGTAAATGAAATGTTATTTTTGGCTGTCTCTTGAAATGTTGTGCTTGTACAACTATACCAGAAAAACACAAAATCACCTGACTGCATTTATATTGTATAATACACAGTAAAACAAAATCCATGGCCAAGTAAAGGGAGAATGAGGGAGACATATGCAATGTGTGACCTGGCTTTGATCTTTCTGCTGGTTGTGCTTTCTGTCCGACAATTATGATATGCATATTCATAACTTTGTTTTATGCTGTGTAACTTCATACAAGCTTTGCAAAAATCTGAAAGACTATATAAAACTGCATAAGCAGTTGTTAGATCTTTTTGTTGGTATGGTAGGCTACATAACATACACTAACATTGCAGAGGTTACCTATATTTAGAGAAAACATTTCTCGAATATCTTTTTCTGTAACACAATGTCTATGTAAGTCAAACAATGATCATACTTTTTGTCAGTGACAGAATAACAAGTAAAAAGCTGAATTTGAGCAGCATTATAGAGGCAAAATTACCAAGAAGAACTAAAACGAAGTGGATTTATAGTTTGTTAATTTCCACCTACAAATGTCAGAATTAAAGTTACAAAGTGTGCCATTTAAGCAGCTCATGCTCAGCAAAACACATTTTCTTAGACAAGCTTAAATTAGCTAGAATCAGACAGCTTGAGTAGGAAGAGTAGAGTAAAAATGAGAACATTCATTTTGAAGTAAATGAATACAAATGTGCAACAAGGTCGATGATGTGCACAATCCTGGTTAAACTAGACAGATTACAAAGCTCTTGATCAACATGCCGCTCAGTGTGAAAGAAAACCACATACAGCGTCATGCCCTTTGTTAGCGTAAGTGAATATTTGAATATCTGTTTTTCTTTTCTCTGTTCTCAAGATGGATTGTAAAACTTCCTTTGTTTGTGTGTTTTGTGGTGCATTGTTGAAAACATTGTTGGCTAAATCCTGAGCTCCTCAGACTCATGTACTGAAAAAAACATGAATATAGCATCTTCAAGGCCTGCTTGTGGGCACTACAGTTTAATAAACTACCTTGTAACCTTGTACTAGCTTACTTGCTGAATCAATAATTTTAGATCCATCGAGAGAAATAGATTTTTTTTCTTTTGTATCTTTCACATTAGAAATCATTTGTTTTTGTGAAAAGTATTTAGCTGTGCAAGCCTAACACCTCCCTCCATACCTCTGTCCACAGTCTATCCGAGAAGTAACAGGCTATGTGTTGGTGGCCCTGAACCAGTTTGACTACCTCCCTTTGGAGAACTTGAGGATCATCCGAGGAACCAAGCTGTATGAGGACCGCTACTCCCTTGCTATCTTCCTCAATTACAGACGTGATGGAAACTTCGGCCTGCGCCAGTTGGGTCTGAAAAATCTCACAGGCAAGTTTGTGTGTTTGAGTCTGATCTTTGAAGAAGTGTGTTTTTAATTTGATATCAAACATTCTATAATTCCATGCCTCCTGGAGTGTGTGTGCATGTTTAGCCATTTGTTCACTGCTTGCTGGAAACACCTTAGGATAGGATGGGACAGCTGGGGAGCTCTTCTAAATCCTGGGGGAGAAAATGCTTAAAATAGCTAAATGAATGCTTTTACCCCTCAGCCTAAAATTTACACCAAATGAACTCATTCAGTAACTTGAGCCATTTGTGACTGATGAGTGTTATATGTCTAAAACACACTGTAGTGTTTTCACTGTGATGCACATTGTCCAGCGTAAGTGAAACAATGTTTTTATTATTTAACCTGTATCAAAAGCAAGTTATCTGCAAACCAGTCCGAGGCTATTGAAATAGGAACAGGTCACTGACTGACATTTTGAAACCTATTTTTGGATGCTTCACATTCTCTTACCTGAAACTTCATTATTCACTTCAGTCACTTCATTACCTTGTTTCCAATTGGTATCCTTGGTGTTAATGATTACAAAACAGGCCTTACAGCTGAATTCAACTGTGATCAGATCCTCACTTTGAGTCACCAGTGTTGGGAAATAGTTCCTTTTCCTAGCACATGGTTGAAACAATACTAATTAGCAACAGGCAATAGTATTACTTTACACTGATGTAACACTGAGCTGGTAGGGATATTCTCTGATGGAGAAAATATTCCACAAAGTGCTTTTTAGAAAAATAAAATGGAGTTCAAATACTGGTTAAATTACTGAACTGGCTGGTGTGCTGATAGTTACATCACCTTGATGCAACAGTCTGGTTCTTCTTCTATCAAGATCCCAACTTGTGTTGTTATCACAATTAACCCTCTCCCTCTAAGGGATGCAATGCTGACTCGCGAGGTTGTGAAAAGGCTTTATCTCTTCTGTCATTTCACTCTTACTCACACAAGAAGTATCCTCATCTGATTTGCAACCCACTCTGCGATCAATCCTAGCCTGTTTTCTCAGAAGTTGGAGAAAATAGCGAATGTGATTACTGATAAACAGCGTACTAAGTAGGAAAACATTGTGTGGGTGGCTCAGCCTCTTTATGAACAATGGGTCCTTGTGCTGCAAGGTTCTCTTCGGGCATCCTGACCCTGAGGTCAGTAAGAAATGAAACTCTTGACTCACACAGAAGAGCTTTTTTTACAACAGGGCTAAGTGGGGCATGCCAGGGCCATGGCCAGCTCATGATGTGCAAAAAACAAGATCAGAGGTGTTGTTTACTCATTTTGATGCTAAATCTAACCTCACAAATCTTCTGAGTGACTATAAAATTAGAGAGAAGCTGTTTTGGTCGAATAACAATAAGCTCAAGTGTTATCAGTAAATCCTGGTCAGTTGTGTTTACCCGTATGGCAAAAGCATTGCTGTTTCTTTAAAAAAAAAAAGTTTTCAAATTTTTTGACTTCTTGTGCAAACATAACATAAATTATTTTCCTCATTATATTTTACACATAGGGAAGGATGAGAATTGAGATTTGAATATTTCATTAGTGTCATGCATGGCCTCATTGATAAGTCAGTAAAATTTGTTTTGGAATGACCTTTTATTTCTCAATGGGGATGAGATCCCAGTACAATCAGACTGGTGGCACACAGTAAAATGGAGCTTATATATAGTCCCTGATGTTTGGGGAGCAATATTACACAAATGCATAAATATATGTTATACGCTGATTTTGAGTTTGTGGAGCGACAAGATAAAAACAGTGTCATCATTTTGCAGTAGAATTAAATACTATCTGTATTGAGAAATTACAATTAATTCCTCAACTAGAATTTATTTTGATTCATAAGGAAGAAGCATGTCAACAAGCTTGTGTCTCTGCCGGTTCCAAATTCTCTTTTTAAATAATTCAGACGCCTCTCTGTGTTCTCTTCAACTGTTCCTTCCTGGTGATTCCCCAGAGTTGAAGGAAACAACACAGTCGTTTGCAAGTATATGTGCAGCTACAGTCCATGCTCGTGTGTTATATTCCATCTTGTATTCTTTCTCACATGTTGCGCCATACTTAGGGAATTGCATTTGTCCAGCACCACAAGCATCTTTTCTGCCAAGATGGTGCTTTTCATTGTGGTGCCAAGTTGAAGCCAGTGCTGAGGGAGCCGGGGCTGGACTCTATGAGAAGCTGCTGTTTGATGTGCCATCCGTGGCCTGAAGCCATGAAGTGAGGGGAAGTTATGCACAACAGCCATGGCCTGAATCTGCTCTACTTCATAACTCTGACTGTTTGAGTTTCACACTTAAATCTTTCGTTCTTGCTAAGAAATTGAATATAAAAGAAAAATGGAAAAACAGAAACTGCTCACTTTCCTGTTAATACTAAAAAATATTTTAACAGGACTCTTTCATATTTGGAGGGTTTGTTGTTATTACAACATACCAGCTACAGGTCTTCATTGGTACTCTTATTTCATAGTTAGTGAGACCTGACCCAGGACCCAAATCAGGTCCAAATTATATGTAGTCTGTGTTGTAGTTCCAGGCCTGTGTGTCAAATTATCTAACAGTGGATACAAGCGGTTTTTCTAGCAGCTGTGTTCATTATTTGCTACATCATCATCATTGCTACATCATCAGGAGAATAATGTATTTTTTGTGGCAAGATAGAATGTGAACTGTGACATGGCATGTATAGCTACTCTTTTTGGCTCTGGCTGCTTGTTAATTGGTGGCACATTGTAAGACTGCTAGTACTGGTGATCTCTCTAATGACTTAAAGTGTATTTCAGACACACTATATACTGTACATACATATGCATGTCAAATTTGGGTAGGTATTTAGGATCACGTCCAAAATGTTGCACCCATGACAACCACTAATACCAATGTATTGCTTTATAACAAGAAACTTGGATGGCCTATCGTTTTAGTACTTTTTGCACAGATGGCCCTGACAGTTAAACAAGCTCTTGCTGGGGGAAAGAAACAAGTCACTTTGTGTGTCACAGTTTGTTCTGTTGCAGTTGTCATCATTCTACAGTGTGCTGCTGAGGAAGGAAATAAGCATGAACCATCAGGATAGATCTACTCCTGTACAAAAGGCAGCACAGATCAAAACTCTTTCCTTCCTTCAAGTGCTTTAGTAAGTCTGGGGCTAGCTGTCTCCTTCATTACGAGGCTTTTGATGTTGCTGTCATATTAGTCCACAGTTCTTGTGCCAACAGCACTGAGGAAAAGTGTAAAATAATCAATACAATCCATAAGCAACATACATAAGAAGACTAAACTTATTAACTACATAAGGGGCTAATCGAGAGACGGAAGAGTAAAAGACCCCCTCAGTGCTGAAACCCAATGGCATTTCAACTTGGGTCGAAATTGCCTTGGGATGAAATCAATTTGTCGCTAGTATATTGTAGCATTGCACTTATTGATTTTTCTGGTGCACTCTCTGTGAGCTGTGAATGGACTCTCTGGATTTGAGGGGACTGGTGGATGGGGTGGAGTAGGTCTCTGGCTGAGCAGGGATAGGACTCCCTCTGATGCACCTTTCAATCAAGCTTAGCTTAGTTATCCTCATGAATATGAAATATAAGGCACACTCAAGTTAGGAAAAGTTAAGGGATGGTGTGTGTGCACAGGGGTGTATAGAAGTGAGGAAAGTTTAGTTGTGTTGACGTTACATTATGGGGACAAAAACGCAGTCCCCACAAGGTTATCCATTTTTACATTTTTGGTAAATAACTGAACCTTCTGTTGCTGCAAAGACAAACTTACAAGCACATTTATTTCTACATTTTCTTCATATATAACCAACCAAGAAAAAGGTTAAACAGATCCACCTGCTGACATTTTCAAACTTCCTAATCTGTATTTTGATGTACGCTGACCCACAGTATCTTCCTTCCTGCTTAGGCAAACATTTTCAGCACTTCCGTCTGGATTCACATGAACCCTAGGCAGCCTCTGCGCTTTCACATGGTAATTACAGCCTGCTTCCCTGGCAAAATAATAACAGCCTCAATAAGGAGCACAACACAGATGAGCTTTCTGATTTAACGCATTTTACTGCCACCCCCCTCCTTTTCCCTTGTTTCATCCAGTATCATTTTTTTCAGATTTGTTTAGTGTTGTTGATTCATTTTTCTAACCACCCTACGCCTGCACTGCGTCTGTCCAAAATGAGGCATCCAATCTGAGGCCCCATCTGCTGAATGATCCTCTCTCGTCGCATGCATGTACACAAGCCTGTGTTTTACGCCAAGGCGTTATCCACTCCTTCATGGCCCATCTGCTCTCTCTTTATCTATCCCATTTTCTGTCTTTCTTCCATCTCTTTATCCCTCTTTCTTTGGCCTTCTGTCTTTCATCATTTTTCAGTTGGCTGTCTTGATTTGTCACATTAATTCCTTTTACACAAAAGCATGCAACATAATGTTTGTGCCATTTTGAGCACCTGAGTCCTACTGTGTTCTGCAAAGCCTACTGTAGATATTCAATGGGGAATGCACACCGTCCTCTGCAGAATGCACAAGGAAAGTATGGAATGGGGCAAAGTGGAAGGGATGATTTGAATCATTGTGTTTCCCCCAGACAAGGGACTGCTAAGAGGGGGGCATACAATTGCTGCCTTCTTCTGATCCCTGAGACTTCCATTCACCATATAACTACTGGGAGAAGAAAGAGCAATTCTGCCACAGGAGGCAGGCAAGATTGGTTCAGTGCACGTCACCAGAATTCAGTCAAGCCTCTTGCCTGGCAGCCGACAGACCTCAGGTCTCCTTCAATTGTGTGTCTAATTGATTACTTCCCATGCAATTACTCTCGTGTCACACTCAATATTTCACTGCTCCAGGATGGGGGCAAGAGGGACTTTCTTTTTGAAGGACGACATTCATATTGTCACATTTGTGAACCCCTAATGTGGATCGTGAGGAGGCACATGTTAAATTGAAGTCCGGAACGGGCCATCAGTGGTGGTTGGTGTTAATTGAATGCTCTGTAATATCACTGCAGAACAGTGGAGCTGAACTTCTCCAAAAAAGTTTAATAGTTTTTTTTGTGCAACTGAACAAAACTGACACAACAGGATAATTATTATTTACATGCTTTGTATTTCTATACATCACAATAACTATTTGCAGATGTTCCAGATTATAAAGGATCATACCCTCCATGATTTATTAGTTTCATAACCTTACAATCCTTATTCCTTACTTTTCTCTCCAAAGTCATCAACATGCCACGCACAGCTTGCCTTCGAAAGTTCACTGTTGCTTATGTATGCTTTGTATTTTGTTATGTAATAAACCATACATTATGTGAATATAAGTAGCAAAAATGAGCTTGTTTCCTAATCCATAGACTGTCTAGACTCACTCATATGCATACATATGGTAAGGATTTCAGAAGGGGGCTCGGAGTATGGTTCAATGGCCAATTGAGGTTGTTTTCAGGTACCTGTCCTTTGAGTATTTATTTTTCTGACAATGTTTTAATTTAACTTGCTACATTTTAACATAATTATATGTACTTTCTACTCCTTACATTTTAAAACAGGCTCGTTACTTTAGTCTTAATGCATTTGAGAATTTCCACCTATTTTTATTTTGCATGCACTTGAATGAACAACCAATATTAATCACAAAATGCAAACCTCAACAACTCAGCTGTATTCTAAGATTAGCTTAGCTATCTCTACCAGCTAAGCTTCCTATATGTTTATCTAATCATTTATGTGAACAGTTGGGTCTGTGTGATTATTAAAAGTGATTATTCACAGATGGGTATGTTGTCAGTGTGTCTGTAATAGAGATATTCTATAGTTAACCTTACTTACCTTGTTTCCCTCTAATACCTTGGTCTTTGATGCAGCCAGGTTTATGTGAGTGCGAGTATGCGGACATACAGCAAACTTTGAGAACCAGCTTCTGTTGAGGCTGAACAAAAGATTGTGGCAGTCCTGTAGAGATGAGGCAATTTCCAACAAAAGAGGTTAAGGCTTAATTAGACCTGAAATGTGTTCTTGTGTTGATCATAATGTTTCGCGTTTTTTTGTTCATTATTTTGAGTATTGTGTAAAGAATGTGTGTCATTTTGCCACCTCTGAAGGTTACAATCTCTAGTACTTCTGTTTCTGTTCTGGGGTGCATGTCTGTTTTTATGCATGCAAGCATGTTAGTGTGTGGATACATCAGTACAGTAGTGCTCACACATGTAGAATGTGTCTATTTAAAATAAATAATTCACATTTCTCGAGCCTGCTTCACCTTTTGACAGCTAAAAAATATCCAGGCTTGCCTAAACATTGCATATCCTTTATTACCAATTTGGCTTCCTAACTGAACCTCTTCGGCATGCTGGAAGAGAGAGTCGACTTTCACCTCATTAAAAGTTAAAGTAGGTGTGGAAAGAATTTTAATGCAAATTAATAATCAAAACATAGCTTTCTTCACTCTTTTTCCAACAGTTCTATCCCTTCAGGCTACAGCTTAGATCAGGCTAAGATCTGCCCAGATGTAGATGTAAAACCAATAGGAGGCTGTTCATCTCAATTTTACCCTGTTGTTCTAGCAGGAAATGAGGGACAGAATGAGTGTAACTGTGTCTGCTCAAGTATGTGTGCTGGTGATTAATTTGCTTACGTGAGTTATGTAAATTACCTTGTGTTTCTCTTCCACTTTAACTAAGAAATACTTAAAACCAGACACTGCTACAATAAAGTGTTAAGTACAAACCCCATTTCCTGAAAAGTTTGACTGTTTTTAATATTTTTTTTAAGATACAATTAAAATTAAAATCTGTGAGTTGTCAGTTTGCTAACACTATCCACCGTTGGATCCAGAAATGCAACCTGAAACACTGCTACGCAATGGCTTTACACCAATTCTGTACAAAAAGTCGAGTTCTCTGGGGAAACATGACTGTGGAAACACGAGCTGAATTCTTGTACCCAGCAAGAATGGGCAAATATTCCACTTGCAAAACTGCAACAATTAGTATCCTCAGTTCTCAAACAATGTAATTAAAAGGAAATGTGTTGTAATAGTAGTAAAGCTGCTTCTGTTCCAACTTTAGTTTAAAAACTCAAGATTTACAAACTTATTACAAAATGCAATTAAGTTGGTCAGCCTTAAGTTGGATCTGGAAGTTGAGTCATGGCTCAACTGAGTCAAAGTCATTTGACAAAAAACGTATTAACTGGCAAAGGCATATAGATCTGACTTTTGTCATTATTTGTTGTCTTTTTTTAATACAGAATGCTGATCAATGTTTCACTTATTGGTAGAGGAAATTTGTCTATATGCATGCGACAGGAAGAAAACGGTGGTGAACACATTGTATGCTCAGAAAGAAAGAAGAAATAATGCAGTGTAACAACAACACAAATTCTGTCTTTGCTTCTGAAAAGGGACCGTCATTAATTGCAAAAATCAACATTGGCATTTAATTAACAAATGGCAAATGTTGCTATTTGGTAGAGACAGTTGTGCCTAAAGCATCTAGGATGTTGATACAACAAAAATTTAAATCATTGCAATTATTTTATGTTTAATGTTCAACCTGAAATGAACACACACATACATGCACACAAACAAATTAAGGCCTTCATCTATTTATAAAGTACTGTATCTAGTAATTATTTTTGATTGTTGTTATGTCCAATCTATACTGTACCTATTTTCTGTATTTTATTCTTTTTCTTTTTCTTTTTTTTTTGAAAAGTCAGCAATACTGTAGACTTTATTGCATTTCAAAACAAAAACTCACACTGTGATTGTCATGTTCAGTTTCTGTCACTGACTGGCTGTCATTGCAGGTTTACCATATCACTTCATAGCTGTGCAGCCTTGACATGCAGTTCTTACTTTGATTCTGAAGGCCAGACTGTGTTTTAGACAGGCCTTTGATGTCAGAGGCACTCAGTGCTCATCTCATAGGAGGAGCAAAATGAGTGGGAAAGCAAATAAAATAGAAGCTGACTGGCAGCTTGGTGGGTCTCAAAAGCCACTGAGGAAAATGTCACTTTCTATCATCTTAGTTATGAGACCTAAATGGACACCTGTGGACTTTGACTGATAAAAGATTTTCAGTGTTGAAGACGTGAGGTGTTTAACATTTATATAAACAAGTTCTGAAATCAGACAGACATCAGTGTGTTTTCTTAGGCTGTTGGTGTGTTTGCTAACTTTTTCTTGTACTGTCATTGTTATTGTGCTGGTGTTATCAATATAATAATCTTTTATGTTCCTTTAGAAAAACAGATGTGGGATAGTGTTTCAGCTGCAGTACTTTACAGTATACACTATATATACTATATTCTATAGTATATACTATATTATATACAGACAAGCTATGCAGTTCACACTACAACAGTTGAATTAAATGCCTGGAATTCCAAATTATAACCATCAGTTTAAATTGTTATCATTGGGGCTGACTTTCCATGAGTTTAACAGAAGCTTTGCTCCCAAAACCAATTTAATATCCCTGCTTCAGTGCCGACACACATAAACACACACATTACCCTCCAACCCTACTACTCCTCCCCTTTCTCCCCTGGCAGCTTAATAATTAATATGCTTATTTTTTGCCTCTTAGGCCGAAGCCTTGGGTAAGTGGAGCAGCTATTGATGGGGGCAGTGGTGTGTAATGGGACATGAAAAGGAGTTTTCTGTTCATCTCAGGTCTCCACAGACATATGGTGTGTGTTACTATATACAAAACCAGGCATGACTTCACTAAATGAAATTGTTAAAAAAGCATTACCTAACTTCTTTACAACCTCTCTAAGGTATAATTATTTGTTGTAATGCTAAACAGACCTTATGGGTATTGCACAAAACCAAGATAATGGATTAATCTGAAAATATCCAGTTATCCTGGCTGAGTTTAGCCTTGACTTGGTTGTACAAAAGTAAAGTTACTAAAAGTAAAGTTATTATAGAGAATTATTATTTGCATCAACTAGGCTAAAACTCATCCTAGTGATTTATCTGTTGGTTCTTCTGTCAATCCTATTGTCATTCCATGGTCTTCTGTAAATATGTTGCATCATTTTAGTTACCCTGCATTAAAACACTACATATACAATGAGCAGAAAAAAGTAATGGCATTGATTGCAGTTTCCTGGCTTTCTGTATTGGTTGTGAAATGTGATCTGATCTTTACCAAAGTCACAAATGAACTTTCATGTCTTTACTGAACACACCCATTAGACATACAAAGTGATAGTGGAAAAGTACTGACAACAGTGTGACCTCAATCAAGTGTTTTCTGTAGCTGTGCATTAGACCTACACAACGTCCAGGAGAAATTTTGGACCAGCTCAGACATATTGTTAGGACACCTGGTGTGAATATCTCTCTTCATGTCACTCCACGGCATCTCTGTTGGGCTGACGTCTGAGCTTTCACTGGAACACTCCAAAAGGCAGATTTTGTGTCTCCAAAGTCATTCTGTAGTCAAAGTACTGTGATGTTTAGGTCATTGTCCTGCTGCATCACCGAGCTTCTTCTGAGTTTCAGCTTGCAGACAGCCACCCTGACATTATCCTGTTGGATACCTTGATAAACTTCGGAATTAATTTTTTCTTCCATGATGGCAAGATATCCAGGTTTAAGTGACTTTAAAGGAGTTGCACATTATGATGCTCCCTCTTCCTTACATCACTGTTGGGATGATGTTTTCATGTTGATTTGCGGTTCCCTTTTTACAGTACTCACACTCTTGCAAACAATTCAACCTTTTTTCATCAGTTCACAAATCTTTTTTTCCCAATAGCATTGTGTAGTCAAAGGTGGTCTTTGGCAAAGAAAGAACACACAACACTGCTCAAAAAATTAAAAGAACATTTAAATCACACATCGGATCTTGATGAAGGAAGTATTCAACTTTAAAGTCTTTAGTACTGTACAGCACACCGAAAATCATAGCAAAATTTTGAAATCACAGGCTCATCCAAGTTGCGTGAATTTGAAATAAAGTGAAATAATAGATGAAATAAACAGAAAAGTTAGGTTTGTAAAAATGATTTAATTAAATTGATAATGGTCTGTTTAATATCACCATTATTATTTAATATTTAACATGTTTTATTTGGCATAAATTAAAATAATTGCCACCAATCTGCCAAAATACACTACTTACAAAAAGTTAGGGATATTTGGCTTTCGGGTGAAATTTATGAAAAACGTAAAAAGTTCACACTACAGTGATATATCATGAAAGTAGGGCATTTAAGTAGAAGCATGCAATGGTGATTTC
>JAUMHL010000014.1:15174935-15203269 GCA_032362345.1 Sandelia bainsii
TTATAGTGCATTTTAGGTTCATCCTGAGATTTCACCCGAAAGCCAAATATCCCTAACTTTTTGTGAGTAGTGTATATAAACACACTTTTTTGCCTGTTTATTTATTTGTAATGCACAATATTTGATCATCATCATAATTTTAAAAGAAAAACAAGTTTGCTCTAGTCTCAAAGCCACTTTGTTGATCTAGCAGAATAAATATTTCCTGACTTAATGTTGCATTTCCAAAACTGCAGTAGGTCACTGTGGGAGGTTTGGAAACAGCCTTTTCCCTAAAACCCACCTACTACTTAAAAACCTGCATGTTGCAAGTTTGATGGGATGATGTTGCTTTTTTCTCACTTGTAGGTCTTCTAAAAGCCAGAACTAAGCTTGTTTACAATGTGTTGTGAAAGGCAAACATGATTATTGCTGTTCTGAACAGTCAAAGGTGGACGGAAAAGCCAGCTGTCTTGAAGAGGTGCGACATTGGAGATAGTTGTATAGTCTGCTCCAGTACTGGTATTAGAATGACAAGGCCAATTAATTTGTGTTTGTATGTTTGCGTGTTTGCATGTATTCTGAAGACATGTTGAAAGTCGATGGATGTGGCGAGGGTTCAGACATGTTACACTGTTCAAAACATTAAAACAAGTAACCTTTGCTGAACTTTCTCAACTTCAAATGCAATTGTCTTCTAAAAGGCTTAATATTTTCGGTAACACTTGATAATAACTGCACACTATCAAGCATTAGTGAAGCATGAGTAAATATTTAATTCATCATTTACAAAGCATTCCTTCTACATTAATAGCCATTATCAACAGTTTATAAATGATATTATAAATGCTTTATTCTTGTTCAAAAGTCATATTTATAATGTGTTTGATAATTGCATCTACATAATTTCTTTCTCTTTTTTAAATTGAGTATTAAATTAGATATAACCTAGCTATTTAGGGGTTGTCAGTGGATAATAAGATCATTTAGAAAGTAAATGATTAATAAACCATTTATACATCTAATTGTTTAGACATACTGATCACTGAGTGTGTTAATGAATACTTTTAGGCAGTGGCGGGCCGTGCATTTTCTACCTAGGCCTTCAGTGCTATCCTCCTAAAATTAAATGGCCTTAGCATAACCTCAGGATGACAGTAAGACTACAGGCTATTGTTATTTGACTTAGCTACCCCATACTTAAAGAGACAGTAACCTTTATCAAGTGGAAAAAATTATTTAACACAAGGCTCAACACCTATAACAGTTATAATATGTTTACTTCAGAGACATTTACTCCAGTATAACAGGATGCTCCATCACAAATAGACATCCCATCAACAACCAGTCACATTTACTGATGCCCAACAAGCAAACACAACTATTATAATTATAAAAAACATAATCAGAAGCCAATTTGAGCAAAACTGTCGTGTCGACAAGCCAACACACATTTTAGCAGATATGACATCACAGCCATCTGAATATCATTTAAACCAGCAGTAATGGTCTAAAGCAGCAATAATCAATAGCTAGTAAAGACAGATAAACATCCATTAAACTTACCCGCTCATCATTTGAAAACAAAGTCTATCCTCCTTTTAAGTTTAAGTAAAATTATGTTCAGACGGTCAGGTCATGATAAAAAATCCTGACATAGGCTGCTAGGCCAGATGGAATTACAATCATTTACAATCAATGGCCAAGGGTATCCCTCGGAATCCTGAAGGCCCAAGATGACAACAGCACAAGGGAGAAATCTGATTGGATAAAAGTTATATGCGCTGCACTGGAAGCAGCGCAACCAAGGGAGAAAGTCATAATGAAATGACAGATTAACAGACTGATGTGAAACAGTGTTGCCAGATATTAAATGTTGAAGTATCATACCAGCAGCTTAAAATGATCGTACTCACCAATTTGCATTCTGACGCTGCTTAGACAATCTGCTCTAATAACACATTATCAAAGACTGTGCATATTATAGTCTATAATCCAATTTTTACCTACAGAACGGTTGTAAAAACACCTCTGGGCAAAACAGTGCCTCTGCCTGTGTGGAGAGCAGGATGTATCCCTCCACCCTCAAACCACTCATCATTGTTTTACGTCGTGCGCCACCACGTGTAACATCGTGCGTTGATTGGCTGTTAAGACACGCGATTGCGCATAAACAAGCCAAGTATGTCTGCGCAGGATGAAAAAAAAAAATCTGTACCTTGTTGTGCTAATGAAATAACTTAGCCATAAAATGAAGGGGTAAAATGATCGTACAAATACGATAATTATCGTACGTCTAGCAACGCTGATGTGAAACTTGTTAAAAATACACACAGCATTGATATAAATGTATATTCAATTATAAAGATATAATTTTCTGATTCTGACTATCTCTAGGCCAACAGAGAAGGCTTTGCTGGCCCTGACGATGCGCCACTGCTTTTAGGTAGTCAGGTAGTGAAAAACCATTTACTACTTGTTATTTAACTATTTTTTTGACCACATCTAAAGTGAGGACAATCTATGTCCTGTAAAGCAGTTACAAAGGAGATTTAAAGGTTCAATTTGTATCACAGAGTGACACAGATTAGAGAAATATTTATTTCAAAATGAATGAAACTATACAACTTTACTTGATATAATATTCAAAAATAAACTTATGCAGTCTCATAAAAAGTCATAAATGAACAAAATAAACTACAGAATGAAGAAAATTAACAAAACATTTCATAATGATAAGGTTTCTTGTAATGGTAAACACTGGATGACATGTTTGTCAGTGGCACTACAGTGTTTTCTAATTAAGAACATTTATATGATATTGTGAAGCTTTGGCAGAAGTCTGTGCTCTCTACATGCTTTGTAGTTTCACTTGGATTCTACTGCATAATCTTCTGGGAAGACATTCCCATCTTGGCTAATGCATACCACATCAGAGTGCCATGTGAACAAAGTGAGAGCCACGGCCTGTAGTGTGTTACAGGATGTGTCCCACTAGGCCTGGAAAAACAAGGCCTCAATGAGGTGTTGTTTTTGCTTTAGCAAACCAAGAACTGACTGAAGCCAGTTTCCTCTGTGATAAAACCAACATACTTAATATGCCATGTAAGATACACTCTCTCTCCTCTCAGTCTCTGCATCTTCCCTCCTCTTTTTCTCTGCCTCTCTCAGACCAAGTTTTGTTTTGCCTATTCCAGAGAGTGTGGCTCATTTTAATTCAGCTGGCAGACTGATCACACATCAGCCTTGATAAGCTAAGTGGCCCTCAGCAGCAGCAATTGAAGGTCCTTTTACTCTTTTTTAATCACTCACTTGTTTGTACCCTTGATATTTTGTTCTTGTCTTACTTTTTTCTGTCTCTTTCTCTCATTAGTTTCCTTTGTTTTGTTTTTCTTTTCTGCTCATAGATTTGTCTCATCTCAAGGTATTGTAAAATGATTTTCTCCTCCTCCACCCAATCCATAAAGCTCAGATTACCAGGGTTTTATCGCAGTTTAAGTTGAAAATAAGCAAGTATAGAAGCGCAGCAGCCCATAACCATTCTGTCATAATTTTTCTTTTTCTTCTTCTTGTCTTTAAGCAGATGCTTTGCTTTGCTGGGGTATAATTCTATAATCCCTAAATCTCAGGCATTTTTCATAAAGACTCATAGGAAACAATTGTGTGAGGGATGGGTCAAATTTAATCAGTTGCCTGTGAATGCAATTATCTTGGCAAAGTAGCAGCATATGTTTGTGGAATGGGGCCATGGCTGACACCCCATGCCATCTACTGTACCTCAGCAAGGATCTCAACAACATTTCTTCATGTTAGTTCTAAGAATAGAACAATTCATCAGATTGAATATCATCAAAATATATTTATTAGATTTATTCTCAACCTCTATCAAATTGCATTGGTAAGGAGCTTCATCTAAAAAAACACAGTGTAATGTTGACTGACATAACAATCTTTGGTGAGATCCATTAAACCCAAAAATTGCACATATGGATGACACCATCCAGTTGTCTTCTTCTTATGATGATCCATTTTACATACACCTTTGTCTATTCATTTTACCTCTTGCACCAACCCAGCAAGGCCACACAAGCACACACAAACACATCCATGCACACACTGCTGTTCCTGACCGCAGTGTGTTCAGAGACAGTCTAATCCCAGCGCTGCCACCTCTCTGTTGAACCTCTCATGAAGCACTTTTATGTAGTCAAATTAATGCAGTTGTTCTTTTCAGGTCAATAGTTAAACACATAAAAGAGCAATTACATTTGAGTGGTTACCACCATTTTGCTTGGGGACTGTGTTAACAGTATTAAAATTGCATGTCATTCCTGTGGGAGCTTGTCCATCCTTTGTCCTTATAAGAGACAAGATTAGACACCTGATAAAATTTGGGGTATGTTGAGATCCATTTAAAACCACATACATTAAAGCATCACATCTTGTCTCCTGATGACATATCATATCATATATTTGATTTCATTTTTAACACAAAGCCTACACTGCAAATTGGGTGTGTGGGGTTTAAAAGAAGGGAGGATTTGGGATCACAATGGCCTAATGAAATACTGATTTGCATTATGACCTGCAAGAATTATACTAGGAACTAAAAGTAATTATATCCCAGCCCTTACTCCTTCACTTCTGACCATTAATTTGTAAATTTGGTCTCTTGTGAATTATCCAACAATGTGAACATTACTAATGTTTTGGCGTTGTGGCCCTAGGTTTGATCCTTGTCCAACTACACATGCTGTTTTGAAAGATGACCATCTATTGAGACAAATAACCCCATGTAATTGAAATACTATATAAAATAAATTAATAATAGAAATAATTATATTATTATATAGTTTATTGAACCCCTTAGGGAAATTGTTGGAAAGCTCACATAGATGATGGTGCTACTATGCACCCCCCATTATGATTCCTCTGATGTTCTCATATTTCCTTTTTTTTTTTTTTTTACATGTATCTTTCACACATTCACATAGATATATTATACTATATACACAAGTTGGCTTCAGTATGAACAGGGGGCGAAGATGGGACTGTGCAGTAGCAGCAGTTGATGGATAGGAGGGGAGATCACCTATTTGTAGAGCAAAGGCAGAGATTTGCTGTCCTGACATCTGCTGTCGGAAACCGAGCAACTCAGAGCTTAGTGACTGACACAACAGTTTGTGGCTACATGTGCAGTGTCTCTGCCTCTCTATATAGAACTGTTCTTGCTTATTGTTGGTTGTTTATTACTTAGAGTTGGTGGAAACAACTTTATTATTTCAGTAGCAATGCATCTTGAGGATTTATCTGAAGGTACATACACTAATTAATCTCTAATCTATTCAACCTTTTAGACATTTTTTCTTTTCTTTTTCTTTCTTTCTTTCTTTCTTTCTTTCTTTCTTTCTTTCTTTCTTTCTTTCTTTCTTTCTTTCTAACAGTATATAAGATGAAGACTGATAAAATAGATATCACATAATCTATCACTCCAAATCATTTATTTATCATTTAACCAAATGGCATTGACATTTTTTTTATTTGTCCAATCTTTTCACTCACTTATTTCATTTTTTCCACTTGCACATGAAGTGGCCCAATCCTGTCAGCAGCCTGTAGTGAATCTTCTTCATAGAACTACTTACTAAATTTTAATTTAATTTTAACTTAATTTTTATTTTTGGTAGCTGTTATGGACCAGCAACATACAGTAGCTAATATAATAGTGAACAAGTTTACTGTATTTGAGATTTAGACAAACTGCATAGCACCAGGAAGGTTGATAAAGCTTCATGATGCTTTCCAAGAAAAGCTGAGACCTTCCCAGGGCATTGTTTTCAAATGTATGTACAGATAAGGTGTCTTTCTGATTCATAATAACAGTGGCAGAGGAACTGTAGAGTAGTGCTGCCACCCACATTTTCACAGCTCTTGTAGAGATTTAAATTAGTGACCTTCTGGTTAAATTACAATAATAATTTAATTTAATAGATGCTTGAGGCACGTATTATAATGATGGCCTCATTACTGCCAAACCTGAGCTATGTGTGTTTGTGTGTGTTTGTGTGTCTTTGAACATGCTTTCTTCCATGTATGGACTGTATGTGTGCTCTCATTTCTTCTTTCGGCATTTTTGCCAGTCTGTCGGGTGCAGCCTAGCAACAAGTTCAGCTTTTCAATGCTGCTGGGGTATACAACAGGCTCTGCACCCTAGCATTTAACCTCTTTGACCCAGAATGCATCTTGATCTTCCCGCAGAGTTTCTCTCCTCAGTTTCACTGAGTTGATAGCAGTGCTGAACTGAAACCAAGTTGAAGCTCTCAGAGTCAATGAGATAGTACAGTGGAGACTCAGGGTAAAATCCCCAGGCCCACCGCGAGCAAAAGGAAAAACTCCTCTGCCTTTCTGATTGAATACCTGCCTGTCTCCTGTAAATACCTGGTGTTTGAGTGCCTTTCTAAATCTCTGGGTGACTTTTTATCTTTTTAACCTCTGACCAGCAGACTACTGTATCTATCAAGCTTTTATAATTTTTCTCAGATTTACGTTTATATACTGTACCTGCATATGGCAGACAATATGAAGACAGACTAAGAATAAAATACTGAATGTATGTGTTTTTGTATGTATTGATGATAGTAGTTCAGAACATACGTAGATCCGCATAAGGAAGAATAAACATTATCATGGATTTTCAATAAAGTAGTCCTTCATCTCCGGTGCAAATCAAAGTGTTTATTATAGTGCTTCTGTTGTCCTACATATTTTTTCATTTATTAATTCACTCTCACAAACTCATTAATATGGCTTTTCTGATCACTGGTTTGCGATTTGCCTCCCAGTCTTAATCAAACCCATCCCCACTCTGCAATGAAAAAAAACAACAACAAGCGCTTACCATCAAAATAATTGCCTGCATACATTTGTTCTGCTTCTCTGAATTTCATATTGTTTTCCTCCAACGGTCATGCGGCCTGATACTGGTGATTGCTGTGCCTTCTCGTTCAGAGATGCTTGGAGTTGCTCTCGGGACAAGGGGGTAGGGGGGAGGTAGTTTGAAAACAGGAGCTGCAGCTATGTGAACAAAGTAATTAAGACATTTTCTCTAACCACTAAACAATCAGCAACAGAATTTAACCATTGATCTCCCCCTGGCCGCAAACTATACCCCTAGGAAATTTGCAAGTCGAGCATTTACTGGTAATGAAAGCAATGCCTTCATGTGTGTTGCATGTTATCATACGTATTATGTAAGACGTGTTTGTTAATTATTTCAACCTTGGTGACAGAGGCCACAGGAAGTGTCAGCTGGGAGCCAACTAAACTATTTTCCAGCATCTTGAATTTGGTCATGTCACACTGCAAATGAGTGTGTTGTGTGTGCAGTACATATCAAAATGCATCACGTGTACGAATGCATTAGAGAATGGTGGAGCCTTCTGATTGTGTTGAGGCTCACTTGTTGTGACAAGATGATGTGAGTTTAACAGGGTGTTTTAGTTTTCAGTCTGTTTATAGAACCTGTTTTAAGAGTGTGACTGCTGCTCATGTCCAACAGGAATAAGTGGAAAAAACGTGTCTCATTTGTTTACCACACACAAGCATCCTAACGAATCGTATGAGCTAAGCTGTTGTTTATTGAGTTAGTTGAGTTTTGGTTAAATTTTGACCCATTTGAAACTAAGATTGTTGGTCTGCTGATGAGTACAGTCATATTTATCAATATAAAGTTTTCTTTTACTGGTTAACCTTTTTTTGGAAGCTTAACCTTTAGGCACAACTGTCTTTGCCTAAAATATTAATATATATATATATATATATATATAAACAGTATATATTATAATATTAAACATATTCAAAGATGGACAACTAAATATCATTCTAAAGTACTCTTAACTATACTCTTTTCCCCTCTTTTCTGAGTGTGTACAGTACATATACATTATGATCAAATTGAAGGTGTTTGCAAAAAGAGTTTAAGGTATTGTTTAAGGATATTTGCAAAAGAAAGTTAACAGAAGAAGAGTAAGTCAACAAACTGGTCAAACAGTCAAGACTTTCAAACCTGTTGTAACCCTCTATCAGTATCTGTAAATGTGGAAAGGGCATGTGTATCATGTTGTAAATGTGGACAAATATATCTTACATATGTTTACACATGAATTTACTATATTATGGCTCAAATTATAATTCAACAAGCCTGGATGAAGGTGCCTGAGAGATGTTCATGTATCTTGCTTAACCCGGGTTGAGAGGTCCTGCCGGCACTTTTGTGGTAATAACTGCTTTCCATTGTCTGTTGGTTTGTCCATTGCCCTACTTTGCCAGCAGCATCCCATTGTGCAAACAATTTGAATTTGAGACGCTGCCTCCTTCTAGCCGAGAGATACCCCCCGCCCCCCACCCCATGGTGAGAGGCAGGATTAATTTCTCTCCCTAACTCCCACCACATATGCAGAAACATAGAGAGGCAGGGCTGACGTTGGGGGATGGGGGCTTGTGTAGGTAATACCTCCACCACCTATTGTCCAAGGAGTATCATTTAATCGGGCCTTTGTGGGCCAATATTGTATTTGGCTGTTTCTGTGTGGTGCTGGCAGGGCGCCTCATGTATGATTATGTGTCTCATCGGTTTCAGCTCTGTGTCAGTAATCTGTTTGTTGGGAGATAGAGAACACACAAGCTCTGTAAATAATGCAAATCTGCTAGTGTGCTTCACTCTGTCTTTCTTTCCTACTATTTGCCTCTTTGTGGCTTCCTCATATTTCTTTGTCTCTCTATTTCTCTTTGCCACTCTGTCTCACATAACAGTCAGGATTAGGCATTTTCTAAACTCTTGCACAACAATAATCAGCAACAACTTCCATATCCAATCACTCAGCAGACTCTGTGTATGTGTGTATACATATGGCAACAGAAATCCAGTTTCCTTATGTGCAATGCATAGTATACCTTGAAGAAAAATAAAAACTTTTAAGGCATCAGTCCCTTACTGAGTCTTAAATCCCAGGTGGACTTCGTATTGTGATGGTAAAGGGGCATAATTGATTCTGTCTACTTGCAGCGTAGGAAGAGAAGGATGAGAAAACAAAACAAAATAGGAAAAGATCAGAGGTTGTAATAACAGCAATATGACACGGCTCTGGCTTGGCTGCCTCTCAGCAACCACCATCATCAAATGTATGTGTCTCAAGGTCAGCTGCTCCCCCAACACCCCACCACTTCTCAGAGGAACAGAAAATGATAAAGTGCTTGTCCACTGTAGTATGGTAATGATTTTAATGTAGACATGTAGTGTCTGGCCATGTCAGTTGTTAATTATAAAATGAGAGCTGGGGAAAACTGGCAATTAAAACAACACATCAGGAACCGGGTGACATAATTGCTAAATTAGGTGCATCCTCCAGGCAGAAATAGTCAAGTAACAAACAAGCCCTGTATTGAATGTGTGCTCTCCCTGTTTTCCACAGAGATCCTGAGTGGAGGTGTTTATGTTGACCAGAACAAGTTTTTGTGTCATGCAGACACGATCCATTGGCAAGACATTGTCAAAAACCCACGGATCCATCCTGTGGTGGTGCCCACCAACAGCAGCGTTACATGTAAGTAACCCACCAAAACTCTAGAGGACACAATGATTTGATTGGACTGCATGTGTTTCACTGACACAGTTACACTCACACACACCTCAAAAAATAAAATAGTTGTATGCCCATAAACAGACATGGAAAAGGTGATAAAAGCTCCCTGGACTGCCAGTCAAAAAGCAAACCACACTGTAGCTTTAATAGACTGTAACTGTTCGGATCTTTAGCTCAGTTGCAAATGCAAAAAAGTTACTTAATATTTCAAACATTTGGACATTTAGTCTTGCTACATTTCATATTTTTCATAGCACATCTACTGTATATCTCCAACACTTTTAAATTTCTTAATGTCAGTTCAAGACTTAACAGCACTCATGATATTCTGCACATCTTAATTCCTCCCATATTTATTTCTTAGCTTTGAGAACATAGCTGTGGCAGTGTTACCTGCTAATGGGGATATCTCATGCCTACAAATCTGCTGGCTTATTTGATTGACTAAAAGCTAGCCAACATACAGTAGTAACATCTTAAGAACCTGTTCACAAAGCAATAAGAACTGGTAAGTTCTGTCCCCCATCTTAACCTGTTCCAATAAGCAAGTGTAAGCAGCAAAACATTGTCATCACAAAATCACCCCTTGACCCCATTCTGTCACAGTCCTTAATAATCTACAATGACTGATGGTTCACATCATGTCAGTGCCCCTCTGTAGCCAACTGCAAGACATGTTAATGAATGCTTAGATTAATGATGAGATTTATTAATCTGTCAGGCTGTATAAAGGATGATGTTTGAGGTAGTTGTCTGTGAAGTAAAGACGCATTAAGTCACCTCTTTTGACCCGTTTCCATTCATTCACTTACTTAACCTCCTAACAAGCTCTGTTTTTTGTTTTTAATTTAGTACTCAAGCTGTATGACATTTTCATATTTTTTCCTGTATTTTTTTAAGCTGTCTTGTCTTATACAAGTATAAATACAAAATTGCTTAATAAAATGCATAATCACTATCATCAACAAATAAGACGATCTCTGCATATGTCCTTGGATTTCCTCTCCCAGCATTTGCTGAAGGCTTCACATGCAGATTAACAGCTCCAAACATTGATATTCTGCTCGATCACCCTCCTCCCTGCAGCCCCGTTAGCCCTGGATCGACCCTGACTCCCATGCAAGTCCTCTACTTCACCAAAAATCAAGGGTCTCCAAACCTGTAATCCACAATTGAGAACATAATCTCCATCCTATTCTTTGGGGACACATAAGCTTTACATTGTTATTACTTGAGACTTATTTGTGCCACTGTTGTTGTATTTATTGCTCTGCATATCCTGTTTATTTGGTTGAAACCACCAGTCTTTTTCTTTCTGTACACCAAGCCTCGTATGGCAGGTTTCCCGACATTTTAACCTTCAGGGGTTGTTTTAAGAAAGCTGTAAAAGATTATGGTGCAGGAAGAAGGGTAGGACAGGTCTATTCTAGACCACTGAAAATTTATGAGTTGAGATAGTGAAGGCCTTGGACACTAAATGAAAACTCTTTGATTTGACTTTACATGGCACCAATCTCAGAGAAGAACAGAGATGTCAGTAAGAGGTTGTGCATACTTGGTACCATCACAAGTGCTAGTTTGATAGACCGAAGGAAAAAAACAACAAAAAAACATAAAGGACAGACTGGGAAGAAACAAAAAGAGACAAAGACAGACATTAAGTGAAACAGAACCACAGAGGAGTGATGAATCAGTAAGGGGTGGATTGAGAATGAAAGAGTTGAAATGTGTGGTGGAGAGGGGCACTGACGAGGAAGAAGAAGAGGGCAGAAGATGGAGAGGCTCATGTTGGGGGAATAGAGTCAGTCTCGATGCTAATAGCTCTCATCTGAAGAGGCTGATGGACAGAGGACAGCACTTCTGCACTTATCCAGGCTCACTTCCCCCGCAGTCAATTACTAGACAGTCAATTAAGTTCTCCAAAAAAACCCAGAAAGGCACTGGCTAAAGCTCTGAGGGTTTGATGCTGCTTTCTGCTGCTTTACTGCTTTTATCGCAATCTGATGTGTGCTGGTTTCATGCTGGGCTGATTTCAAGTGGAGTGGCAATAAAAAATTTCTTATTTTCACAAAACAACCTGTGTCAAGGTTATTTAAGTTTTTATGACTAGTGCAGCACATACCAGTCGGGGAAGATAATGTGTTATCACTAAAAGACTGCACATTTCATCATGTTTCCTCTGTAATAATAACAGAGCCTGAAAAAGGCATGGTTAAATTTTGAATGTCATTGAAATATCCCAAGCCACCTGTAATTATAATGTAAGAGAAATTATTTATATTAAATCCATTAATAAACATGTAATTATGACCATGCACTCACATGAAACTACACACCAACCCTGTCAAGTATGCAAGTGCCTATTGATTATTATGATTTCAGATTGTTAGTATTATAATTATAAAGCATGTCGAGCAAATGTTATCATGTTACATAGAAAAGGCCACACACACTCACTTGGTGTATTTAAAATTTAGCCAAAAAACAACAGTACATTCTTGTTCACTGTTTAGATCAATTCAGGGTTCAGTGAAGTGCTTGAAGGCACACTGATGCCAGTTCAGTGCCTTTATCCCACATTAAGGTCCAACCAACATGGATTTGTGGAGGCTGATACTGCAGATAGAATTTAGAATGAAATAGCAATTTGAAATGACGACCATTTCTTTTGCTAAACTTGTGTGCAGGTCAAAAGTGCCATCGTTCTTGTAACGGCCGCTGCTGGGGACCCAAAGAAGACCAGTGTCAAAGCTGTAAGTACATTACTATTATCACCTGACAACACAGTGGTTTGGTGGCTTCCTCATTATACTATGTCAAGTCAAAGTCAAAGTAAACTTTATTGTCATCTCTGCTATATACTGTACAGGTACACAGAGAGACGAGACAACGTGGCTCCAGCTTTATCAGAACAGAAAAAATCGTCATACAGAATAAGCAAAAAAATATATACAAATAGAATATAAAAATCAAAACTTTCGACTAAGGTACAATATAAAAATATACACTTTAAACTGGAAATAAACTAAAAAAACTGACTCGTATGTGGTATTTCACCTTAACAATGAGACAGTTCAATTAGGACAGATGAGATTGTCTATGTAGCAGCGTGTGCATCACAAGATAGTGATGAGTAAAGTGCAGTGGTGCAAAGAGTTTGTAGTCCAGGTGTGTGTGGGGGCAGTTGAAGCAAAAAGGGTGCAAAGAGTTTATAGTCCATGGCTTGTGGGAAAAAGCTATCGCGCAGTTTGGTGGATTGGGCCTGGATGCTGCGATAGCATCTGCCGGATGGGAGGAGTGTAAACAGTCCATGTGAGGGTTGTGAGGGGTCAAGCACGATGCAGGAGGACTTCCTGATGCAGCGCTTGTGGAAGATCTCCTGCAGCGAGGGGAGATGATGATGCTCTGATGATGTTGCCAGCTGTCCTCACAATCCGTTTAAGTTGTCTCTGATTGGCCACTCTGGAGCTGCCAAACCATACGGAGATGCAGCTGGTCAGGACGCTCTTTATGGTGCCCCTGTAGAACACGGTGAGGATGGGGGGAGGGCGGTGGGCCCGCTTCAGACGTCTCAGGAAGTGAAGACGCTGCTGGGCCTTCTTGGTGATGTAGGTGGTGTTGGTGGTCCAGGTGAGGTCATCTGCGATGTGAAGTCCCAGGGACTTGATGTTCTTTACAGTCTCTACCGTGGAGCCGTGGATGCTGAGTGGGGTGTGGGCGGAGCGAGTTTTCCTGAAGTCAACGATCATCTCCTTTGTTTCCACGTTCAGCGACAGGTTGTTCGCGTTGCACCAGACAGCCAGCTGCTGAACCTGGTCTCTGTACGCCAACTCGTCGTTGTGGCTGATGAGTCCCACCACAGTCGTGTCGTCAGCGAACTTGACGATGTGGTTCGAGCTGTGTATGGCGGTGCAATCGTGGGTCAGCAGTGTGAACAGCAACGGATTGAGAATGCAGCCCTGAGGGGCTCCTGTGCTCAGTCGGATGGTGCTGGAGATGTTCTCACCGATACGGACGGACTAAGGCCTCTCTGACAGAAAATCCAATATCTATTTGCAGAGAGAGGTGCTCAGTCCCAACTCACTCAGTTTCAAAGTGTCAAAGTTTCAAATCAGGCAACTTGAGGAAAGTTCTGAGTCAAAATGGCATTTGAAATGGATGTCAACGTCCAAGTGACCAAATGTTATCAAAAGGTGGACCATGTAGTTTCACTCTGTCTAAAGCAGTTCATTTTAGCTCTAGCTTCTAGCTCTAGCTTTAAAATTGAATGTGTGTTTTACTCATTCATGTTTGTTAAATTACTTAAGTACATTTTTGTTCACAACCAAAAAACACATATATTGCGTATACATGAAATACTCGTAAACACACAAAGTACGACTAGTCCTGAGTAGAGTGGTGAAAGAACTTCACTGCTAACTGGAGCTGGTGGGCAAATCTGTGTACTCTGTGCAGCAGCGGAGGTCAGATTTTGATTTTGTGTGATTTCTTCTAGATACAGTACATTTAGCTCACGTTTTATAACTCTGATGTTTAATATGGACACCTATCATCTCAAAAGTGAAGGAACATCTAAAGATATGAAGAACTATAATACGGCCTGTTCCAATCCTTGGAAAAAAAGGGGCTATGTTCTGTGCTGGTGAAATAAAAGTTGAAAATCTGAACTCATATTCATAATGATCTTGATTTCAAACAAAGATGTCTTCAGTCATAACAGTCACATGTGTCAAAGTTTCAAATTTAGGCATCTTGAGCAACAATTCTAAGTCAAAATGGTATTTGGCATGGATGTCAACGTCTAAGTGACAAAATGTTATCAAAAGGTGGACCATGTAGTTTCACTCTGTCTAAAACAGTTCACTTTAGGTCCTGCCCCCCACCCCCACCGATGTAGCTTTAAAAATTCATGTAGTTTTGCTCATTCATTTTTCGAAATGTCAACACATATGAAATGGCCCTGCTGTTCTAATACTTTCGGAGGAGACTAGAATTCAACACAAAATTTATTTTAGAGGTCTTCAGTTTGAAAGCATGGAATCAATGTCTTATTGCTTCTGTTTCATTTTGCACAAACTCACATAACTCTTGTATTAAAATATACTGCTGAGTCATCTGTTGTAGTACCAACAATTAGCTGGTTGGCAATACCACTTGTACTTTTCCTAAAATATGTTCTTGTGTTACCTAAAGGACCTGATACAAGATGCCAAGCTTAGCATTTCATTAATGGTTTTTGAATAACTTCTAAATATAGATTGAAATTTATAATATGACATTGGGTGGGATTTCTAAAGGTGTTTGTTTTGTCCAGAAATTTTATAATGAATAAAATGAACTGATAATTTCATAGAGAGGGAAGGGGCAGCAGATATATTTAATGTACAGTAGGTTTCAGTCTTATAAATTAGGCAGCACTCTACACACAAGCCCATAGTAACTGTGGAAATACCACCACCTCCAACATGGACACATACTGTACACAAACTCACACATATCAACACCCAACAATATCTCTAGATCCCCAGCAAATCTACCACAAACCCCCCTGCTGTGACCTCCCACCCTTCATACTAGCTAATGGCAGCTGGGAGAGTGTGAGAATGATACACTGCTGAGTCCATCAGCAGGAGGGAAGCTCGATGTTATTCTCACTCCTTCAGTCATCTTTCCTAGGCTCTCAATTTCTCTGTTAGTAATGCTCTCTCTCAGGCTCTGCCCATCATGCCTTCCATGTTTGCATCTCTCTCATCTGTTCGAGCAAGAAGATTGAACAAGACATACATGTGGACAAACAAACACGCACAGACACACAGATAGCCAAAGCTAAATCAATGAGGAATATAAAACTACAGGCTACACACCAACAACTGGCTTAAACCAAAAGGAAAAAGTACTTTTCACATCAAGTTCCATAAAGTAGGTTGCCTGACATCACCTTGTTAAAACTGCTGTTAATCATGGTAGTTGACTGTACTTTCTCTACTGCTCTAATGGCATTAAAAAATATGTGAATGTTTTGTACTTACATTAGTTAGTTACAAGAATAAACAAACACAGTGTTGTTAAGCTAATAACACGGACGTAATAATGCCCTTTCATGTCTTCACTGGACAGTTGTCTTTATTGGGAAAAGTAAGTGGATCCTTTTTTTAGAGTGGGTGGGACCAATGGGGTCATGGGCACCATAGTTTTCACACAGTAGTCTGAAACAGTTTCGCTTTGGGATGTCTCGCCAGTTTACATACAATAGTTTCTAAGTCAATGCTCGTGATGCTATAATCATTTGTAACTGATTATGCTTAAGAAAACTATCACTGAAGCTTTGGCATCAAAAACACAGAGCAACACAGGATTCACGAGACACCAAAAATTTATGTTTCTGTGATTTCAATCTTTGATAAGTAAAGTGCCCAACAGTACAATTTGCCAAAAAATATACTTCTTAAATGGAAGTATTATAAGACGTGTGAAGTCATAATCCTTCTGACTTCATTTTATCAGTCAGCTATTATAGATACTAATCTGTCTCTGCAGATCTGTATGTAACACACCATATTTTCAACCCCACAGAACACACACAATTATTCAGTTTGATTGTACTACCCTCACCACAATTTTCCTCTCTACTTTACATCACTCTGTGCACAGTCTACTTCATCTATACCTTCCCACCATGGCATGTCTGATCTTATTGAGATCTCATTAAGATAATGAGGAATAAACTGTTTGACCAGGACCTACCAACAACACATCACAGACCAGCCCCTGACAAGCCCTGGCCTTATCTCCCTGCCTCCTGTTAGCTGTTATGTTGCTATCTCCCCATCTTCATTCATATGTGGTGCCATGATTCATCCTTATTGTTCCTTTTTTTCTTTTTCTTTTTTTTTTTTATATGTTAAAATACATAAAATGAATAAGGAGAACATGCCAAGAGAAAAAAAATACTTCAAAGATAACTTTTGTTGCATCTTCATTATTTTTCAACTGTTTAAAAAAAATCAACAATAAACCACAGCATTTGGTGTCTGCACCTCCAGGGGAAAGTCAATACACTCAAGTAAATTACAAGTCAACACATATTCTAGCATTAAATCACAGATACATTATGCTAGAAGTGTTTTATACTGTATTTGATACCTCTATTTAGTTTTTAGTACAAAAAATATAGAATGCCAAAATGTCAGTATGGAGCATATATGGTGTTTTTATCTTTCTTAATAATTTACAACAAATGTGTAGTATTTAGAAAAATAAAGCTGGCTTCTTAGCTTTAAAATTGTTAAACCTTTGCACGTGCACTAAATTAATGATGTAGTTTTGTCATAGCAGTCCTTAACACAGGTGGATCCAGTACCATTAAATTAGGTTTTCTGTTGCCGGGGTGATTGTTCATGCTGCATCAGCGCTTGATAATATTATTAGTTGCACCTGTGCACTTGCCTGCTAATGCAAGTCAGGTTAAAATCACAATATCCAGCTATGAGGAAGGTATGTTTGGAGGTAAGAAACACACACTATCTGTTTTCCCGCAAGATTTCCTAGAATCTTTGTGAAAAACAGGTTGTTGTTTATCGAATATTTTGGTGGGAAAAAGTGTGTTCCCTGTAATCAAACTTAATCAAACAGTACTGTGAAATATATTGACACTTAACATGCTGTGAAAAAGTATTTGCACCCTTCCTGATTTGGTTGTTTTGCATATTTGTCACACTTAAATGATCCAGATCATCAAACAGCTTTTCCCCTAATAAATGTAATCATCATTTTAAAACATTTTGTATTTACTCGGGTTATCTTTATGTACTATTAAAATTACTTTGATGATCTTAATCATTTAAGTGTGACAAATATGCAAAACAATAAAAAAAGCAGCAAGGGGGCAAATACATTTTCACTGTATATCTTAAGTATCAACCTATTTGTGACTCATCATTTACACTAATGTAAACAAATGGTCTTTATATTAATTAATTTTGTTGCACTACAATGACAATAAACCTGATTCTGATTCTAATTCTGATATTAATAGGAAACCTAATCGGGTTGTAATTTGTTTCCCTGCAAAAACTTATTTGTGTTTGCAGTTAAGTTATATAGAAACATACGTTTTAGGACACTGGGTTGCTAAAGAAATAAACATTACCAACAGCAGCAAAGGATCAATAAAACATAAATTATGGGAAGTTCAAAGACAAACTGAAGACTTGAATACTCAAATAAAGCTATAAATTAAGTAGAGTGAAAGATGGCCTGTGACAGGCAAAGTTTGGTTCACTGGTCACTTTATGCCTTCTACATCGCAATAACATTTGTGAAGGTTCCAAGAAAACTTTCTGTGTTTCTACTGCAAAAAAAATCAATCTTATTTATGAAGTTCTTTTTGAAACCAGATGTGAAATAGTGCGTTTTAGCTTATGTAAATGGGAACTGAGAAACAGTGGTTCCTGTGACTGATGCTGCTGTCCACAGTCTGTTCAAATGGAAGCTTCGAGGCATATTTTATGAGATGGATTTCTTTTGTATTTGTCATCACCAGCCTGTTTCACTTTTTCTTAAAGTGGAAGTTTAAAGCCAAATTGATCAACAGCATTGCATCTTTCTCTTGGCAAGGTCATTTGTTTGACAAACTGTCTTCTGAATAAAGCAGCCCTTTCATTTTAGCCCAGGCACCGTTAATGGAACACCACGTTAGGCGCAGGGTGAAGTGTGCATGTGTATTTGCATGTGTGTTTGGAGGGTTGTCTGTGGCTTGTATTTATCACTTTTATAGCATCTGGTCACATCAATGCCCAAAGGGAAACAAAACACACATAAAAACACTGTGTGTATGCATACACAAACACAAGTATATGCACTATCACACGCCAGCACTGAGTCTGCAGTGTTACAAACCCAGTGCTGGGGTATAAACACTAATATTGTTACTTTGCCAGAAATTTGTACTGGGACAACTTACTATTTCATTCTCAGTAATGATAGTTACATATGATTTCAATTGCCTTTACCACCAAATCCAATAACAAAAATGTACCTGAATGGTCTAGTACCTGCATTCTTTTGTTTTCAGATTTTAGATTTTCTTCTTCATTGGTTAATTGCTTAAAATTCAGCTTTGTTTTGAAATGCTAGAAAGTTTCCATTTTGAGTTAGAAACTATTCTAGTGACTTGATACATTCAAGAGAGCATTAAATCAAATATTAGTGGTCATAATAGCATTACCAAAACAACAAATCTAATGGTGGCCTAAGTCGTTTGCACAGTACTCTTGACTCTCTGGGGAAAAGAGAAATTGATGTTTCAGTAAGGATGGGATTTTGGTGGTGAGGTGCAAGTACTTTATGAGCTAACAAGTTGTACAACAAATTACTGTTCCATGGAGAGAAAATAATATCAGTAAATGGTAGCAGCAGATTTTGAAATGATTAAAGTGTTTAAATGAGTGCCAAACCCAACACTGGTGTGGACACGTATAATTCAGGTTCTTGTTATTCTGCAACATAAGGCATATCCCTGTACATGATTTGAATGCACTTATTAAATAAATGTCATAATTAAAAATACAGGCAAAAAATAAATATACTGTTCCTTATATAATGTAACCAAATGTATGGTATTTGTTAACCAAAACCAAATACTATATTTACCCAAATACTATATTTACTATATTTACTCCCAAATGCAACAAAAACACAGCATATTTTGAACAAGATATGAAATGTGTGTACCCTAGCTTATTTCGCAACAGTTTGCTCTGTTGATTTCATTGTTTTATGCATGCCCAACGGCTTTTAATTAAGTTTTACTATTCTATCATATAAATCCCACTGCTAATGCTTCTCATACCCTTGCATGCACTTTAGCTCTGCCCCTTACCAGCTGGCTTATCATTGAAATTGCAGATCTGTGTGTATACATATGGCTGTTCAAGTCTCAAGGCACACAGCCCATATGACATGAGGCATGTGAGAAAAGTGTTGACAGACGTCCTCCATGAAGCAGTGGCACTACACTGAGTCAGATAGTAATGTCTCTGTCACATTCAGCTAGAGACCCTCAGAGGAGCATGCAGAGAGACAGAAGTACGATTAAAGATAACAAGTGGCTCGTAAAGGTCCTTTTTCTTCCAAACTCACAGATGCCTACACAAACTGACATAAGCATGCATTTTAACAAGCAATAAGAGTTAGACATTTAGACTTTTGATTTGCCACCCAGCAGTGTGTTTGGTATGTAGTAGGAGAACAGTTTGATTTTCCATGGACATTGTGGAAAGAAACTTTTCTGTCTAAATTAATTGTGTTCCAGTTCAAGTGTATTCTTGTGTACACTGTATGATTTTTTTTTTTTAACTCTTGCTCAAGCCTGCATAGTGGGTGTTACAATAAGTTGTTAGAATGGCTGCCTATTGACTCCAGGGTCGGCTGTTGGCATTGTTACTTCTTCTGGTCATATGCCAAGTGTCCTTGGACAAGACGCTAAACTCCTAAATGCCCACAAAAACCCCAGCCACCGAGGTTGCATGAGCCAGTGTACTCTGGTCCTAAGCCTGGGTAAAATTGGGAGGGTTGCGTTGTGTAGGGTATCACACAAAAAAAAACCTGGCAAAGAAACATGTGGAGAAAGATCCACTGTGGCCATCCAAATGGAACATGCTGAGAAAAAAAACTCTTGCTCTTGAGGCTACATAATTCACCAACTTTCCACTAGCCACATGAATTTATGTAAGGTAACATTTTGTTGTGTACAACAGCTATGTTGTATATGTTATATATATTTATATCCTCTCTTTCCTACTCTCTTTTGTACACTCAGTAACTAAGACGGTGTGTGCAGAGCAATGTGATGGCCGTTGCTTCGGTCCCTATGTTAGTGACTGCTGCCATCGTGAGTGTGCAGGTGGCTGCTATGGACCAAAGGACACAGACTGCTTTGTAAGTAAACACAAACACATGCACACACACACACACAAACACATTCAATTTACTGCTTTCGATGAAAGAGGTTCAAAACTGTTGTTGACATGATAATATCATACAGAACTGAGAAACCTTTCCTAACTGTGCTGTACTTTACATTTTCTTTTCACAAACCTGACACATTTGTGGAAAGTGTCATTAAATGGCATTTAATTCATAGTTCTTCCAGACATTAGTGCCATTGTAAAATACAGACCCCACAACACAAAAAATGATGAATCCGGAAGTAATTTGTCAATTGTAATTGGCTCCTATCAAATGTATTAGTAGTATTATTATTATTTCCTTATTTAGATGGATTGGTTCAACCATTTCAGTATACATTTTTGCAATGATAGTTAACCACAGTTACCTACCAGGGTACGGTACATGCACATTTGACTCTGTGTGCAGCTTTGAGAAGTGTTGCCACTAGACACTGAGGGAAGTCTCTGTTCAGATCTGATGCAATGAAATTACTGTTAGCCTTCTCTCAAGCTTAAGCATAAGTACTATTTGTGTTTTATGAAGGTTTGTAAAGACACACATCTACCTATCCTACATGGCTCCAAAATCCCCCAACTCCCTGCTACTGTATGAAGTGAGAAAATATGTTTTTGATTTGGGTGAAATGACCCTTTAAGTTAAGTAATAAATCTAAATACTTGATCTGCATGTATTTACAGGCCTGCACCAACTTCAATGACAGTGGGGCATGTGTGACCCAGTGCCCTCAGCCATTTGTCTACAACCCCACCACCTTCCAACTGGAACACAATCCCAGGGCAAAGTACACCTATGGAGCCTTCTGTGTCAAGAAATGCCCACGTAAATCTGACCACCTGGACACAAACACAATGCAAACACACACTATTATAGCATTTATGATATGACAATATGATATTGTCATGCTAGTTCTAACCATAACCTTAAGGTTATGAGATATAATTAACTATGAATTTGGAAAATTTAAAACCCCAAACTAGACACATTAAAAATACTGTTACAAATTGTTGAACCACGGAGTTCAGAGTTAAAGTATTTATGCAATAAGACAGTTGTGAAGCAGTGGCGGAGCCAGACTTTTTTTATGGGGGTGGCCAGGCAGAGACCATTGCTATCTTTGGGGTGGCCCAGAAACAGATGTCTAGGTTCAGAGTTTTTTTTTTTTTTTTGGGTCATATTGTAGGACAAATAGTCGCGGTTTTGGTAAATGGTAGCGTGTGTATCATTCTCTTCCACAGTATTGTACTTGTTTGACAGAAGCAAAGATGGACACAACAGCAATTACAAAACACTTAACATATTTCTCCACAGTACTTCACCTAATGCACTTAACATAGACTACCACCACATATACACATAGCACAGATTTACTCACATTCAGCAGCCCTGTCTCCTAAAAATTATGTTCGTATACAACTAAACTGCAATCCCGATTAAGTTTGTGTAGAGAACGTAATTGTAACCTGATTACGTTTTCTGTTAACATAATGATCATATGTTCACAGTAAACGTATTTTTGTCAGCCAAAATATCCAATCTACATCCGGTTTTCTGCCGGCTAAAATATCCGACGTTACATTTCAACATTCAGACATGTGAGTGTAGAGATAAAGTGTTTTCTGGTCAGGATCAGACATCACAGCAGTGGGTTAGAGTCAGAGAAAGACTGTGGGCTGGTTAATGGATAAAAATGTCACTTCACACAGTCACTTCACACACAAAGTCTGAATTAAAAATGAAAGCAAAACATGATCTTTTTTTTCTAACCCTAACCTCAGTACTTTTCTTGCCTAAACCCAACCTCACGGGGGACTTTGGTCTCGAGCTCGGTTCTCCGGCATGTCAGTCCTGCACAGTAAACGCCCTGTATCCACCCCAACCACCTCCTTGCAAATCGCTTTGCATTAATAAATGTAGCGCTTCATTCATTCACAAAAATACGTTTCAGGACAACGTGACAATTACATTCTACAAAAACGTAATCGGGTCGCAAATACGTTCTGTAGAAAAACGTAATCGGGGTTGCAGTTTAGTTGTATACTAACGTAATTTTTAGGAGACAGGGTTTCATTCAGCCTGTTGAGAAACTTAATAACTGAGGAGATCAGGCTTTTTCCAAAGAATAAAAAAATATTAACTTTACTCAAACATATATCTTTAAATAGCAAAATCTGAGAAACTGATAATATTGCAGTGGTCTTTTCATTTTTTCCAGAGCTGTGTATATATATATATATATATATATATATTTTTTTTTGTTATGTTAGACAACTACACACATTACAGGGGCTTCTTTTCCTTCAGCATGTGTTGGCCGTCCAGGTCAGGGTTTCCGTTAGCCGTTAATTACCATTTTTGCCTTGTAAAATCAATTAAAATTAATTTTATAAATTGAAAACTTGCTGGTCAAAATGTCCACTAATAATGCTTGCCCCTTTCTGGGTTCAGGGAGCAGTTCCCAGACTGGGCTACATTGGCTAAAACTGCCAGTGATGTGCTCTGAAAGATGCCTAATGATTGGAAATATTTTATTGACCCAAGAAGAAAACTGCTTTTTAGCTCAGAGAGCAGAATTAGCCATTAGCTTGAGTAATCTGTTCAGAGTTGTTGATTTCATGATGTCAGTTGGTTGGTTTACCATGAATGTACACAAATATTAAGGTTTCAAATAAGTTTAAGACAGTTCTGTATAACATGAGTCAATGAGGCAACAGTTTTCTTTGATTTGTGCAGCAGCAAACAGCATGACATTTTTTTAATGTCAATGTTTTTCAGATAACTTTGTGGTGGACCATAGCTCCTGTGTAAGAGCATGCCCCAGTAACAAGATGGAGGTGGAGGAGAACCGTATCAAAATGTGCATTCCTTGTACTGACATTTGCCCGAAAGGTAAACCACAAATAGATGTTTAAAAATACAGCTTAATGACTTCCTGGCAAGCCAAAGAGATACTTGTTGATGCCAGATTACCACATTAATTCTGAAACATGTATATAACTAACCAAACCACACTGTTGCTGGCCTCTGCACTCTTCGAACATCAGAACACCTTACATCCATGGTCTCATTTGTTTAAATCTTTGTAGTATTTATATACATTATTTGTGTCACCATTTTGTTGTTAGTAAAACATGAAATCAAACATATATTCCATGTTTCATTTCACAACAAACATATTTTTCCATGGTCCTGTGTGTTCCAGCATGTGATGGTATTGGTACTGCCAGCCTACAGACAGCTCAGACAGTGGACTCCAGCAACATTGACAAGTTTGTCAACTGCACTAAAATCAATGGCAACCTGGTATTCCTTATTACTGGGATCAAAGGGTAAGAGCTAAGACCACTCAGCTTTTTTCAGCTGTTTCACTTGTGAACTTAAGATGGTGTGTCCTGTCTGAACAGTATAACTTTAAATAAAGTATGAATGCACACATGTAGTCACAATTTTGTTATGAAGTTTGATAACTAAAAATTAATACAGTACTATAATGCAAGGAGCACATGCTTTACTGATCTGATTTTCTGAGTTGTCATGTTCTATGAGTACGTGCAGCTCATTTTTTTATTGCTGTGATTAAGAAGATTCTTTGTATACTACTAATCTAGGCATTATCAGAGGCAAGCATTTTGTTCTTTCTGTGTTGCTCTAACCTCCCGTTATCATTTACAGGGATGTCTATCATAATATTGAGGCTTTGGACCCAGAAAAACTTAATGTATTTCGCACAGTTCGGGAGATCACAGGTGAGTAGTATTGTTTGTACAGCATGCAACTCAGAAACATACAGTACATACAGTCTTTTCATGACACAATATAATTTTGCTTCTTGAACTACCACTATGGATTTAAAATAAAGTATATCAATAAAACAGGATTGAACAAAAGTATTCAATTAACCATTTAGGAAGTATAGCCATTACTATACACACTGCCCCATTTTCAGAGGCTCAGTGGTAATTAGACAATTCATGACAACTAGTTTTATGGCCAAGTGTGGCTTGTTCACTTGTTATTCCATAAAACATCAAGCAGATAAGAGGTCTGGAGTTCTCAGTGTTGAATATGCATTACAGTGCTGAAGTTGTTCAGCTGGAAAACTCAATATAAGGTCTAAAAGGTTGTCTCAGTAAATTAGGCAATCATTAAGCTGAAGAAAACAAAATAAACCAATGAGAGACATAGCAAAAGCTTTATAAGTGGACAAATCAACATTCTTAAAAAGAAGGAATGAACTGACAAGCTCAGCAACAGCGAAATGCCTGAAAGACCACAGAAGACAACTAAAGTTGATGACTGCATAATTCTGTCTTTGGTGAAGGAGAAGCCTTTCACAACATCTAGAGAAGTCAAGAACACGCTTGAGGAGGTAGGGTTTTGATTGTCAAAGTTTAAATTCAAGAGACGGCACCATGAATTTTTTACACATTGGCTTTAAAACAATGTACTACTACTAGTTTGTTAATGCTCAAAAACAGAAAGGCCACATTAAACTTTCTCTGGACTAATGAAACCAAGATTAACTTGTACCAGAATGAGTATAGAGAAGGAAAGGAAGACGATCCAAAGCATACCACATCATCTGTCAAACACGGTGGCAGTAGTGTTATGGCATGGACATGTATGGCTGCCAATGGAACCGGGTCATTGGTGTTTATTGATGATATCAGGGTTTTTTCCTACTATATAAAGGCTTAGTGACCCAGAAGGCATTCAGACAACATGTCATAATAAATGCAAAGACAACAGAGATATATGCATTGACAAAAAAAGAAACCAGACAGAGAAGTTGCTTAAACTCAAACAGAAAGGTAAGCTGCTAATGGGAATGAGCTGCCATTTAACAATCAGTGTTTGGATAAAACATTGTGTGACTGGTGTGGGGCAGATGCTCATAAACAACCTAATCAAACATACTGGATTGGATACTTGGTCTCGATGCATGCTCAATCATCCAGGTAAGGCAGTCCAAGAAAGTTGACTCTGTTCATCTGGATGTAGCAATTTTCACTGAAAGAAAACGAGTGTCGGTCATCAGTGTTTTGAATGGCAAGTATCCATATCATCACATCATCCAAGTAATAAAAACCTTATATTTCTAATAATGTTACTTTGTCCAATTACCTTTGAGCCTATTAAAATAGATGAGAGTACATAAAAATGGGTGTAATTCCTAAATGGTTAACCAAATACTTTCAGTGACATCTTACTTGCTTCATTTTATATGCATTGTGATTGTGTACAGGTGCAGAATTACAAAAATTGTGTCACTGTTCAAATACTTCTGGACCTGAGAGATACATAATTAACAAGTACTAACCTTGATCTCTTGTCTTGCACATATGGTGTGCGTAAATGTGAGGTGTGTGTAACTGTGAGTGTATTTGCTCAGGTCTACCTCCCCCACTCCCCCCTGAAACTGTCCACACCAAGGACATTGCAGCACAAGATGAATATCAGATGAGTCTTTCAATCTCTTCTGTCTCTGCTGCTTCTCCCTCTGGGAGCCACTAGCCTTGAGTCCCACAGTCTCAGTTCTGCCTTCACGCACCATGAAGAAAAGATCCAGAACATGTGGTGCGCATCTTTAATCCCCTTTCTTCCCTATGCCACCACCACTTCTGAGTTGCATATATACTATCATCTTTCCAACACAGATATTTGACAGTGCCATCAGGAAGAAACCTTGTATCACAAAAGTAGAAATGAAATGAGAAATTCTTACTGTTGCAATACTGTTGGTGATATTTTTGAATTATGGGCTAAGTGGGCTATAAAATCAGAAACCTTATGAAAGATTGATTATATTTTGATTTTGTAAAATCCTCTCAGGAATAAACACTGAAGTAAATCATTTTGACCAATGGTGTACCTTCCCTGCAACTCGTATAGCAGGCAAATAATAATATAATTGATGGTAGGTTTTGTTTAATATGTAGGTAACTGTCAGAATTAAAGTGGTAGTAAGTAGCTGAGTCAAGTCTGTGTTGGCTTTTTGTACATGCTCTGTTAAACCTCATGCGTTTTGTGCCACTGCCAACAGATCCTTCTACAGTCTGTAGGATCTATATGTGATTCAAATCAGTCAGTTCTGCTGAAGTTTGAAGAACACTTTTAATTTGTTGGTTAAGGATGAAACAAAAAGAGAAATGGTATTAATGTGCTTAGTACCTTCCTTTAAATACCAAGTGACAGCAGAAGTAAAATATACCTAATGTGTCTTTCTTTAAAATTGGTCTTTTGGTCGACAGTGAAGTGATCATTTTTACCACAAGAACAACTTGTAACATTTACAAGAGAAATACAGAAAACAAGTGAGAATGTATTCAAATGTAACAAACAACAAGAAAACAAACGAACAAATTAACATTATATTGTAATTGGTAAGAAACCACTGAATTAACTGCCATTGAGCTTTGTCAGAGAGATTTCAGCCAGTCAGAATGGCTGTGTGTGCAAAATATGCAAGTCAGGAGAGATTAAAAAGGCTTTAAACTCTCAGCCACTTAAAAAATGTAATTAGTAAGCAATTTCAGTAATTAATTGCATAATTATCTTATTTCTTTGAAGTCACACATTCATGTTAGATTATGAGCTTTGCACAGCAAAAGTTGTGGTTGGTCTTTAAAGTACTTTAGTGTTCCTGAACACATGTTAAGGCATTTTTGTGCAGCTGTTTAAAATCTGAATACCAAGTACAAATTAAGATGCAAAGTGTAATAATTTAAATATACCCAGAAATCTTCAAAAAACTTGACTTCCAATGTTTCTTTTCTTCTTTGTTTGTTAGTGATAGAGGTTTGAGTAGGTGACAGGGACAAACCATTGGCCAAACACAGTCTGGTCAGAGATGTGTGTCAGCTCAGCTTGTCATCTCTGAGCTGTCAGGAAAATGTTACTTCTGACAGAGGCAGCCAACCTGCCTCTATGACCCCAAGGTTAAAACTGGCATTGCACTTGATTCCAAATGAGCTGTGTAGGAGGACAGCCCTCATCCTACACACCAGCACGACCATATCTCCCTCTTCAATCTTTTCCTACTTCTTTTTCTTAAGTAAATCTTGCTTCAGATACATCACCAGGTCAGATTTCATCCAAAAAGTATAGATCAACTTTCACAGTTTAGCATTCATGAGTGGGTTTCTCAGTCTTGTGAATCAAAATCACCATTATCATCAATCATCACAACTTAAGCACGCTTAACCTTTGCTTGTCAGCTCATGGCCGCCTTCTAAGTGGCTTCACACTATAATTTGCTGGCTGCAATGGCGTACCACAGATGTACGTCGCTCTCAGGACATGAACGGCTGGTAGCTGATGTTTTTAATTCTCTTTTCTGCACAAAACCATTCACAGAGGTGAGAAGATGGTGAAGGTACTGACAAAGCTACAATACTAAGCCAAATTCCCCTTAGATGATCCTGCACTTTTGTTAGTATGGTCTAGTATATTATGCATATGCATATGTACTATATATAGTGGTGCTTGAAAGTTTGCGAACCCTTTAGAATGTTCTCTAATTCTGTATACATATACATTATGATCAGATTCACTCCTAAACATGGTAAACCCAATTAAGCAAATGACACAAAAATACACATTTATTTAGTGTAGTAAATGATCCAATCTTGTAGGTCTGTGTGAATCAAAAGTATATGAACATACATTAGCCCTATGTGACAAAGTAATTGCCCCCCTATTTAAAACATGAAGTGACTGTGGTTAATCGTGTTTTTTAGACACCTG
>JAUMHL010000014.1:15210975-15228706 GCA_032362345.1 Sandelia bainsii
CCCGATGACAGCTGGGATAGGCTCCAGCACCCCCCGTGACCCTTATGAGGACAAGCAGTTAAGAAAATGGATGGATGAGTTAATTCTCTTTATTAAAATGTTATTTTTAACATAACTTTTATAAAACTGGCAAAGATTTACCTGCCAAAAACATGTGAGTCACTACATGAAGGCAGCCATTTTGGATTTAGCTCAGGTTTCTGACTGTATACAACAGGTTTTTAGAGAAAATTGTGATCATGTTGATGACTAAGAGGTCTCAGAAACTTGTGTATATCAAATACAATACAAATGGCCATAAAGAGTGGGGCTTGGTTTAAAGTTAGGTTGAAATTATTTTCAAAAGATATAACATTTTCACTACAAAAAAGAAGCATACTTTAAGTTCATATTATTAAGTATACTTCAAGTATATTTCCCAAGTATACTTTACCTAGTAAGCATACTTGTGTTTATGTACTTCTAGTATACTTGCAAGTATACTATTTTAATACTTCTTGGAACTAAATTGGCCCACTTTTTAGTTTTTAAAAGTATACTTTAAGTATACTATAAATAAACTTACAAATACAAGTACAATTACTAAACTTACAAGTATACGATTAGTTTACTTTTAGCCTGTTTTTGAGTTGATCATAACTACTATAATATAGTTGAAATGTGTATTTTATTTCATACGTAACAAATGCTTCTCAAGTTACCAAGCAGCTGTGAGACAGTCACAGTTATCAGAGTACTTCATTTGCAGAAAACTATGTCCATTGTTAACCTGCCTGAAGCATTTTTTAAGTAAAAAAGCAAGTAATTGAGAGTGAAGGCCTATTGACTGCTCACCCTTCTCACTTATGGTTTTAACTATTTTATTTTTTTAATTAATGATTTCCAATAATTACTCTGTTCAGTAAAAAAAAAAGTGTGACAAATTCTTTTTTTAAAACATCAATTATTTGTTTCATGGTTGTTTATTTTCACAGTTAAATCGCTGAAATGCATGCTGGGTATTTCTTTGTACTTGTTAGTATACTTGAAGTATACTTCAATTGATCATAACTACTATAATATAGTTGAAATGTGTATTTTATTTCATACGCAACAAATGCTTCTCAAGTTACCAAGCAGCTGTGAGCAGCTATACTTGAAGTATACTTCAAGTATAAGTACAAGTATAGGCTAATTGTACTTATATTTTCTGTACACCTTAAATACTCTATACTCCAAGTATAGTTAAGTATAAGTACAAGTATAAGCCAAATATTTCTATGTATACCTGCCAGTATACTTAAAGTATACTTAAGTACAAGTATAGGCGAAATGTACTTATACCTTTATGTGTACTTGTCAGTATACTCCAAGTATCTGATCTGCCCCGACAGTGAATAAAGGGTTAAATATAGGTACAAAGGTGGGCCAAATGTACAAATACTTTTTCTGTATACTTGTTAGTGTACTTCAAGTATACTTAAATGTAATTTTATCTAGTATATCTATAAAAGTACTTAAAAAGTAAACTAAAAGTATACTTGCTTATTTTTAGTATTAAAAAAGTATACTAATAGTATACTTGAATATACTTCTTTTTTGTAAGGGTAGGCCTGGAAAATGTGTTTCAGTCACTATTACTTCATCAGGGCAAATATTTAACGAATATTTAGGAATATTAATATTATAATATTAGGAATAAAATGTGTTTTGGGGTGCAAGCCCTGGGATAATACATGAGAGAGAAAAGTATTTTGTTTTCTAGTCTTCACAAAATCCTTTAAGAGGTCAAATCTTGGACTCGATAATTACACAGTTATCCATTTCTGATCTTTTAGAGAGAAAAATATTACCAAGATGACATTGTGAAAGAAAGAAATTTTATTTTTAAAGGCTTTCTCATTAGAAATTTTGCTTTGTCGCATTAGTAAATTCATTATTGTTTTTAGTACCACCTGTGATTTCCTACTATTCAGAAAGAGTGCTGTGAAAAAAGGCCTATTACAGCAAACGGGATGACGACTTAGTTTACATACAAGTGAGCAAAATTTAGTAATGGTGATGTCTGTAAAAAAAAATTGCAATCTTGATATACTTTTTTTTTGTCTTAAAAATAAAAAGTTTAATACATTTTTATTATTTTCCCAGCCTTTTCATAGTCGTCCTGCTTCACTTGTTACAAAAAAGAGCAGTGTGGGAAACTGAAAGCAACAGCTGAGTTTCAACTACATCTATCACCTCAACTCTTTAACCATCAACACAGTTCACTGATAGATTTTTATTTCTTCCGTGAGTGTTAATGTGTCTTATTATTTTGTTTTCTGTTTTTTTCAGATTTTTGAGAATCAGAGATTCTTTCTTCCTTCCTTCCTTTTTTCTGTCTTTCTTTACTTCCTTTGATCTTTGACGTTATGTAGTTGAAAGCCATCAAACCATATCAATTTTGCTTTTTTTGGTACCCATCCTTCATCCTTTTCTTCATCTTTTCCTCTGCTTGGTCAGTTTACCTACGGCACTGGAAGCCCTACAGAGGTGGTTTTGTCTCTTATGAAAGGAAAAGCTTTCATCTGCTGCCCTCAAAAGGAACACACAATTTCTGTTTTCTCCATGTATCTGCATTCGTCTGTCTTAGTTTTGAAGTATCATGGACGTGTCTATGGCCAACACTGAAGCATAGCTTCAGGCTTACATGTGGCCAGGACCTAAAAAACAGCGGGGACCTTATCGTAACCGAGGAGAAGAGATGAGAGAACTCAGCCTGCATACATTCATACAAATTCACCAACAAGGGGGGAAATCCTGTCCGACACAGATGGGATGATAAAAGTTCCAAGTATATCTGTAGTATTGTCACAATGTTATTTGTGCACTCCCATTTTGTCACTGCAATGCTCTGATGTAGCAACCTTTGTAGAACCTAGTGCTGAAGGGCGACAAAAGCAAGAGAGAGATAAGAGATACAGATACAAGAGGAGAATAGAGCAGAGTTTGTAATGACCTGAGTATATCTAAAATACAGAAACAGCATACAGATTGTTCACTATGAGTGGGATAGGAGAAAGGAGCTTTTTTCTTTCTGTTACAGTGCAATCCAAAGTAAATGAAACCTGTACACTTAGTTTTACTCTTGCACAGTATGTTTTGTAAATCAAAGATACTGTACAAGATACATGATAGCCAATAATATTTTGTACTGTGCATATGCATGAATTTTCCTTTTTTATATAATTTTTCATATTGATAGTTTTTAACTGAAGCCAATTGATAAACTGAAAGGTTGTGTTTCAGATTAAACCCATCAAATAACTACTGACAGTAACATTTCATGGTTGATTTTGCTCTCCCTTTTGTAAGTCTAAGTTAAATAAACAAGTGTGTGTGGTATCTGCAGGTGCTTTCTGGGTCCCACCAGTGCTTTGTCACCATTCGCTCAGCGTTCCTATAATGAGGCAGCATAGCACACACTGTCTCCTCTGCTAGCTCCCCAGTAAACCATAACCCACAGTTTAGCACACATTTAGATACAGGCTATTATATAAACGCAGTACATACAATACTAGGTCATCTTGCAGTTTAGCCAGGAAGGTGATTATTCTGTGGCCATTCAGTGCATATAGCTTGTCAATTTATTGCTCAGTGAATAGGAATTGCAGTCCTTCAGCAGTCTGTAGTCTTCAGAGCGCTGCACCTATTCCTCCCTCTTACTGCAATTACTCTCGCCATTGTTTAGGAAAGTCATCTCACAAATGCAGACCTTTTTATAGGCCACTGAAAATGAACAGCTACTCTGTGGAAGCAGAGAATTTAAATGCAAAAAAGAACCATTACAAATTGCATGTGTCCTAGCACATCTAGCACAGTGTCTTTTCATAAATAATGTGATTATTTTGGCTAATTTTATATCCAGATCATTTGGTGCAATTTGGGGTTTATTCTCTGTGTCTGTAATAACACTGAGTCATCAAATCACAACTGAATTCCACATGTAATACTTGGCTTTTATACTCTATCTCTGTCTTTTTTTGACCAGCCAAGGAGCACATGGTGTGTGACCCATTGTGTTCGGATGCAGGGTGTTGGGGTCCTGGCCCAGACCAGTGCCTGTCCTGTCGATACTTCAGCCGTGGACGAACCTGTGTGGACAGCTGCAACCTTTATGAAGGGTGAGTTATGTACAGTGCTGTTTAAGATTGTCAAATAAAAAATGCAGTTTTTAAATAATGATTTCATTTATTAAGGAAAAAAAGCTTTTCAAACCTGCCTGGCCCTATGTGAAAAAGTAATTGCCCCCTGCCCTTGCTAATTCATGAATGAACTGTGATGGACCACATTTAACAAGAATTAAAACAGGCAGGAAACAACAGCCTATCTTCAAACTACATCTTCAAGATAGTATCAGACAAAAACCCTGCCAAAACATTATAGTACATTTTATTCCACTAATTAAATCAAGGGCAAATATTTAAATTCAAATCAACTAAGCCTGTTCAACTATGAACGGAAGTGTTGGAATGACTGCTGCACAACTTGCTTAAATTTAAGTTAAAGAACAGCCTGAGGCTCTTTGTAACATTGCTCAATATCAGCAGCATTTTTCTGTTTAGTATGGATTATATTAAGAGCTAGAGGGTGAAAAGAACAATTTAAGATGTGATGGTAATTCTCAGTTAAAAAGGCACCCCTGCAGAGTGTCATAACAATAGAGGTCCCTTGAGTTTAAAAGGAAGTATAGCTTGACACTCTCCACCTCACAATGGAAGGTGATGAGACCCACTCCCTGGTGAGATTTATTAATAACAGTTTAGATATTTTGTCTTGCAGAACTACTAGAAATATGCTATTAAGTTCAAATTTTGAAAAAAAAGTGACCGAAGTGGAGGTTAATGAGGAGGACTGGAAGGTGCTGTTAGGGCAGGGGGGCTAGGCGTGTCACTGCGTGTCACAGTCATTGCTTGCGCACGGGGCCACGCCCTGCCTACCTGTCCACCTGCACGTCAGCACTACCCACGCCATCAGCATCACAAGCACAACTGGCACTTCGTCCATTGAGCAGCAGCGCTTTACTGAATATAATTCCCCTTTACTTTTTCCCATAGTGACATTGTGTGTTTCTGTAATCATACCGTACTTGTATTAAATACAACTGAATGTTTTGGGGGTTTTTTATTTCTGTATTTATCAATCAAATCAACAACTTTATTTCGCTATGGATTGGTTTAGCAGTAGTAGTATAGCATACTTTATCCACTGTAAGCAAGATAGCATGAAAGTGTGAAGAAAAATTTACTAAAATGAACTCAAATGTGAAAGTTTTGCATTAGGAAAACATTTCTGAGGTTAAATTTTGAATTTCAGTTTGTGTGAATTAATCTTCAGCAGCAGCAAAGCAAACAACAAAACAAAGAAACATAAAAAAGACTATTGCATTTGTTAGAGTGCATTTGCGAGGATTAACCACTCACCACGTCTAACTCACCACCACCACCAATAGTTGTTAAGATTTTACAAGCTCAAACCAATTTGGATGTTATTATTCACATGTATTTTCAAAACTTGTAGTTTTAATTGTGTTTGATCATTAAGATATTATTACAGATTACAGGTATTACAGATTATTTCTCAAAACCAAATTGTCTAATTATTCATCAGATATGTATAAGCAGGTATTATTCACTGCAAATGCATGGCTACATCTTTGTCCCATAACAGAGGGAAGATACAAGAAAGCAGAACACAGCAGAATAACGTGCAGTGGCCTACATATCTTAAGCCTCAATGATATCTTCAAGCTACGCTGCAGCCTATATTATTTTAACCAGCACACACCCAGACAAAAGCTTCTCTCCCCTGCCTCCTGGAAGGTTTTCTGAAGGGCAGATGAAGCATAATTAATACTAATTTGATTTAGATCCCACTGAGCCAACAATACTTTTTTTCTATTGTTAAGACGAAACATTCTTTTCTCCCTCACTGACCAAAGAGAAGTACCCAAAAGTCATTCTCATTGTCCTGTAGTGACAAAGGCACAGTTGCACAGTGGTTAAATTTAATGACATTTGGAGGCCACTTCCATGTTGTGCTATTATAAGGGGATTGTAGAAATTGAATAAGAGGGCACTTAATTTAATAGATTTTTGAAAATGTTGCACCACTTGCAGGTACTTCACCTTTCAACTGCATCAACCCCCTGAGTGATTGTATCAGTATTACAGTTAGCCAGTTAGCTCTAATGCTTGTGTGTGTGTGTGTGTGCGCGCACGCGTGCGCTTAAATCGACTGTAAATCAATAATTTTAAGAAACTGCTTCATCTTGCAGACTGGAATATACCACTACTAACAGTTCTTTCGTCTCCCTCCATCAGTTGTTGAGTTTAACAGTAAGAAAGTTCTTCAAGAGAACGTTTTTTGGAAAGTAAAAAGTGAGCTTGACATTGAGATCAAAATGATCTAAAAAGTGATACCACAGTATTTGAAGAATTATACTGTATGTAACTAAAATGTCCAGTCATTTTGAACTCCATAATCCATGATCATAACAGATCATAAAGTCTTGTTATTTAGTGTTTTTAGCCCATCATACTGTATGTAAAGCTATTAAGAAACTACAAGTAACTGAGTAACACAAGCTTAGTTCCACATTCCATAGTATTTAAGCCACCGTGTTGTTATCTCTCACAAATAATGTTTTGTCTCTCTTTCCTTTATCTCTATATATTTTCCACCCATCTTATTTCCTCCTTCCCTCCCTTTCCTCCGTGTCTCTCAGGGATATCAGAGAGTATGCCAATGGGTCAGTGTGTGTGGAGTGTGACGCCCAGTGTGAGCAAGCTGACGATGACTCTTTGACCTGCCATGGTCCGGTAAGCTTGCTCCTATAAACAACAATATTGAGCCAGATTGAAGTAATCATGTCAGTCACATGCAGTACATCTTCTCAAAACAGACACTGAAGATGTCTGTTGTTTGTGCAGTGTTTATATTTGCTTTAATCTAGTTGTTAAAAAGGAATATCGTTCAACATAAAAAGCAGTACAGATGGTGGCATTATTCCACCACTGAAAAATGAAATGCAATGTAATCTGTTTCACAGAGACATAGAGCGAAGACTAATCTACGTTGTGTGACACTGAATAGTAAGACAACTTGAACAGATTGTATTTATTAATCAACATTTCTGTTTTTTTAAAGGACAAGTTCACAGATTTCTGAGACTGTCTTAAAACAATAGTCATAATGGAATGAAAAAAAGATTTATATCAACAATGAATTTACCCAACTAAAAGTGGAAATAGCTTAAAGGCCAAAACTCATCATAAACTAAATGATTGTAGACAATCCCTGTGGTCACCTTAGACTATGATTAAGTATTGTATTAGTAGTAAAATGTGAATGTCAGATTTGCTATTGATCATGTCTCATATTCTGGCTGTTAGGTAAAACAGATTTTTGCTGTTTTAGCTCAGGTCAATACTAGTTTGCAGTTTACATACAGTATGTGTGAGTGTATAATTCTGGACTTGTTTCATGTGAACCATCAATGACTCATTAAGGGACAGCCATTGTTCTTTTGTTGTTATTTTTCTAAGAGTAATTGTTTTGTATGTTTTTTTTCCCCCAAAGGACATTTGTACTACCAGCAAACATTTGCATTTCACAAGCTCTTAGAGAAGCATAGCAGTTTGTTGAAAGGTTGTTTTGTAGCAGCTGTACATTAGTAAAATGCCAGACTGAAAAAAAAATCCCTGACCTTTATTTCTGTCTGCCACTTGTGAACACTATACCCACAGCCACATGAGGCCCCTGACCCTGTGCTTTCCCATAAAATCTTATATTGCTGTTTGATAGAGAGGGATTATTTGCGACAGATGCAAGCCAGAGGGACCATGCGCTGTCTTTTGTGTTACATCACACCCTGTCAGATAGTTTATCCAATATAGTTTAGATGTACAAAACTTTTTTTTTTCTCAAAACAGTGAAATGTTTGTGTGCGCATGTTTAAGCATGCAGAGCAAAGGCCAAAGTAAGCACATCTATGGTTGTTGGCTCAAGTAGAGTGTGTGCTTTTGTTGGAGATTTGTTGGTTTGATTATCTTGGCTGTCCACTTAATACCTCACAGCCCTGCACTTGGCTGAGTGAGAGAATAAAACAAGAAACTTTTGGCTTCTACAATTTGAGAGAACAAGTGATTAAAAACTAAGAGCAGGCCCTTGAAAGTACTTTGTAATGCTTATTTTTTTTTATTAACAGTGTAAATATTTTTGTCTCTTAACTAGTTAATAACAAAAAATGTCAATTTGATTTGTTATTACTTATATGCAAGTACTGTACATTTTCATTTAGTGTTTCAGTTTCAGTGCCAGTGTGAGCCTTGTCAAACTGCGTATAATGAAAATGTCCCATGGTAACCTTTTGGACCTTGAATACACCTCACATGTGCAGCACACACACACAAATGGATTATGGCAATCATGTTATGGCTACAGAGCCCATATAAATTACATTACAGCTTACACACAGTGATATCATAGGCCTAATGCCCTCTGTTCAGAGAAGGTGAAGATACAACTATAGTCATGAATACAGGTAAACATGCTCCAGGTATGTTTACATCCCACAACAGGCACTAAAGACTTTCTTCAGTTCAGCTCAGGTTAAATATTTTATTGAATATAATACCTAAATGTAAAGTTGTTTTTTTTTCACAAAAGACATTTACTATACTAACTATATACAGATAACTTTAAAATGTAAAGAGGAATGATAATTGTAACAGACTGATTCTAGTCTATAGGTTTTATGGTATAGGTGATTCTGTTGTCATTTTCTGTAAATTGCTCATTAGCTGCCATGTCTTTACAAATATGTTATTTATATGTTTATATGTTTTAGATGCACACATGACTAGAAAATAACATCTCGTCCTGTTTTAGTCCATTTTGGGTGGGGTCAGGAACAGTTTAACAATCAGTTATCAATTGCCAGGCCTCTCGATAATCTGATTGGACAATGTAAAAAAAAACTCATCAAAAAATGAATCCAAAAATACTCTCTTTGTAATAGCCTTTTTTCCACTGTTGGTCCAACAGCTTGGAACCTGCAGTATATTTGTTTCAGAAAGATAAGACTAAAATGTCTGAAAAGAGAAAACACATTATCACTCTTGCCTTTGCTCTGCTTCTATCTCTTGTTTCTTTGTTCCACTTTTCTCTGATCTCAAATATTTTTCTTCAAGTTTGAAACAAGTTACAAAGCTGTTTCATCATATATTGTATAAAAATATCACTTTTTTATATTATATACTCTGTATGTTGCTTCTTATGTTCTTTCTCTTTAGCAAAATGTCTTCATTCTCTAAGAGGGTCATAGCCACTCAGCCACATATTGAATTAAAACATGCGTTGATTTAAATCTGCCGGCTATATTTTTATATTCTTTACAACTACTGTCATGTTCATAGAAGCTTCTCATCCATCTTTTTCCTATTTGCCCCACTGTATCTTTTCCACACCATTTCTTTTAAACTCCTCCTTTTATCTCTCCACCTCATCGGTAATGCTTAAGATAGTTTTGCACTGTGATATTTTAAGACAGCAGTAGAAAGGATGAGGCCTGAGCATTACATCATGGTAAAATATCTCTCTTACGAACATAAATGATCATGCTTTGAAACACTGTTTATGTGGCAGCCTGTTAAAAGTGTTTTCTTTAAGCTGTGACACCATAAAGAGTAATGGTCAATCCTTCTGGAAAACTTGTGTAGTAGTCATGCATATCCAGTAGAGTCACACACAAAGCTAAGTGTTAAATGCACAAGCAAACTAATTTAAAAAATACAGCAGGGTACTTTTGGTTGTGACACGGTGCATCCCTGTTATTTTGTGGATGCCCCGATACCCTGCTGGACCAAATACTGTTTGTTTGATCTGTCACACAGTTTAGCTTGCTGATGTGATGGGATTATTGGATACACACACCAGCAGCCATGGGTGGGAAGACGCTCGTAAAAGCAAAGTGCCAGACTCAACGCTAAAGCCAGTGAGAGCAATGAGACTTTCAATTTGCATAATTATATGTGAGTGAATGCATATTCACACATACACACAAGTTAAAAGAACACATGCAGAGGCATTAGTGCGTATGCACTCTTATTCACAAACATGTGCCTGCAAGGCCATGCACAGACGTTTTGAATGAGCACTCATACACACTCATCCACTGCCAAATGATAGTCATCTGCTTTTAGTATGAACTTTACCTTAGCTTCCCCATTTTAATTAGAACTGTGTGTTTGTGTGTGTGTGTTTCTGTCTGCATTTGTCATGCATACAATATGTCTTAATGAGTTTGTGTGTATGTGTATATATATATATCTCTTTAAAATAACATCAATATAAGTGTATATGTGATTATAACGCATAGTTGTTGATTTGATTTCCACTCACGTTGTTTATGTTCAGTGTGTGTGTGTGTGTGTGTGTGTGTATTTGTGTTGTTTGTTAATGAGATGTTCTTTAGGCCTGCTGATGATACGAGGTCTGTCTGAGAGAGCTCTTCGCTCCCCGTTCTCTCCTCCCTCGCCTATATTAGCTCTATAAATCCTGTTCTAGGCGGATTGTTATGGTCATTGTGTGTGCTGTGAGCGATGGTTATTATCTCCTTACTCCGCTCACACTGCTTTATGCGTCTCTTCTGCTCTATCCCTCCCATTCCTCGTTCCCTCTCTTTTTCTCTATCTTATTCACACTATATGTCGCCCGATCTTACCGACTCTCTCTTCTGCTCTATTATGTTGCATCCATGTCCACTCTCTCTCCTTCAATTCCGCTTATTACTCTTTGCTACTTATTTTCACTTCTCTCGTCCCTCTTCTCACCGCTTTCACTTTCTGTCTTTTGCCTCCTGTTATCTCACACATTCACTGCTACACAGATGCAAGTACAGCAATTTAATCTATAAAAAGCTGCTGAAAGGCTGCTCTAGGAAAGTCGATCATGTAGAAACATAGGCATCAATCTGTCTTCTTTACAGACTGAGGCTAGAGCAGATACCTCATCTCCTTAATTTGTGATACTGATTTGTCCTTTATGCCTGACTTCATGGTGTCAGGTATAGCTACAGTACAGAATATCCTCTCTAGACAGGAATTTTTCAAGTCAAGCCTGAGAAAAAAATGTCATTTAAACATCTCTGAGAGAAAGCTGCCCAGATGAACCCAGACTCACCAGTGACAAATGAACATGTTGAAAAATACAGGTTTTATGTCTCCACAGCAGCCATGAAGATTCTAAGAGTTATTGTGATGAGCACTTGCTAATAAGTGCAAAAATAAGTAAAGCTTTTGACTTTTTCAGTGCAAAATAAGTTATTTTTTCATTAGTGCTGGAATTGTGTTGAAATGCAGTATTCAAATTCAGATATAACAGGCTTAGTCAGAAATGACTCATGCTACTTGACATTGTTTTGATAATGATGTAATAACAATTACGTGCTTTACCAAATGGCCAAATGGCAGCTTAACAGCTTGCTGGTGTTTATATGTAAACCTCTTATATTCATTTTATTCTGAATTACAAAATTAAATTATGCATCTTTAAAATAAGTTTCTTTCTCATTCATTCATCATAGGGTCCAGAGCATTGTGCAAAATGCCTTCATTTCAAGGATGGTCCAAATTGTGTGGAAAAGTGTCCTGATGGTCTGCAAGGTGCCAACAGCTTCATTTTCAAGTATGCTGAAGCAAACAATGAATGCCATCCCTGCCATGCCAACTGCACCCAGGGGTAAGCAGAGTTAGGATAAAGACTACTCAAAGGTCAGGGGTACAGTGCTTATTATTTGACAAAAGTAAGACAAAATCAAATTGCTGTAATGCCCAGTGTTGTTCTCATTGTTTTACTAAACCAAAAAAGTGTGCTCTATATGAAAATTTTGAAATCCACTGTCAAAAACATGAATGCAGGAACACACAAAAACCTTCTCCTAACTTAAAAACCTGACCCCATGGCATGGCTACAGTCAGTGAATTCTGTCACAGTTTGTACACAGCTTTTGTGAAGTGTTTAACTTTGATTTACTAACTGACTCATAACTGTTCCCATCTTGGAAACATAAAGTCATCATGCAGCATCTTTAAAGCTAAGAAAGATTGAAGCACAAAATGTGAGAGAAGACAAAAAAGAGAACAAGCAACAGGAGGAAAATGAGAAGGCGACAGACCTTGCGCCATTGAATTTAATAAAACCCTGCTCCATTGCTTACTAGCCACTGATCGCTCAGTAATATATTCAACAAGGTTTGGTGAGACATCATTTTGTATTTAACTCCACAGGGAGTTTATGTCATTTCCTTGTGTGTTATTTCCCCACTCCTGAGTGACAGCCTCCAGCTCGCTCGAGCATAACAATGTAGTCGTAAATGGAAAACACCCGACTGACACTTTGTCACAGGTACAGCTTCATAAGCAGGTCTGCCTCTCAGCACACACACAAAAAACAAGCTGAGGGGAAGGGAAAGTAGGGAGAGATGGAGACAGGAAGGAACCGGTCATCTTCACTTCTAAATATTCAGAAAAACCAACACATTTTTAAGCTAGTCTGTCAGTGGCAACATTGGAAACATCAACACACAACACTGGTGAAACCTCCAGCAGAGATTGTTGCTTTCATCCACAAGCACTGTAACTTTGTCACGTGTCGTTCTGAAACTGAACTGAGTCATAAAAAGGTAAAGTTGGAACTGAAGAAGAGCTAACAAGGATTTAGTTCAGATGTCTCTTCATATGCCCACAGGCACCAGGAATGCTCACAGGTTTGTTGATGCTTTTGCTTGGTGCTACATATACTTGCCCATGGCTTTAAAGCAACAATCTGCCTATTCCTTATAAATCTAGAGCTGAGCGCAAAAAGCGGTCTCGTTTGACACTCAGAAGGCAAACTGTTGCTGGATTTAAATTTGAATCAAACTGAATTTATTTGAATTGTACAGAGAGGCAAGACATAGTGAGGGAGGCAGTAGGAAGAAAGACAGAAAATAATAAAATTATAGGTTATCAAATGAGATGAGGTGATAATGCAATATACTGTAGCACTTTTCAGTCCCTGTACATGTACATGGTCATCCCTACGCACGCAGACATAGCATGATTTGTCCATCAACAAAAAAGAGTGGAGTGCACACATAAGAGAAATCATACATATTCAAATATCTACAATTCCAAATTATCTAGAAACTAACCTCAAAATGTCTACAGACCCCAGTTTTATATAATTTAATATTCTAGCACAAGAAATATTTAGTTAAATCTTGTTATTTTTTATTCTTGTGACATGTAAAAGCTGCCAAAGATGATGCAGTAGGTCATTTGTGGCCCCTAAATCTATATTTCCTGTTATTATTGAAATTCAAAATACATCTATAACAATACACATAAAATACATGTATAATAGTGCATATGTACTCTAGAGTTTCTTATACTGTATGTGTAGCTGTAGAAAAGTCAACATCCATGACAACTTGTGGTAAACATGACAAGAAGTTACAGCAGTCATTAGGATTTGTGTTTTGTGATATAACCATAGGATAAATACATAATATTTTTGACTTCACAAAGTCAAAAATGTTTTTGAGTGTAAAAGAAAATGTTTGAGTGCTGTTTAACTTTGTTCTTGTCTTGTATTGTTTACCAAGATGCATTGGACCAAGACTACAAGACTGCATTGGCTGGATGGACAGGTACAAATTCTTATTTCAGTCCAAACAAACACACACACACACACACACGCGCATACAGAGAAAGAGAGAGAGCAAAAGCATCTGATTAATGGTTAGCCCTAAGGCCCAAAATCCCAGTGAGTATCCTTAAATCCTCTCTGTGCATGTAGGCTTGTGTGTGTCCACACAAGCAATTTGCCTGGTCCTTGATAAATTGATAGTGTTTTTGCTTTTGTTCTGAGGCTGTGAGGGAGAAACTGAAACAAAATGCTGCATACGGTTTACTGCAAATAGAAACAATTTGGCATAAGATGGTGCTAAGAATCACTGAGCAGTGTTGAGCAGTGTGAGGATCACTAGGAGTAAGAAAAAAAGTGTGCAATCAACATTACAGAACTTCAGTGGATCTGGAGATCTGCAAAGCACTGGATCCAAAGAAGAAATGTCATGCAGAAAAAGGCCACGGCGGCGCACTGTGACACTGTGACTTTTAACTAAGAACGTCATACTAGAAAAATGGAAACGCATTCAGATTTGCATCCTCGCAAGAGGGCATATTGACTGCTTAAGTAAAAGGAACCATACACTTACAGTAGATAAACTGATTTACTGAATACTTACTGATCAATATTCAGTATCCTGAACCTTTTACAAGCCAATAGATGCTGAAGGAGATAACTTCCACAGTTGCTAGCCTTCTAGATAATTGCTCAAAATCTACACTTTTCCTACTGACACAGGCATTGACAACAGGATGATAGAGACCTGAGGCAAATGCAGGAATGTAGCTATCAGCTGAGCTGGTGGACAGATCAGGTCTTATCAGATCTGTGATAGCTAAGGATACAGCAGTAGATTCTCAGCTAACCCCAGGCTTAGCTGCCTGCTCAGAGGTGTCACACGTCTTGTAAATCTGTCAACTGTTGGATGTATTGACTTATGAGCACAAGTGGCTTATCAGAAACAGATGATTACACTAAGCCTTCAAAGGCCATCGTTCCATCTGGCACTGTCGTACATGTTTTGCAGGGACTGTGCATGTGTGTGATTAAAGTGGATTAATCACTTTCTGTCACTTACTTCTGATATTTAGTCTGATAAAACTGACAAATAATATTGTACCTCAACTAACAGATTCCTGTTTGGCAGTATCAAAGCTACCCTGTTGTCTGATATCTCTGTGTTGCTTGATTAATTAATTAATTAATTACATTTTAGATTATGGTATCTGTACAGTGGTGCAGAAACATTGCATTTAATGTGAATAAATGTACAGTATCACTGATCGTGTGGCATGCTGGGTGATCTTTAGAACTGTATGTCCTCAGTACATTCATAGTACAGCCACGTTTCATATCACTCTGGGGACCTATTAATATCAGTTGGAATATGAACCATGCAGGTTGAATTAGATAATCTACAGGACATCTTTGTGGTAAAAATAGATTTGATCGTGACTCAAATCCTCTGTGGCCTTTCAAGACGACATACATGTGACTGTGATCTGTAGCTGTATGTTTGAACACGAGTCTTCAGAGTAGTAGTATGAGATTTGGACAAACGTACACAGACTGTAGCAATAAAATTACAGAAGCCATTTTACAAGTGCTAATCACATACAATAAATGCAAGTACTTTTTTGTATTTTGAACACTGCCGTTTACCTCAATTGTTACAATAAGTAATAAAACGGTTGCCACCTTGATAATGTTCATATGCTGTGTTTTGGCACTGAATTAATTATTATTTAGACAGTGTCTCACCAGTACATGAACCAACACACACACATCAATACAACCACTTGCTTTTTTTTAATGCAGTGCAAAAGTTAGTATGACTCCACCTTGATAGGTGGTGTTGATTTGCTAAGCTATCCCTCGCCTGGCTCTAGCTTCATATTTATTGGACGTAGTAACTAAACAAACATTTATTCAGCAGTATATTTTACAGTTATAGAATAAAAGTATTATTTCTTTTTGGTCTTTTTTTACCTGTTAACAGCAAATAGCAACATATCTGTAATAAGCTAATAATATATATCCACAAGCCTGATTTATTGGTCTTGTCTCCAGCTGTGGATCACTGCATGTTATGTGTCCACACTCCAGTGATTTTCTAGAGATGTGGGGGAAAGTACAGAGTTCTTCACATGAAACTGACTGATATTTTATGGAGTGTATCCTTGCAGTCTGACTTATATGGTCGTGAACATGCTAAATGAGGCCAAAACCTGAGTATGTGCTGACAATTTGAGGTTCTTTCATTACAGAAAAAATGGGGAGCATACCAGGAAAAGTGTTGAGTCTTGATTTCAAGTGACAGCACTGGTGTGATGCTGAGAATTTATTTTGATGATTATTTCCATCTTTTTGATCTTGGATTGATGAGAGGCCATGTAGGTATATTTGTTAGCAGATAACAAAGGATCACCCACATAAGCAGATACTGTGGAGACATTTTTTTGTTGTTTTTTATTTGCTTATATGTTTTGCATGCACATGGTAGTGTATCATCTTTTTCGTCTTCTCTGCATCTGCATGTTATGTCTTTATTATGTAGTCATTTTCTTAATTTTTCCTTCAACTTTCTTGTCTTCAGAACCCCTCTGATCGCAGCGGGTGTGATCGGTGGCCTCTTCATGGTGGTGATCTTGGTGCTCACTATTGCTGTGTCTGTTCGCCGGAAAAACATTAAGAAAAAGAGAGCTCTTCGTCGCTTCCTGGAGACGGAGGTGAGGGCTTGAGATGAGAAACAGACCAAAGTTAATGATGAAAAGTGATGAAGGTTTTTGCTTGAAGCTTGTGAAGTTAATGTTTGCAGGAAACTGAGCATAAATGAGCAACCAAAGTGACATAGGTGACCTTTAGTCTAAGTGGGTAGCCAACTCTGCTGAGACATCTAGCTGCAATCCATATTGTATCATATAGAACAAATCATTTTGCCAAGGTTTAGTGTACTAAAAGCCTGAAATCATGAAAGACTAGATTTAAACTTGACAATATTATTATATTTATTATTATAACAGTCTTTAGAATGGATATTCAGTTTATGTATGTGTGTGTGCTTACAAATCTACAAATCTTAGGGTTAGGGTACAGTTTAAGGTTAAGCATTTAGGTGTGATGGTTAGGGATAGGGGTGGGGGGTTAGGGATTGCATTGTGTCAATGAATGTTCTCACAACCTCTGTAAGACAAACGCGCGTGTGTGTGTGCGTACACAAGTTACATACTGTACAATGAGAATGACAGGAAGACAGAGAAACTGAGGATTAGACTTAAAGTCTCCAGGTGGTGGCTGCAAAGGAGCAGAAAGTATAGTAGAAACTCAGGCTCAGGTGTTGACTTTGTCATAATAAATTTGAGAGGACACTTCCCTTAGGAAGAGGTAAGGGACCATACAATTACAGGAGAAGAAACCACTTTTCTCTTGTGGTAAAACTAGAAGAGTACATCATGCAATGCACTTGTGCATCTATAGTGAGAATAAGGTCTTGTTTTACCTCTTTCTGACTCTTCAGAGCACACAAGTATCAGTTAAGTATCTATGCTGTTAGCTTCTGTAATGACAAAATAGCACGGATATGGCTTATTATATATACTTAGATTTCTCTCACATATGCTGACACTTATACGCACTGTCACTGGTGACTTCCTACACAATTTCACTAATGTTTAGTTTATGACATAGGCATTATTGCACCACATTATGTAGCTAATAAAGAATAGTTTTCACAGTTTTCATTAATTCTTAATGCCATTAAATAATGTGGTATATTATTCCGTAACTGTTAACTTTGTTATATAGCAATCTGAAGATGTAGGCTGAAGTTAACAAACCCTTTTGTACTACAGGGGGATCTCACAACCCACTCAAAACACTCTAGTGAAGTTGTAAAGGATTTTAACTTTTTTTAACCTCTTTTTAACTTATTCTAGTCTGTAATTGTTTTAATGTATTAGCAAACATACACTACTCACAAAAAGTTAGGGATATTTGGCTTTCGAGTGAAATTTATGGAAAACGTAAAAAGTTCACACTA
>JAUMHL010000014.1:15236178-15246324 GCA_032362345.1 Sandelia bainsii
ACATTGAACAGTTGGACATGTGCATTCAAAAGTTTAGGGAAGGTCACATTAAGTTCACCTGTAAAGGTTATAGTGCAATTTAGGTTCATCCTGAAATTTCATCCGAAAGCCGAATATCCCTAACTTTTTGTGAGTAGTGTATAGTCTATCAACCGTAACAACACAGATTGACAATTTTTATTATTGACATAGTTACTATTTATTAAAAGATATTTGCTACAGGGTCACTGGATTATATGGGAGTAAACCACTGTTTATGTTGTATTGTATTGTATAACTTTATATTGATACAACTATGTCTCCATGCATACTCCGTTCTGCAGTGGCTGGTAGAACAAGAGATGCAACACTAAAGAAGATATGTGGCTGTGTTAATATGTACCACTGTAGACATTTCTGTACATAAACACTTGATACAATATACACAGAAAATGCAATGGATTAAATGCTTAAATGCCAAGAAATGCAAAATTAAAATGGCTTAGCAATTGCTGCAATGCAAGATTTAATATCTTTGACAAATATTTTTTGCCACTTTTGACTAAGTCAGAAGCAGGCAGTACTCAAGTGAGCTTCTCTGAGAAAATCCATCCATTCTTAAACCATCATTATACTTTCAATTAATATGGGACACTGATATAATCATAAAGTGAAAAAGAACATAAAGTATTTCACTTAAAACAGAGGCAGTCAGAGCAGGCAGTTTCCATTCCATGCTGGGGAATAAAATATTTTCATGTTAATGAATTAATCACACAAATTACTTGTTGATATATATACACATAAATACTGTATATGCCTGCTGTGTACAGTTGTCAACATGGAGAGATGTATAATTCATAAAGAGTAAATATGAGGATGTATTATTTACTAGTATTACTGTGTGCCTCAAGTGCTTGCTGTTTAGGTTTTCAATAATTGGCTACAGCTCCTGGGAACACAAATAGCCATCAAGAGTCATAGTTAATAAGGTGCCCACACATGTGTTCATGCATGCAAAACAAAGTATCCTACATAATGCACTTATCTGAATAATGCCAACAAGGTGGATTGGGACACTATCCAGCCTAACAACATCAACATTCCCATGTGTACCACTCATAATAATATTCCAGAGTTGAGTCATATATATATATATATATATATATATATATATATATACACACATATACACACACATATACACACACACATATATATATATATATATATATATATATATATATATATAATTTATCCCTGTGCCCTTCCTTTTCTGTCATGGCCACCATCACAGCTATATATTATCAATGGAATGATCCACCATGACAGACATAATGAGCAGATTTATCGTAGGTACTACACATGCAGGACACTGATGCTACACAATGTTTTTTTCTTATCCTTTTTGTATCGCTTCTCACTACAGCTTACTATTTCACTTCCTCCTCATTATGTCAGCTTGCTTTTTAAATCTAGTTCACCCTCTCTTTCTTCCCCTTCTTGTATACAGTGGTCCTCAAAAGTTTGAGAACCCTATAGAAACATGATCAGATTTTGACACCCAAAATCAGATAAAGGCAACCCAATTATACAAATGAACCAAAAAATACACTTGTTCATTATTTGTTCAGTAAAATGGTCCAATTTTACATATTTGTTTTGCAGAAGACTTAAGTTCTCATTCAAAGGAACAGTACATGCTTTTGTCCCTCTTCCTGTGAGACTAACTTTAGAATAATGCAAAACAACCACATCAGTACAACACCACATTTGAAACCTCTTTTATCAAATCTTTTTTACTTTAATCTTGACAATTTCTGGTTTTGGATTGTGTGAGTGTGTGTGTGTGTGTGTGTGTGCGCAGCAAGAGGGCCGCACAGTGTGTATCGCAGGGTCACTTCTCTGTGTAAACCAGACTAGGCAAACATGCCACTCTCCAACTCATTACACACATCCCCAGGGCTCTAATGAAAACCCCATACACTCCTATTCCCATTCTGCTCTGTCTACCCTTCTTCCTCTGTTTGTATTTATATGATTCTCTTATTTTTGTTTTTCCTTGTCTCTTTCAACATCCATAAAGAAAATACACTATAAGCTCCCATAGATGTTTATTGTTTTCTATATCTTATGTTGATGGAAATATTGTAATATCATTATTGTAATGCCAGTTAAAATGCAGGGTTGCCTGACTGTGCAGTTCTGTAATAAACAAAACACTATTCTCAAATATATATAATAAAGCATACCTACCATCTAAATTGGACATTTTTCAATTGTCGCTGACTGGTCATGGAAAGACAAAAAATATTCAGTATGCAGGGACAGAATTTTTTCAAGGGCACTAGCTAGCTTGGGGCAACCAAGGTCTGCCCTTGAATCAAGGTGATTACCTTAATAAATTTAAATTACTTCTCTTAAAAAAAAACTTTTCCCCAGGTGCAAGAACACCTGTGTTAATTTCATTAACACCAAAACAGCTGACACTGATTAACAACCCCCTCTGCTACTTAACTGACTAGATCAATATCCCAGAGGTTTAACTTACTTGATACTATACTCTGATTAAAAAGTGTTCCTTTAATTTTTTTGAGCAGTGTAGTTACTGTTCAGAATAAAATTTGTAATAAGAAAAACTATATAATCATAAGACTTTATTGATCAAGCACTAAATTCTTATTCAAATGTTTAGATTCAAAACATACAATATGATAATCAAAATAGCATATACGGTGTTCATACACACACACATTCTCACTACTACTACCTCCTTTTCTTAAATACTGTACACACGCAAACAAACACTATGCATAATTTCATCTGCTGTTTTTTGAAGACTGGTGGACCAAACTTTACAGAAGTGGGCTCTGTAAATAAGTCAGTAAAAAATAGATTTGAAGAGGTATAGTATGGCAGCTAGCCAAGAGAAAGATTTAACTACTTTGCACTGTAATTTTTATTGATTATTTTAATGTGTTCATGTGTGACATTCAGACAGTTTCAGCTATTAGCAGGTCTTTATTAATGGAAATCTTTTTTTTCCGCTGTGGGCAGCTGTAGCAGGCAATTGAAACATGTGGTCAATTTTTATACCTTTTTGTTCTTCAATATGAATGTAGGCATTGGTGTCAATACAGCATTACAATACGCTTCTAGTATCACCACTAAGGTGAATTGACAAATTGGCCTTTTTCCTGACTTAAGTCAGTAATAATCTTAGCTATCCTATTGGTGTTTTGTGCTTCTCCTACACTATATGTTTTGGATGACTTTGCAGTACATTTCTAAAGTTTGTCCATTAAAATCAGAAACAAGATGAGGTACATACATCCCTTGTGTCAAACTGACAAAGACTATAATTGCTTTGTAGATAGTATTAAATTATTTTGTTTTTGCTTTTTTCAGATTGACATTTTCCCTAGTTTTATGATTGCATGTTCAATGAATATAGTTTGGTCATTCTCACCAAATTAGACTGTTAACTATTTGTAGTTACTTTATAATCATAATCATTATAATGTATGTGTTTATAAAAGTCTATGTATGTTAAAGGGGTCATATTATGTTTTTGTGTTCTGATGTTACATATATACATTTATGAAGTTGAGTGCCCATGTTACACATTGTCAAAAGCCCAAAGCTTGAGGTGAGTGTGTGTTTGCATGCTGACAGGTTTCAGTCTGGTCAATTTGCTTTAGTCTTAAAGCGTTGTTTTTTTTTTTTCAAAATGCTACATCGCTTTTCACCAAGCGATGTGAAAGTCCATAACTGGCAAATTCATTTTAGGCTCCTACACACACCAAGTATGCCGTTCCTCCCACCCTCTCAAGTTTGCTGCAGTAGCTCTGCTCACAGCCACTGCTAGTTTGGGTGTTAGTTTGTTTGTGCCAAAGTGTTTCTTCACCTGTGAAGGAAAAAAAAAATAAAGATGATCCATAAAACAACAATGGATTAGAGGCCAGCAACAGACTTTGAGCAATGTTTTTATCAGTTCATGGCACTTCAGAGACAACTGTTTTCACAGTCTGCCCTAGCAGCAGGGTGCTGTTCCAACTGAGCATAGTTCAGCCCACCAAAAGACTTCCACAAGCTGGCCAATCAAAAAAAAAGTGGGATGGGGGAAAGAGGGGCTTAAATACAAAGGAGCTCAAATGGGCCTCAGTCTCACAGTCTCACAGTCAGGATGTGTTGTATAAAGAGGCATTGTTGGTAAGCATTTGCACTTTTGTAACTTGAAAATTATATAATCTTGAATGACTGGAGCCCCAGAATATAATTTAAACCATAAAATGGCCTCTTTATTATTTGATGTGTTGGAAAATGTCTGGCTAATGTGAATGTATTTATACATGTATTCATGCTAAATGTATTTGAATTTTTTATACATCTTCTATACATCTATGTTTATTTACAATATTTAATGTCCAGCTACCAGACTTGGTGTGTGTTCAGGCTGCGAGTGCTAACGCTGGCGGATAGCTTGTCATCTCTTAGTCATGTAGGTGGAAGACCAATGTTGTGACAGCTTGGATCCACTTCATTTTCAATTAGCCGTCTGCCACTATAGATGCTTACTCACCAGCCTCTTTGGAACTCACTCAAACTGTGTGTAACAATGAGAGAGAGCAAGTTTGTGTGATCTGTGTAGCTAGCTAGATAGACCAGTCACAATCCACATTCTCTGCACATCAAGAATATAGATATTATATTATATAAGCTTTTCCATTATGTTTCTGCAAACATGTTCACACTGGTGAGGCATTCCTGATTTTTTTTAACCCATTGATGCTTTGAAATATGGCATATACTGTTTATTTGTAGTTATAATTTAATGGGAAGACACAGGCATTGTAAATAGGAATATATGTTAATGACTTCATTAATTAGCCTGATTACATTTGCAAAAAATGTTCTTACAGTATATGCCACAACCTACTTTTGAGCCTTCACACATGAGCAAGATTTACTGTAGATAAGGCCTAAAGTGTGTTAAGCACATTTTGTCAACTCAGTTAAAATCAGTTGAGTTACAGAAAACCTATTGCTTTGGAATAATGCACTTACCAAGATAAGAGAGGGTAACTGTGAGGGAAAAAAGCTATCAAAGTCAAGTACAACCAACATGCTATTAAAGCCTTTAATGATCTCAACCTCTTCATATTTCGGTTCACTGCAATTAGCAATAAATTGTTAACTAGTGTGGACTTATAATGTAGCTGTTTGAGCACAGGTCAAGTTTATATTCAGACCTGTACCATCTGTTATTTTCAGTGGTGTCTGACTCATGTGGAGGGCATTGCAATGTACTCTTAAGCACTTCTATTTCTAGCTAGTTTTCTTTTCTCTCCGTTTCTTTTTACAATAATGCCACCAAGAAGTGTAACAAACACATTCAATTTAGTGAATCAGACACAAGAAACAAAATTCTTCTGTGCCTCTGAGCTTTTCATCATAGTTTGGTAAGGTTTTATTAAAGTTTATATTTGTTTTAAAATAGATATATTACAGTGCTGTGAAAAAGTATTTGAACCCTTCCTGATTTTTTTTTTTTTTTTCATATTCATCAACAAATTTGAATATTACTAAAAGAAAACCAGAGTAAATACAAAATGCAGTTTTTAAATGATGATTTTATTTATTAATGAAAAAAAGCTGTCTAAATATATGGCCCTATGTGAAAAAAGTAATTGCCCCCTAAACGTAATAACTGGTTGTGCCAACCACCCCCATGTGTTGGCGATAAGTGGCAATGAGTCTTTTACATCGCTGTGGTAAGTCATCCACATTCTAAGCTGCAAAGCGGTAGGCTGGCCACTCCTGGGAAGGTTCACCACTGTTCCAAGTTTTCTCCATTTGTGGCTTTCACCATGGTATGCTGGAGTCCCAAAGCCTCAGAAGTGGCTTTGTAACCCTTTCCAGACTGATATATGTCAATTACTTTGTTTCCAATTGGTTCTCAGCTGTTCTTGAATTTCTTTAGATCACGGCAAGATGTGTTGCTTTTTGAGATCTTTTTAGCTTAACTTTGTCAGACAGCTTCTATTTAAGTGATTTCTTGACTCAACAGGTCTGGGAGTAATCAAATCTGGGTGTGTCAAGTGAAATTGAACTTGGCTTTCAAAAAAATTATGGTGGTTAATCACAGTTCATTCATCAACAACCATTGACTGTTCAACAACAACGTTTTTGGAAAAAGTATTCCTAAAAAATAAAATACACACTATAGTCTACATAGTGTATATATGTATATATATATACATTTGTTTAATTTCTAAATAGGCTATGTCATTGCATAATGATTACACATTTTAAACCTAAAGTGCAAGTAGTTTTAGTTGTTGTTAACACATTTGGGAATTAGATAAAGTGGTAAGTTACATTATCTAAACTTTTGTTAAATAATCAAATGCATAATTTGTTAAATCCCCAAATAGCTGTTTCCAGACAATTTCCAAAACTGTAGCACATCTGCTTATCTCAGTGCAACATTCAGTGCATACCAATGTGTTTGTAAGTGAAATTGAATAGTGTGATATCAAAAGGCCAGATTAATTGTATTTAACTTTGCTTGCCCTTACTCAGTTTTGCACCTGTGTGCCTGTGCACCCTGTTTTCACAGATCAATATCCATACACACTGAAAAAGCCCAAACAGTGTATTTTCAATTTCTCGCCAGATTTTCTTGAGGAATTGTCACAGCTCAAGGTGCTTTGTGTCATCAGTATCATTTGAGAAATGAAGCAAATTTAACAAAACTATAGAAAACCAGTGTCACTCATTTGTCCTGATTAGGGCACAGAGGTTGGCATTGTTGAAGCTGTTATCATGTCTAAGACAGGATTCTCCCATTATAATATGGCTTTTGTTGAAACTCACTGATGGGATGCAGGCATGTCTCATACTCCCTTAGAGCAAACCCGGACTGGCTGTAAAGCCCTCCCACACTCACATTCTTGCTTCCACACACATACCCAGCGACAAATCCCGAAGCTCAGAAGAGAAAGCTGTACAGTATTAAGATCAGCATCCAGTCCTCACTCTCTCCAAGGCTTACCACCTAATCAACTACAGCCACAGACACACACTGATAAGTACCTGTGTGCACATCTGCAGGAAGGTTTGAATGCAGACCATAGGAACGTATAGGCATACATGCACACACTCGCTCACCTCTTAGACTGATAAACAACCCTGTATGTATTATTTACTAGAACTACAGGGGACAAAACAATCTCTGAATGTGTAAACATTGTCTGGGAGGAGAAAGAGGTGTTGGGGTTGGAAATGGAAAGACTTGAGGAATGGACAAAAGAGCACTATGTTTTAAAATATTTCAGAAGATCACTTATTCTGCATAATTTGAAAATTTAACTGTGAACTCTTTTGTACATCTTTATACAAAAGGAATACACTTGACAATATGCTTTATGTGTGGTTGTCATTTTTTAAAATGTATTCTTTGACCAATGAAAATGAAAATTTATTCACCTGTGTTACACAGATTTAGATCAAAACATGGCCTCTGAATAAAAGCATGCATGAAGATTGAATACTGAAATTCAAAGTAATATTTGTTGGTAACTTAAGTTTAGTGCTGAACAGCAATGCAACTATTTGTGCAATATTTGTAAATATGTTTAAATCACATGAACAAACACTCAGATCAGAACTCTCCACATCGCCTCATTCCAAGGAACTCCTGCTCAGTTGCTAAGCTTCCAGCCTTGCAAAAGATCAATCATAGATTACAACTAATGTCTCCCATTATCACTCTGTGATTGCCCTGTTATTATCCCACTAATTATGATTATCATCATTATTATCTTTTCTGTGTTATAGTTCATTACTCCAGACCTGGAAGAGGATGGTATAATGGTCTAAGTGGCAGTTTTTCTATTTATGGATTGGTGGGAAGTTGCAAACCCTGTTACATGATGTTTTCTGTGCTGACTGAAGCTGTCTGAGTGCTGACAAGCCTCAGAGGCCACTCCATTGACCACTTACATTCACAAACTTACATTCCAGATGACATTAGGATAGCTAGAAATTTGAGTGTTTTTGCTCATATGATTGACTGAAATGTGAAGTATTCATGCAAGTATTCATGGTCTAGCAATTTTATGGAAAATAGAAAAAAAAAAATTTTTCTGACTTCCAGATTGAGGCTATCAAGTATAAAAGAAATATCAATCTAAGAAAAGAAAATTAAATAGAATTTTTGCTCATCAGGGCTTACAGAAAATGATTTTACACCAAATGCCTTCTTTTGTACAGCACTCTTTTATCCTTTATTGCAATGAACACCTTTTCTTTTCAGACAAACACAGATTGGTGTAAAGATCTGTACCAACACATGTTCTGGTACATCAGCTAAACAGAAATCTGCTATCAAATCTGTTGTTTTCAGAAAATCAATCATAATGTTTTTTTTCTATTCAAAAACTTTGCTCAGTTTGATACTACTCGCAACTCTGTGCACTGCATATTTACACAGAAGGTTTTTTTTAGCCAGATTTATGTCAACCTAGAGGTAACCTGTTTTACTCTGTGCTTTAGCATGTTATAGGTTTTGTATTTACATTGGAGCTACCATTTGTTCAAGGCTCATTTAAATACATCTCTACAAACAGGCAATATATGCTCAAAATAAAGAACTCCTTTAATTTTAAGCAGGCCTGCTGTTTACTCGAGAGGTGTCTCCGCAGTGTGTTTCATCACACCCACCCCTTTGCAAACAACCTGAGGCAATCTCCACACACTTCCGCACTGGAAAGCACAAACATACTGGGCTGCCTACACTAAAACACAAGCAGACGGATGGCTCACTAGATAGGGAGACTGTCCCATCTCTGAAAGGTGAAGAAATTAAAATAAACATATCCTCTAAATAGCTGATGTCTCTCACAGTCACCAACCTTAGTCAGCGACTGACTCATAACCTCTGTCGTTTGTTGTTGTATGCCAGATACACAAGCTGCACCAATGTGATTAAGGACGCAAAGAATGTAGCATTACGGTGCTGCTGGCAGAACACAATTTCTCTCCAGAAATGTCAAGTTTTCTCAAGTCAGGACGTATACAGTTAGGTTTAGACTGACAGCCATGCATTTTATGAAATCATGCAAGGGCTGTGAAATAGTTTCATAAGCCAAAAGGTCATACACTTTTCCTCAGCCCACAGAGAAGCTAATCTATAAGAAAATGTGTGGACATCTCACATAATGGAGTAACACAATATTGAACAGACAACAGTGATCTGATACACAGCACAAAGAACTCCAAAGTTATTGGGAATGAATATTATTCACAGAATAATGTTTATTCAGCCCTGTGATAGACTGGTGACTTGTCCAGGGTGTACACCGCCGATCAACCTAATGCCAGATGGAATAGGCTCTAGCACTCCCATGACCCTTAAGAGGAAAAGTGGTTAAGAATTTAATCTATGGATGGATGTTACATGGAATGTATTGAAATGTGTTGAAATGGCAGAACTGCTAAGAAAAACTTAGAAACCAAGTTTTAAGGTGAACACTCCGTTTCCCTCTCTTCTCTTTTTCTTTCTCATTTTCTTTCTCATTCTACACCGTGAGTGTAGAATTAACCATGATGATTAAGTATAGAGTGATCTGAGCAAAATAAGCATTTAGACAGCCGTGTACAACTTTGACCAGCTTCCATTAGTCTTGTTAGATAGCTAGTTCTCAGTCATCCAGGTCATGGTTATTCCAAAAAAGTTTATTCAGTGGCAACTGGACTTGTTTTAGTCTTCAAGGAACTAAAACAATTTCTTAAATTTATTGACAAACTATTCAAACACAACCATAAATACCTCAGTCATCAACTGTGCTATAATACTGACATTGTTTTGATTTTTGGTGCCCATGATTATTTAGTGACTAGCTTACAGGCAATTTCAGATTTGTTGTCACTCTGCCACTACATTTTTTGTATCGATAGTGAATCTGAACTACTTCCAGATCTTATTTTTCAGCTGTTTGATGTCATGACTATCTGTTCAGTACCACACTCTAGTTTTCCTAGATTCACATTAACAAAGAGTAGTGGCCATGGCTTATCAGGAAATACCACATACACTACCAGTCAAAAGTTTGGACACACATAGGAATGACCATGTTTTTCATGAAAAGATACATGTCTTCA
>JAUMHL010000014.1:15246931-15269812 GCA_032362345.1 Sandelia bainsii
GTCCAGCCAGGACACTGTGAAGTGGGTGGGAGGGATTGTCCAGGATTGAGAGGAGTTTAGACATCATCCTCCTCTCATGTATAGTAGTATACTGTATAGTATGTTATTGTACAAACACTTCAGAGGATATTTGGTTAGATCTCTGTTTTAATTACCCTCTGCTGTGATTTACAATTTGTGAAAATTATAGGCTACTGAAGAGGACACAAATTAAGTGAGTCTGTGCCAGAAACCCGATCATGTGACTGCTGTTCTTTGGCTGCTGATAGACACTGACTGGCAGTGAGCTTTAAGAATGACATCTTCTGATGTGTGTACTCATTGGCAAAGAGAGTAAGCAAAACAGTCAGACTGAAAAAGAGAAAGACCAAGACACAGAGGGTTAGTAGCAGATTACACCATGCCAAGTACATTAACATATCCATCTGGTGTCTCATTTTTCCTCCACTCACTCTCACCCCATTGGCCCCTGTTGCCCCCATCGCTGAGCTTGACTGGGCCCTTCCAGGACAAGGTCATGTTGTTGGCGTATGTTGTGAATCTGCCACCTGATCCCAAAGGTGCCTGTGGGGACCTGGCGCACCAGCAAGCTGGCAGGGTGGCAATAGTGACTCTATAGCGGCAAACTGTCAGGAAGCGAGGGTGGACTGTACAGTCAGGGTCACACATGCGCGCACACACACACACACACACAATCTAACACCTTGGTGTAACTTGGTTTTTGTACATGGATTTTCTTTTTTCACCCTTCAACTTGTTTTTCTATTTGTTCTTGTCACTTTTAATAATGATAATAAAATTACCTAAATGTATAGCAACCATTATTTTGTGTGTATTTGCATTGTTAGCATGCAGTCACAACCTGTGTGTGTGTTTTGCTGCAGGCACTGGCAGTCCCTGCAGTCTCATAGACATGTTCTTTGTGGGTCAGTGATGCCCAAGTGTGCAACACTGCAGTGTGTGACCCCTACTATATATCTATGAGAAAGGAAGTGACAGGCAAATACCCATGTGGCTTAGCTGCAGTGGAATAAACTATCCTGCAGGAATATTGCAATAGTGAACAATATTACATGTTGTAAGAGCAAGAATAGAATCTACACCAAAAATAGGTGCAGATAAATAAAATTTTACAATCATATTTATTGAGTTAACCCCTTGTAAGCTATACTGTATGTCTAGGCCATGGCAAATATTCAATTTAGGTTAATGGCAACCATATAATACTCATTTAATTTTTTTCATTGCCAATATAAAAAGCATATCAAAACCATATCATTGTGAGTGAAAGGATTTTATTAATGGCTAATAAATTGCACTCAATCTCCTGCTGAACTTTGAATCAGCTGCTGTACATCCTACATTGTGTGATATAACCACTGTGTAGTTTTTCAATCTGTTCCATCACTTTTGTATGATGTACACAGACAGTTCCATGGTGTATCCCTAGGAGGAAGAAAAAACATTTAAATAAAATGTTAAAGATATCAAAGAAAGGGAGTTGCTCAGAAGATAATATCAATAACTGCATATTTCTTATGCAGATTATATTGTTGTGTAGGTGCAAGCCAGTTTCCAATACAAACACATTTTAAAAATGAGAAGCAAGTGATCTTATCATGTCACACTTAAACCGAAAGCTTGATATCACTGGAAAGGCACTATCTTCAAATAATTGATTGGTGGATGTTGTATAACATTACACCATAATTTAACTGAGTCATAAAGGTTATTCTCAGGGTCTCGTGGTTGTATGCAGACATTTATCTAAATGGACCTGCACATTCTGTGCAATGGACCATAACTGATAATTATAGTTATTCATTACATTGAATTTCTGAAATATTGGATATGTGTTGAACAAAATAATTTAAGCAAACATAAAGGCTATAGTATAATTTACCTGAAATTCTCACCTGAAGCAGCCATACACAAAACATCTGCTTTATTTGCACTGTTGTCCCGTGGTTTTTTATTTGTCTCTCTGTCTTAGTATTTCTCTCTGTACCCTCTTTCTGTGGGTGGTGAGGTCAAAGGATACCCTTCATACATTCATTCATAAGAACCAGCTGGATGAAAGGCTTCAGAAATATCAGCACTCTTAACACTTAGCTTTCTCTCAAGCAAAGGGCTCTGGATGTTTTCCTCTTGTTTATTGTCTCATGTTTTATTCTACTTCATTCAAACTACCAATAAATCGACTTATATAAAAAAGTAAAAAAAATCACGTGTAAAATAGAGAATATTTCTCTGTTAATAGGTAAAATGCTTAATTCGATAAATGGTGTGCTTTAACTGCTTAATAGGCTTGAGATCATGTGTTTTGAATTCACTGTTTAGGGGCTTTTATTTGACAGTGGACAGTACAGAGAAACAAGAAAGAGCAGTATGGATAAATATTTTCAATACAAAAGAGATATTGCAGGGATTCTCTGTGAGTTGTTGATGAAATGTGCTCTTTGTTACTCCCTCTTTCTGTGAAAATTAATTTTGATTTTATATTGACCATATATTTTAAACAAAATAATGTAATCTGGCCAACAGTACATGTCTCTGTCTTTCTATAGTGTAAAAAACAAATTTATTTGAAATAGTATTTGAAAAGTTCTGTCAAAATAAAGTATTTCCAAACCATCTAATCACATTCACAAGGTGAACTTGGAGCGTACTCTGACTTAATTATTCATTTGGAAGCAGCAGATATAAATTCTATGACAGCAGGATTGTTAACTTAAAAAATCAACAGCCATGACCAAGTGAGGTCACTCCCTGTTCAGCTGCCACAGTGACAGTTGCAGCAAAGAGGCTGAATCCCATTTAGAGTGATGGCTGCTTGACAGCTCTACAGCAACATACCTACCATCTCCTTTTCCCTAAGAATCACATCCCCCATATACAGTATCATTGCCATGAAGTAAAACATTTTTATTTTATTCTATTTACATATATATCTGTTATCCACTATTCTTCACAAGCGTTAATGCCCTTTGTCATTTATAATCTCTAAATATCATCCTCTGTAATGTCAGTACAAAAAAACAAATGTGTTGTAATATACAGTGCTGTGAAAAAGTATTTGCCCCCTTTTCTTTTTTTTTGTTTTTCATATTTGTCACACTTAAATTATTCAGACCGTCAAACTTTTACTTGCCACACAAAGGCCTGATTATTGCCAGACCTGTTGAATCAAGAACACATCATATTATTACTTTTTGAAGAACTTCAGAACATTTGAAGAAATTCAAGAACAGATAAGAAACAAAGTAATGGACATGTCAGTCTGGAAAGGTTTACAAAGCCATTTCTAAGGCTTTGAGACTCCTGCAAACCACAGTGAGAGTTATTATCCACAAATGGAGATAACTTGGAACAGTGGTGAACTTTCCCAGTAGTGGCCAGCCTACTAAAATTATTCCAGGTGCACAACGACAGCTCATCCAGGAGGTCATAAAGGAACCCAGAACAACATTTAAAGAACTGCAGGCCTCACTTGACTCAGCTAAGGTCAGTGTCTACGATTCAACAATAAGAAAGAGACTGGGCAAAAATGGCATCCATGAGAGAGTTCCAAGTTGAAAGCCGCTGCTGACCAAAAAGAACACAAATCTCATCTTACATTTGCCAAAAAACAGATTGATTATTTCCAAGAAGGCAAATATTCTGTGGACTGAAGAGACAAAAGTTGAACTTTTTGGAAGGTGTGCGTCCCATTACATCAGGTGTAAAACTAACACAGCATTTAATGAACAGAACATCATACAGTCTAACATGGTGGTGGTAGTGTGATGGTCTGGGGCTGCTTTGAAGCTTCAGGACCTGGAAGACTTGCCATAATTATTGGAACCATTAATTCTGCACTCTACTAGAAAATCCTGAAGGAGAATGTCCTGCCATCAGTTCATAACCTCAAGCTCAAGCCCACTTGGGTTATGCAGCAGGAAATAAGGAGGAAACAAAATTAAGGTAAAGTTGCAAGAGATTTTTTCAGTCAAATTGGGAACTATTATTTGTGTCAGTTGACTTTACTTTGTTAATAATGTGATGCTGTTTATGAGTGCACAATAACATGCATGACAATATACTATTCTTCATAAAAATCGCTGCCAAACAGCACTTTTTATTAACCTAATTTTATTTTTTTTAACCTTTTTCTACCTTTACTCCCAGGATAAGTAGCCCTTTCCAAATAGTTAATTTGACACATTTTGTTATTGGTTGATAATTCAAAGTGCAATAAGTTAAGTGGATAGAAATGTTTAGCTGTGATTACAATTGATGTAGATTGTTGGGGTTGAGAGAAGATAAGACCTGAGAAGCTGACTTCAGAGGAAAATAATTATCTTTATCTTCACTGCAAGACAGTGATTGGTCATCAAGATTTTTGTTTTATTTTACTGGGCTCCAAAACATTGGTTCTAATTCAGCTAATTGTATTAGGAGAAGTTATTGCTTTTATAAGATTGTATATGCAGTATATGTTTGTTTTCTTCATTGATATACTGATGTACCACAATGGTCTTTTCTAATTTCTTGTAGCTTTAAGCTTTTAATTTAGCCTTAACTCATAGGTCAGAGAATTTATATAATCAATCCTTGGCCTTAGCCTTATTTCAGTTGGCATTTGAATAGTTTCTCTAAACCCTATAATAAAACAGTGATAGCAGTGAAGAATTCTTTGCACACAATTTAAGATTGTCTGGGCACACCCGTGTGTGAGTGTGTGTGTCTGTCCTCTGCTTTTAACAGTACACCAGATTTGCATACAGATTTTCTAGGTCTGCAAAGAGCTCAAAACGCAGCACTGTTTCATAAAGAAAGAAAGAAAGAAAAGAAGAAGAAAGATAATTATTTTCAGAATTGGTCAAATGTAATAATAGTAAATATCTTCTTTCTCACAATATTCTGATATAGGACAAAAATTTGACTATAAAATCAAATAGGAGACAGATTGTATGCATTCACCCCAGTATGCAATACAATGAATTTTTAAGAGTGGCTGATGGCTATATTTAAGGTTGCACACACTTTTTTTTCCTTTTGACTTCAGATTATTAATTAAAAGTGATTATTTCATATTGAGTGAGTTCAATTACACTCACAAGAGTGGTGTTCATATAAGATGGGCAAACTCAAATATAAGATTGGAAATCCCTATGCTGTATGTTAGTGGAATCTACATTAAGGATTCATCAGACAGAATAAATGTATATGGACAAGGTTTCCCCTTGAACAGTGCTAACACAGTCTTTGCAAAGACAAATTGTTCATATTCTAGCTGCCCCTAATGTCATTTTCTAAATTCATTCTGACATCGGAGCTCAAAATGAAATGAAAGCCTGCTGCTTTCATCATTATTGTGTTATCATTCCCCCCTTTTCCCTCAGTTCTCCTCCACATTGGTGTGATTCATTTCACCTCATTCCTTAGACAGTGATTCACCTTCTCCCATGCCCACTGGGATCTTTTTATATCTAACCATACATTAAACATGTAATACAGAAGGTAGATGCAGCAATTGTGTCACAAACCTGCATTGTTACTCACAATAAGATAAAACAAAATAGGCAGTCACCAAGCATCCTGTGCCCTCAAGAAATACTGGCATTTCTGTTAAAATTAGCTAGAGAGTCTGTATGATAAAACGGACAAATGGCTCAGAAGAGCCATGCCTTTTGCTGTCAAGTGATCAGATTAAAATTACTCTCATTCACAAGAGTGAGAGTAATTTTATTAATGGCATATCTCACAATATAATTAATTAATTACATATCTCTCAAGTCTATAATTAAGTACATATCTCACAGCATATACTGTAAGTAAAAAGCTAATCAAAGTTAATTTTACTGTTACAGGTTTCAGTCATGTAGCCTGTTGTTATAGTATTGCATATTGTTTGGAGTCCAGGTTTTATTGCTGATATGGTGGGAAGGCAGGGGGAGTGCTACTTGCCTATTTTGCATAGGCTTCCTCCTTGTGCATTCACCTTATAAGTTCCAATTATAAGTAACTAATGCTAACATAAGCGCTTTAGGTAGTTGTTGTTCGTGAAATTATAATTGAAAATAAATGAGAAACTCCAAAACTTAACAATCAAGCAGCAAATAATTGAACTTCTCTGATTAGTCAGAAGGGCAAGTCTCACTCAAAAACTTCAATATCTCTCTAGAGGAAGTGTTGGATTGAAAATAGATCTTAGATAGGAAGAGAAATTAAGCAGCCAGGAAGCTAAGTAAATGTAGTACAGTGAATAGCTGTACTATTTACAATATTTGAGGAATATATGTATGAAGTCAGATGTTTTACTGTTAGTTATTGTTAAAACAATGCCACACTTTACCACACTTGACCAAAGAGCTGTTTAAAATATTTTGGTTTGATAATAAGCACAGGTAACCTAATAAATATCATTTTAATAGGACCATGATAAATCATTGTAGCATTCAGCAACCGTGTCTTCTAAAAATTACATTCCTATCAGTGGCAGTGGCAGCCCGTGAATAAAGGGGGCTGGGGCGCCGCCCCACCTGTCTCACATGAAGAAGAAGATAGGAATCATATAAAATAATTTTAGAAAAACATGAAAATGTAAATAAACGATCTATACATTATACAGACCGTGAGTACAGTGTATAATCTGCAGTTAATCTGTAGTTTAAAAATGTTCTCTCACTCGTTTACCGCGACTAAACGGTCGTGTGATGTATTTCCTGTTCCTTTGGGGCGCAAAAATCAGTAGGCTCGTTTGAGATGAACTGCGTCTCGCCTGGAAAAGACACGAGAGCAGGTGGCCGCAGCAGGGGGAGTGGCTGAAAGTCCGCTATGAAGTCGGACAGTTTCTAACGTTTCTAGCAGCATTCAAGCTCCCGTTTGTACTGTGTGTCGCAAATCCTCACATCCTGTGATGTCGGATGCAGATTAAATAAAATGATCTTCTCCACTTACTGTTGTTTGTTGTTAAAAAGCTCCACAGAAGATGATGTGTTTATGGTTTAACCTCCATATGACTCATTTATTTCACATGAAACGTGGTAAAATTGTGATGAAACGCTCTCATCATGTCAGTTTGCTGATTAAACTATAAATACAAACATTAATCAGTCAATAGAAATACAAGACAAACATTTCGATTATTGATCTGTCACATATTTAGACTGTCAGGACTGAAAAATCTGTGCAGATGTTATATTAGTAATCTGAGAGTAATCTGTGACTTAACAGTATAGTTTAAGTCTTTTTCTGATAATTCACAGCATTTATTCAATAAAAGAAGCGATCTTCACAGTGAAAACTCAGACTAATGAATCTAAATATTTCAAAGTAAATAAAAGAGGAAAAGTTTCTACTTTTTTTTTAATTAACAATTCAAACACAGTACAATACAAACTCTCGCAGAGGATATAAATCAACATTAAAAAAAAAGTATAAACAACAACAAGGTACAAGGGGGGCTAGATAAACTTCACAGTATTAAAAATTGTGCTAAATAACAACTAGGGAGCACAGGCCTAAAGACACAGGAGGCATAAATCAGAACAGTAATAAATGAGATATGTCGTCATAAATCCTTACAGATTTGCTGGATTTCAGTTTCTTAAGTGACATAAAGTATTGTTTAAAGTCATTAATAAACAATGTGAAAGACGGTTTACTATTTCTCCACTTACTACAATGTATATGGTATTTACCTAAGAGAATGACAATGTTAATCATATCAGAGACAGATGGATGTAAGTTATCCATGTAGAAAATAATATGAGATAATTCAAACTGTGGGATATCGTTGATCTTAAGTGATAACCAGCTGTGTATTTCCAACCAAAAATTAGCTGACACAGGACATGAAAAAAACAAGTGTTGCAATGTTTCACAGGCTGAATCACAAAAAGAACACAGGTCCACCTCAAATTTAAATCTTCTCTTTAGAAATTCTGCCACCGGGTATATATTATTAATTATCTTGAAATGTGTTTCTTTAATTTTGGGGGAAACAGGCCACTTAACAAATTTAGAAAAAGCCTTTTCCATGAGCGACTGATCTCCATTAAAAGCTTGTAGATGCTTTCCTGAGTTAAACTCATGGAAAAGAATGGATTTAAAATTTGCACTAGTAACTGAGGTTTTGCAATCTGGAGACCAACTGCAGCACCTTGCTCCAAAATCTGCAGCCGCCTTGATCTCACGAGGTTATTGTTGCCTACGTAGGCATGACGTCAGAGCAAGTCGGCGTCAAGTCGGACACAAAACTAACCGGCATGCACTGCACGCCGATCACCGGTGATCGAATCTGCGCAGAACTTGCTCATCTCGAACGAGCATTTTACCAAAGACCCACGCTATAACTGGTGCATGCGCACTAGAACCCCCTCCAATACAAAGTATAGGAGAACCTTGGGGCGCAAATTTTGGCGCCCAAACCCCGCCCACAAGACTGACGTTACAGCTTCAGAACCGGAAATTCAAACGGAAATTCACCGCAGCGCTTGTTTTTTGTTTACAGTCAGTTGGAGGAGCAGTTTTTAGTCATGGAGAAAACAAATTTAGGTGCTAAAAGCGGAACCGTTCCACAGAAGAACCCCACAGGAAAAGCTTTGGCTTAAAGATTCTGGACCCAAGCAGCCGGACATCGAAATCAAACAACAAACACCAAACAGAGGGAGAAATTAGACTTGGTCTTTCTCCAGAAACTGGTATGAAAAGAAGTCCTGGCTAACTGTCTGTCCTGAGACTGACGCTTTGTTTTGTTTCTCCTGCCTCCTCTGTCAGCTACCAGGAACAGAACGAGTCTGGATTCAGACAGGTATTACGGATTTAATACATTTTCCTGATAAAGCAACAAAGCATTAACAGACTAGGAGCTACATGGAAAATGCTATGTGTCTTGCTATGTTTAGCAATGTGAATATCACTACGCAGCTTAATGAAGGCTACAGGATAGGACATAATGATATGACATAATGAGGAGGGAGACAAAAACTGACACACTTTGTCTGAGATAATAGACTGCGTTAAATTCTGTGGTGTGTTTGAGCTCGCAATCTTGGCATTTTCATGGGGCTGGTGGGCTTTGTTGGATCTCTGGATGCAGCAGTACCTGCAGACTGTTTCTGTGTTTAAGGGGACATCTGAGACAGTGCAAAATGAGCTGCTTCGCCGCATGTTCTCAGTTGAAGCTGAGCAAGCGAAATTTACTCATAAATAGTAAATGACTGAAAACACAGACCGTGTATTTTTACGTTAATTTAATTTTTTTAAGTAATGTGATGCATGATAATGGTGCTTTGGCTTATGCAAGTGGTGATATGTGGTTAGAGCGCAACTTAAACTTGCAAAAGTGCGCCACTGATCCCTATACAACTACACTGCAATCACAAATATGTTTTTGTGGGAAATATAATTGTGACTGGATTACATTTTCTGTTAACAAAATGATCATATATTCAAAATGAATGTAAAAGGCAAGTTGCCAATACATTGACACAAAACATATGAATGAAATGTACATATTTTGTCTGTATCTACGACATCCTGTTTTCTCTTCCGTGAAAATATCAGATCTTGCAGTTCAACATCCAGACGTGTGACTCCAGCTCTATTAAAGTTTTTCATGTTTGGGTTCAGGCATCACAGCACTGGTTTAGGGTCCTGAACCCAAACTCATGCGGAACTTTGGTCTTGAACTTGGGTCTCCGGCTTGACAGTCCAGCACAGTATATGCCCACCATCCACTCCAACCACCACCTTTGTTAGTTGCTTCGTGTTAATAAATGTAGCTTAATAATTCATTCAGAAAATATGTTTGCACAGAACATGATAATAAGGTTTGCTACAAAAATGTAATTGCGGTTGCAGTTTAGTTGTATAGGAACATAATTTTTAGGAGACCGGGTTGCATTCAGAGAGAGACAAGAATAAATTCTTCTTGTATCACAATGGGCACAAATCCACAAGGAGAGATGGCACCAACAGGAAGTAAATCACCTAACACACACACACGCACACACTCAATAAAGAAAAAAAAACATACAAGAGGTTTAGAGAACTTCTGTAGGATGTTCAATCTCATTGTAAGTGTTTCCTCCTGAATAACCCTGCATCAGGATGAATCACTAGAATTCTGTGTGTGTGTTGACAGCTTCCTCTGTGTGTGACTGTGTCGCTGTCTTGTCAGAGTAAACAGCACTGGGAAGTGCCAGTTGGTGAAAAATGGATGCCACCTTTCTTCACTCTCTTCCTATTGATTTAATCTTCAGCCCTCTGCCACCTGCCGACATATATGTCTTCACAAAACATATCTGAGGACAATTCCATCACTAAGGTTTTGTTTGCATGACTCTGTGAAATAAGCATAAATAACCATGATGGGAGGTCAGAGTATTTTGTGGGAGGGCATTAATTCTCTTGACATGTGAGAAGACAGTTAACCACCCTGCACACAGACCTGCAGCACTGATTGTGTCCTGTTTAGCTCTCTCTCTTCTACAGTGAAAACTATTTTTTTTCTACCACTTTTTATGCTGAAAAATAATTCTGCTCATAGTCTTTACTTTTAAGAAATGTTCACTAAGTCTTAAAGCAGAAATCAGTAACTTTTTCAACCTCTGCAGTAACAAAAGATGGGCAGGAAAGATGATGATGATAAAAAGTTTACATGCAAGCCTTATTTCATAATTGGATGCAAAACTGCACTATCCCATCGTATTCAGTACATGCACTTAGTTAGTGCATAAAAATACAAACATAATTTAAAACCTGGTCTATTCCAGAATGTAAAATCACACAAAAGACTTTTTTTTTTTTGGGAACATGTCAGTAACAACAGTATTTTCCTGAAAGTCTTTGTCATTTAAATCTTTCACATTTCAGCTTTTTTTTGGTGTTCTTTACATTCTTTACATGTAAAATATCTAAGGGCATGGTAAGAGCATAGACCCTATCCCCTCTGATTGAAAAGCAACCCTCGTCTGGAGCTGCAATCATAACAGAGTCTGTCAGAAGCCTCTGGATTTTCTCTGGTGACAGGCTTACCTGAAATGCAGCTTCCACAACTGGCATCTCCCTGGGTGTTGCATCCGGGTTTGTTGCAATTACAAACCTCAGTGAGTTGTTCTCATCATGTCCACTTGGGAGGGCAGTGAATGAGGGCAGCCAAGTAGAAAAGTAAAATAAAAGTTTATTCCTACCTCATGTCTGCCGCCACTTCCCACAGTGTACACTTCCATCCCCTCACCCATTCAATCTCATTGTGCTGGCAAATTAAAATTCATGGATTGCCAAGCCATCCATTCTCCCTCCACTGCTTAATTGTGTCAAAAATTGAAGAGATTACTGGGTACGATTTATGTACAAATAAGAATCTGTCAGAAACCTTGCAGTGTATAGCATGGCACAAACACATAGATTTGTGACCTGTGATGTCTCAAATCCCAACCTTTATCCTTTTCAGTTCCTCTACTCTCTGTGTACATCATTTTGAACAATGTATGCAAGCTACAAGGTCAGGTCATAGTGCATCACAACGAAAACCACTTGTTTTGTTAATGCCAGCAACATTAGCTATTTTTAAGTAGATTCGATATTGGCTGCTCAAAAAACCTTTTCATGTTACCATGTGATGCCATGACTTTATTTACATACAGCATTAATATTAAATACATTTAATAGTGAGTGCCAACCTCTTTGAATGAGACACAAAGTAATAAGTCATGCTGTACATTTATCACTCATCTTTTAGCAATCAACATGTGTTCATAGCTGTGTGAAGTACTTTTTTTTTTTTTCTTACAGGATTTTGTAAATTGAGTACCTTGTTGCCAATCTGGCAAACATGGTCACCAGCTGAGTTAATGTTTGAACATTTGGCTCACAGTGCTCATTGAGCCTAGAGCCAGTGATAGTATTCCTACAAGCAAACAACACAGCATTTGAATAAAGTGTCAGTTATTGCTACTTGATCGTCATGTTAAACTGCTGTGAGAGAGTGCTGGGACTGTTTCCTGAATTCATGAATTATAGATTGCACTTTTTTAGATCAACACAAGGTCAAACTCTCTATTTGTGACAATTATTTAGCAAGAACATTGCGCTGTATGCAACAGTTCAGTTGTTTTTACACTAATAAACAGATACACAGAAAAAAAAATCAACATAAACTGGAACAAAGAAATTCGGGCTCCTTTACGCTGTTGCTTATGACGTGACTGAAGAAGTGATAAAACTGCTAACTGCTTTAGCTTCAGCTGCTTCAGCTTCTCAGTATATCAATGACAACATCTTGAACAATGAAGTGAAACTGACGGGTCACGGTTAATCTACATGTATTTGCAAAAAGCACTTTGCCTTTGTGAACGCAACTTTACGTGCCAGCAAAGGACCCTGCTATTTCTTGTGTACATGAACACTGCCGTACAGGAAGCACACCAAGAATGGATGGTAGCTAAACCAGCCTTGGGTCGAAATCTGTTTCCCATCAAAATGCGTTTTCCTGCACGTTAACTTGTGTTTCTTGTAGCACCCCCTCGGTGATTAGGGTTAAGATAAGGTTAGGCTTCAGGTTAATGTAAAAGAAGACATATATGGATGCGGGGACAGACTTCAACACAACACTGGATAAAGTGCACAGTGAGACACAAATGCCAGCACACCCTGTGCTAGCACGTGTGCCGGCGCATGAAAATGTGTTCACAAATGTTGAGTACTATTTGCAACAGCGTTTATTCACGCCTGTTGGTGATATAAAATGAGATTAAAACAGGTATAAAACACCAAATGGTGGGGAAAAGGAGACGAATCGTGACCTCTTTAGCTTGCCATAAAAAGGGATATTTGTACAGGTAAGATAACACACTGGGTATGTGTACTGTGACAATCACTTTGTTTCATTTAAATCGTGTGGAAGTCAAATAAAAACTGTTTTCTCTCTGCACTCTCTTTGTCTTTTTTAAAATCCCTCAGTTTGACATGGGTGGTTTACTACCTGTTTCCATTTCCCCCACAACACACACACACACACACACACACACACACATATTCATATGCAGGTGTATTTCCATGTGAGCTCATGTCTGAAGGTAAGCCAGCATTTGAGTGCACATGTGCGGGTGTGTGCTGAAATCACACGTTCCCTCCTGGGAGGAAGCCAAATGAGGCACTGTGATTATAGCCTTACCAGTGTAATCTTACCTTAGACTCCTGCCACTCAACCTCACATCTCCCAACCCCTCCTCCTTCATCCACTTCTCTTTTCATTCCAGCCGATTCCAGCTAAATCCAATTTGTTATGGTTTCAAATAAGGACTCGTTTTTCTGCCCTCTTGCCACTTCAAACAAAGTGGCTTCTGTTCTTTCCAATTTTAAATATTTTTTCCCCATCCAAGCTTTCTGCTCAAGTCCATTCTTGCAGTGATGCACATTGGGCAGTGTAGAGTGTAGCTGTGTAGCACAAGATGCAGAAACTGAAAGCTTTTCACAGCTACACATAGATGTTCTTTGTAGATTGGGGACATTATTGTCAATTTGTGTCAGACTGAACTGCCCTGCCTACTTTTTTAGTGAGGCAAATTCAGCCCACATGATTTATTGTATCTGGAAGTGCAGATATGCATGTGAGGGTCTCTTTATTTGTTACAGGATTTATTCTTATTAAGGGCGACGATGGCACAGTTAGTAGGGCAGTCGGCGGTTGATGGTTTGCTTCCAGACTCCCCCCGCTTCCTGGCCATATGTCAAAATGTCCCTGGACAAGACACTGAACCCTGAACCCTTGGCACCTCAAGGGGGCTGTCTGTCCACAAGAATTTCCCCAAGGGGATTAATAAAGTAGTTGTTATTATTATTATATTGATTTTTGAATGCCAATGCAGATAGTCGTAGTTGAATGTGCTGGTAATATACATTTCTTTTTAGCAAATTTGTCGGTTTTACTCTAATTGACCATTTGCATTACCAATAAAAGTTTAATAGAAGCCCTTTCTACTGATAAATGAATATATTAATCTTATTCAAGTATGAGTGTTTTGGAAGGGATCTATACTTTTTACTGAAAATGGGACAAATATCCCCAAGAAAAGAATTTTGTAGATTAATCACATGGAGCCTTCATCTGAATATCTATGACAGAAAAAAATATATTGTCCTTGTGTTAGGGCAGGTGATCGTTACCTAAAATAGAGACATAGAGGAAGAAGAGAGGGTGTTTTTTTAAATTGTTCAGTAAATGTTTTGAATATAATGTGTTAGTCCAACATTTCTCGCTCCTATGGGTCTTGTTTTTAATTGAAAACCTGCCTCTGGGTTATGGATGCTGCTGTTATTGCATCACCAACCATTTGACAATAACAGGGACTTTTCCACAGTCTAGCTGTTGATTGATGGGAATTATAACCATTAAAAGAACAATGCAGCAGTAATGATTATGATACAAATAATTATAAAATTTCTAATGGGGTCTTGATGGTGGTAGTGATGATAGTGATGATGATGATGAAGACAGATGGTGATGTTGAACAGCAGTCAGACTCACGTGTGTAGGTTAGCAGTGCACACTCATGCCTGCAGGTATGTGTATAACGATCTCAATAGAAAATAATTTCTGTGTATGTGTCTTTGTGTGCGTTGCAGGGGATGATGTATCTAGAGGAGCGCAGGCTGGTCCACAGGGATCTGGCAGCCCGAAATGTCCTGGTCAAATCTCCCAACCACATCAAGATTACAGACTTTGGCCTGGCTCGCCTGCTGGACGTTAATGAGAAGGAATATAATGCTGATGGAGGAAAGGTAAATAATCAAATCACTGTCATACAAATAATCACACAAATGAATAACTGTCTTTATCTGAGGTTATATTCGTATATAACAATATTATATAACAACTAATACTAATACATTTCAATACAACTATTAACTAATCGTATATTTATTAGTTGTATTGAGGGTTGTGATGGTATAGGCGTGGTTATATTGTACTGTACCTTTTCTGCTTTGATTATATGCTGGTTGATGAGTTTTGGAGAGATACTTTGGCAGTAATAAGTACTGAACTCATTAAGTCTTGTTTTCATTAAAATATGTGCAGTGCAGCTGTTTACATGGAATTAAGATCAGACATTTGTATTAACTCAATAAAATGCTATGGTGTACATTAAATTTGAATAACACAGGTTAAAGTATTGAACACAAAGCAAGAGAAACCTTTGTTTGTATGGAGTTTCAAGATTCTTCATGTACAAATAAACTGATCTCTTATCTAATCTTGGGCTACTCTTCTAACTGTCTGGTCAGAAATGTTGTGAGGAACTCCTGTATGTGGCTGGTTGATGGTGGAGTTATGTTTCTTCCTCTAGTGGATAATGGCCTCAATGGTGCCTGTGGAAGCATTGAGGAGTTGGGAAATCTTTTGATAACCTATGCCTGTTGCTCAGTGATGTTGTTGCAAAGGTTTTGGGAGAGCTCTTTTCCTCTAGCCATCATGAAATGTTTCTTACACGAAAACTTGCATAAAATGAAATGATGAATGACATTTTTAAATGAATGTAAGTACTAATGCACTAACCCAGCTGATTCTTAGTAGCAAATATAGCTAAGTAATGGACACCTGGTTATTACTTTTTACTGTGTGTTCAATACTTTTTCCAGCCATTCCAGTTGAATGCACATATGTTTTTCTTTATCTTCGCTGCCTTATAAAGTTAATAACAATACCATGTCTTAATTTCATTTGAATAGCTGCACTTGAGTATTTACTTCCCCTGCTGTACAATATTATTAAATCACTATTTTGGACCATACTATTGACATGCTGTTAAAAACAACAATAGGCATTTGCATAAATTAGGGTTTTATATCCTAAGGGAGGAACTTAGCTCATTACAAAGGACAGTTTCAGTGGAGTCAGTGAGATACTATTCTGCTCTATTGGACCGTTTTATTTATTTACTTTTGGGGAATAAAGATCTCAATACCCTATAAACGTAGTAAACAAATACTTCCTTTGGGCTCACTGTACATGGGCTTCTGGCCTCTTCTAATCTTTGTTCATCCTTTTTCTGTTGTATTTTTTATTCAAATCATCTCTTCTCAAGAATATTTTTTCATCCTCCCTCCCCCCTTTCCAGTGTGTCCATCATGTTTGTGTAATACTGAGCATTGTGGTATTATCCCCTCAGATAAGTGAAAGACAAACACACTCTAACCTTCCGCATCCCCCTCCTCTTATCCTCCATTATCCATCTACAGTGTAATCATAATACTGGCTTTCTAATCTAATCCCTGTATTATGCTGGATCCTGAACTGCCCTGTCACTTAGCCTATGTTGTTTCAACGCATATTCTTGCATCAGACCTTGTTTTGCTTTATTCTGCCATAACTTCCTTTTTTCTAACATCAATCAATCAATCAATCAATCTTTATTTATATAGCACATTTTAACAACCAAGGTTGACCAAAGTGCTTCACAACATTAAGAACAAAAGAAAGCTGAACATGGACTATAAGAATAGCAATCGAACACATGAAAACTAAAATAATTAAACTATTAATTAAAAAGCCCAATGAAAACCTGGTTAACAATAAATAAAATAAATAAATAAAAAAGCTCACATGGTGCTCTTAAGTGCCAAATGCCAACCGAAATAGGTAGGTCTTGGTCATGGTTTACACAGCCGGTTCAGCCAACACAATTCACCTTATATAATCCAAATGTAATCTGAACCTAGAACTTGCGATTTCATTTATATCATACATTTTTATTTAAAGAAAACTAAGAAACATATATTACTGTCAGATTTTTGAATTGTGACTTAATCACATTACTGCTGTGTTCTGCTTCTTTCTGGTAGATGCCCATCAAATGGATGGCACTGGAGTGTATCCATTACAGGAAGTTTACACATCAGAGTGATGTTTGGAGTTATGGTAAGTTTCACAATTTCCTTTTATGGATATAACAGACAGTTGATTTGACAAGTGATTTTCTTTAAATTGGATTACATTACATTCATTTAGCGCAAACCAAGGTCAAAGATTTTTTGTGCATGCCTTCTAAACAAAAAATTATGAGTAGAGTATGTTAAGGGCAGAGGCACAAATACCTAAATACAGTATATGTCAAATTCTGATGGCCTGAAGAGAAAACAAGAATCCCACACTGTCCACTATTTGTACCCACTTTGTTGACAATATTGCAGTGCTCTGACTTTCATAGACAAATTGAAACTGCAAAACACTGGATGGACAAATGATCCCCAGCTTAATGAAAGTAAGACCACACCGCTGGCCCTGCACATTGCACAACTGTGGTTGGTGTTATGTGATGATCAGAGGCCACTCTGGTATTAAAAAGAGAGAACGTATCTCCCCTACATTAATTTTCTTTTTCCTGGTTTAGATTTGCTTTTGAAGCACTACGTGGAGTTGCACAAGTTAAGTCCTAATTCTCACTCTCAGTCAAATCTGCTTACAGACACATAATAGACTCCAATGAAAATATTGCCATATATTTCATGTACAGTAAACTCCAAAGTAATTGCTAAATGGGAGGAAATTATGTGATGTAGAGGCAGCCGTAGAGGGTTTGGTGCTGGCAAACGAGCAAAGAGTGATGATTTCGTCAACCATTTTAACTGCTTAAACATGTCGCTATCACAGAACTTCAAACTGGATGATCGACTCCCTTAATTTATGTAACAATAAAATCACCATGCAAGATTTAAATCTAGAGATTCTCTTTCATTATCCCACAATCTTATGAGATCTTTACTGCTAAATTTGAAATAACAATTTCCTGTTTAAGTCTACGATGACTTAGTGATTTGGAAAGAAAATATGCATGATGGGTAATATGAAAGAGAATAATGTGTGTTTGATTAAAAGTAAGTTTGGTTTAGCGTGTCCATGTCCCCATGGGGCTCTATGACTGGAGGCTATTATACTTCCATCTTACTGTGTGCATTTACTCTGTTTGCCGCTCATTAGCTCATTTACATTAGCACGATTATGGCTAAAGAGTGCTGAAAGTTTAGATTGGCTGATGACTTTTAAGACTGTGATTAGTTCCAGTTCTCTGTTCATATTTTCTTTTCTTTACCCTTTGTTTTGTTGCTGCCTCTTTCTCTTGCAGTTCTCTCCTCTCTCTTTATTGTATCCCCTCTGATCTCTTCTGATCTCCCACATTTTTTTTTTTTGTCTTTCATTTTTTTCTTTCCTTACTTTTCATTCTTCTTTCTCACTACATCCCTCGTCTCTTCTACGTGGTTACTGTATAATCATCCCTTCCAAACACTTTACTGTAACCTTGTCTGCTCCTTACACTTCTTTACTCTGTTTACACTAATTTCTCTCTTGTTAGGGGTAACTATCTGGGAGCTGATGACCTTTGGAGGAAAACCATATGACGGGATTTCCACCAGAGATATCCCGGATCTGCTAGAGAAAGGAGAGCGTCTTCCTCAGCCGCCCATCTGCACTATAGATGTCTACATGGTCATGGTCAAATGTAGGTAGAGTCTTGGGTGGGCAAATTAACTGGAACTCCTTTCATTTTAATACACTAATTGATTTCAACAGTGCCACAAACACCAGCCTTAGCAATTACTATTGTTAAATGTGAACCAATATAAGCTTGACAAAGGTATTTATTGCAGACGTTCTGTATAGTATTGCCATCCTAAAAATTACGTTTGTATACAACTAAACTGCAATCCCGATTCTGTTTTTGTAGAGAACGTAATTGCGACCCGATTACGTTTTCTGTTAACGTATTTTTGTCCGCCAAAATATCCAATCTGCATCCAGTTACTTCAACATCCAGACATGTGAGTGTAGCGATATTAAAGTGTTTTATGGTCAGGATCAGACATCACAGCAGTGGGTTAGTGTCAGTGAAAGGCTGTGGGCTGGTTAATGGATAAAATGTCACTTCACACACACAACGTCTACATTAAAAATGAAAGCAAAACACTTTCTTTTTTCTAACGCTAACCTCAGTACTTTTATTGCCTAAACCCAACCTCACAGGGGACTTTAGTCTGGAACTCGGGTCTCCGGCATGTCAGTCCTGCAAAGTAAACACCCGCCATTCGCCCCAAACACCTCCTTGCTAATAGCTTTGCATTAGTAAATGTAGTGCGTCATTCAGTCATTCACAAAAATACGTTTCACTACAATGTGACACATCGGGTCACAAATATGTTCTGTAGATAAACGTAATCGGATTCCAGTTTAGCTGTATACGAACGTAATTTTTAGGAGACAGGGTTGCATATACAGTATTGTACAGTTAGGTTCAAAAGACAGAGTTTTTATGATTTGACCTTCATACACAACCACAATGAATCTGAAATAAAACAATCAAGATGTGATCAAATTGTAGACTTTCAGCTTTATTCTGAAAGGTTTTACAAAAGTATGGCATTTACCATTTAGAACGTATAGCTGTTTTAAGTACCACCATTGTTATCGGCTCAAAGGTATTTTGACAATTGACTTACAAGAATTAATTGACCAGGTGTGGTCCATTCTCTTGTTATTGAAGACTAATGAAGCCGATGAAAGGTCTAAAGTTGATATCTGGTACTGAGTTTGCTTTAAGAAGCTGTTTGACTAGAGCTACCAGTATGAAGTCCAAGGAGATCTCAATGCAAGTGAAGGAGGCCGTCATTAGGTTGAAAAAACAACATAGATTTATAAGAGAGATAGCAAAAATCTTAGAAGTGTCCAAATTAAATCAGTTTGGTACATTCTTAAAAAGAAAAAAAAACAATGGTGAGCTCAACAACATTAAAACGCCTGGAAGACTACGAAAGACAACTAAAGAGGACACACACACAAAACATAAACAAAAGCCAAGAATAATCTGGAGAAGGTAGACGTATTGTCAAAATCTACAATCATGAGAGACTTTCATGAAAGTCATGACTTTCAACAAGGTGCAAACCACTGGTAACATTCAAGAACAAGAAAGTCAGATTAGACTTTGCCATAAATAAATAAAAAAAATCCTGCCATAAGATTCTTTGGGCTGATGAAACCAAGATTAACTTGTACCAAAATGAAGAGAAGAGAAAAATATGGTGAAGAAAAGGAACAGTTCATGATCTAAAGCAGTGGTTCTCAAACTATGTGCTCCCTCTAGTGGTACCTGAGGATTTTTTACGAAAATTAAATAATAACATTGAAGACATAATACTGCTATAGTTTACAGGTGAACTGTCTCCGCTCACTGGCCAACGTCAAACTTTTACACTTTACATCTCCATAAACATTACTAACAACATTAGAGTCACAACACTGGATTACGACCTCTCAGGCTGGTTTTAAGCACGGTCACATGGACAGAAACAGCTTCATTCACAGACATAGCTGAAATCTAGTCGCAGAGCTCTGTTGGATAATAAGTCTTTCCAGTGTGTTCCTCTCTCAAATAAAGCCACAAAATCATCATAGTTTACAGGTGAACTGTTTCCGCTCACTGGACAACATCTGACCGTCAGACTTTTATAAACTTTACTTCTCCATAAACATTTTTAACAGCATTAGAGTCACAACACGGCATCCCGAATTACAAGTGTTATCTTAAGTTAACTATACAGTGTGTTCATTCACATGATGTTGTAGCAGAAATCTGGTATCTGAATGTCTAAACTAGAATCTTGTCCAGTTTTGTTGGGGATGTTTAATTCAAACACATAAGCAGACAAAACACATACGCTGACACAGGGAAGGCAGACAGCTGGGTCCGCACACTTCACCCGTTTGGTCTCTCAGGCTGTTTTTACGCACAGTCACATGGACAGAAACAGCCTTATTCACAGACATCGTTGATGTCTAGTCGCTGAAGTCTGTTGGTTGATCAGGATGTAATTGTAAATCAAATTTTTTTCTGAATACAGAGTGATCTCACGGGTGAAGTGTGCGCATTTGCACACAGCTGTACAGCTGTCTGCTTTCTGCACGTCAGCGAAAACAACCTTGAATCAATTTAGCGACGTTATTACCGGTGGTGAGACGGAGTTATGTGATCACTGTTGCGACGACTGATTGGTGAAACTAATGTAGAATAAATGGAGAAAAAAAAGAATGAAAGGAGTCGAGTGAGAGCAGCGTTTCTTCTTCACAAAACTACTCAAGTAAAAGTAAAACGTATGGTGCAGTAAAACTACTCCTAGAAGTACATTTAGAAAAAAAAGTTACTTAAGTAAATGTAACGGAGTAAATGTAACTCGTTACTACCCACCTCTGGTCATAATGGTGGTACTTGGAGAGCCAAATATTTTGGTGGAGGTGGTACCTGGTGTAAAAAGTTTGAGAACCACTGATCTAAAGCATACCACATCATTTCTAAATGCTTAATGCCATATTTTTGTGAAACCTCTTAAAATAAGTCTACACTTTGATCACATCTTGATTGTTTATTTCAAATTCATTGTGGTGGTGTATAAAAGCAAAATTATACAAATTCTGCATACAAATACTTCTTAACCTAACTGAACATGATTACCAGTTGTTGTGTCCATCAGCTGTATTTCAAACAGAAGAAAAGAAAGTGGATTTTAACAATGAGGAGAAGGCCAAAGCCTTTTTAGTTGAAGCAGACAAAAATAATTATACTTTTACTGAGTGGTTTTCGAAATGTCACAACAGTTGTTTTGTAAAAGAGGGTTTAGGTGGTGTCAAATATTAATGTTTTTAAAGCAGAAATATTACAATTCCAAAATTTATCCCAGCTGTTATGTTTAAGCTTATCTTTTCAGTTGTTATTCTGACAATATAAAGGCCACTGAAACATCTCTCTTCCAATGAGAAATCCCTCAAAAATAAAAGTCTAAGAGAACTCACTGTAGCACATGAATTAGGAACTCAGTTTTCTGGCTGGCTGTGACCACCCACCACCATCATGTTGGTTGGTCATTGCTGTCATGCCATCAGGAACTGGGGTCACAGGTGGCATTGTAACCTCTGTCCACTACTGCCAATACAAAAACTTGGTGCCAGCGCCACATCGGCCTAGTCCTCTGCTCTCCAAGCTACAGCCTCTAGCCTTCACTGTCACCTTGGCTCTTATGGACAGCATGAACCTGCGCCAACCTGGCAAGCAGACACACATGCACAGCAGGGAGTGGTCACTGTCACATGCTTTGTACCTGACTTTCTTTTGCAAGACTTCACAAAAAGAGGTCATACATCCAAATACACACAAGGGACATGTGTGGTGAAAATGAAATTCCTCATATTCATTTCACTTTAATACTTTGGGATTAACTGGCAAGAACGAAACACCCTCTTGGTGCTGAACTATGTGCCAAAATAAAACATGATCATTTTTACATATGATATCTGTTGTATCTGTACATACTGTATGTGCATCCTAAACCCATATCTTTCTCTTTCTTCTTCATCTTCAGTTTTATTTCCCTAGAAACCTAGACAGGCTTTACTCAAGGCCAGATCACTACTTGCTTTGGCATTGTAACCATGTGTTCACAGAAAATTGGCAGAGGAGCACATTACTCCATATGGCCATTCTAGTGATGAAACAGTATTTATCTTTAGATTTCAAAACTTGATTACAATAAATAGGATTTAAATTTCCCGTGACCCTTATGAGGACAAGCGGTTAAGAAAATGGATGGATGGAGGATTTTAATTTTTATACCAGTTGAAAATATCTGTCAGAATGTAAATGTGATGACAAAATGCAGGACGAGCTTTTATATGTCATTTATACATTCTTCACTAATGCAATCTTGGCTGTGGAGATACTACAATAATATTATTGTTTAATTTGTGTAAATCAGCGGTAAACATACAGTCGAGGTCAGAATTATTAGCCCCCCTGATGAAATCACACAAAACCCTTAATGTTTCCATGGAAATGACCATAACAAAAA
>JAUMHL010000014.1:15269912-15290779 GCA_032362345.1 Sandelia bainsii
ATGGTCATTTCCATGGAAATATTAAGGGTTTTGTGTGATTTCATCAGGGGGGCTAATAATTCTGACCTCGACTGTAGCTTGATGTACTGTACCATCATTTATTTGTTTGCAACAGTGCTGGGCTGGGCTTAAAAGGTAGACTTGTTGTAACCTTCTCCACAGCTCTCGCTGTTACTCAAACAGGATCTTTCATGTTAAATTAAATAAATTCAAACTGCAGCTACATGTATGCATGTACTTAAAAAGTTATTATATTTAGAGCTCAAGGAAATCCAATTATTATGAATATTTTTATGTAAATAGCCCAAAAATTAGTATGGCACACATTAGACACGATCTGTGTAGGCAGAACCCTTGACACCAAAGTGAAGAATACTGAATTGCTTTGCCTTATCACCATTGACGTGTATCCTACATACAGCACCTCTTTCCACCCACTTAAATGCAGTTAAGTTCACAGACAGTCAGGAAATAAATTCATCTTGATAGGTGTAGATGAGACTTTTGCTTACTGCTAAGATTAACATAGTGTAGGGAAACCTGCACATTATTAGGGTCGGTTTTTGGCTTGGAAAATATTAAATACATTCAAATACATTTCTAAGTATGTAGAACCTCATACTGGTCAGATACTAACATGCAACAACAACAACACATTTTTCAGGTTGGATGATTGATGCAGACAGCCGACCCAAGTTCAAAGAGCTGGCTGCAGAATTCACGCGAATGGCACGTGACCCCCAGAGATACCTGGTCATTCAGGTAAGTAAAGCAAAATAACTCCCCTACAAGATTTGGATTAAATGACTTCAATCTATTTGATTACATGTCTTTTGAAATCTCCTGTATTTGTCTACAAAGCAGAACTGGTGAAGTTACCTCCCCAAGTAAAAAACAGAACCCTCTGTGCTTTTTTTGTGTGCACTTCATTAGTATATAGCATGTATATTGATTACAAATTATTACTACTTCCCTGATTCCTTGGTGAGATTATTCACTGAATACTCTTTGCATTACTTGAGTTTAACCCTAAATGATGATGGTACGCTTACATTAGTCAAAAAATAGTGTAAAGCAAAGTTTCCATCAACGACAGAAATCAAAGTGGTAATGACCCCTAGGGGGCTCCATATCTTTGCTTTTCATGTGTCACCTTTCATTATTGTAATATTTCCAAAATGACTTGAATGCAAAGAGTAGGTAATGTGCATGGTGACTGCTATGGTTCATTACCAGAGGTGGGTAGAGAGGCCAAAAATTGTACTCAAGTAAGAGTAGCATTACTTCAAAATAATATTACTCAAGTTGAAGTAAAAAGTAGTTATCCAGAAAATTACTCAAGTAAGAGTAAAAAAGTATTTGGTGAAAAGACTACTCAAGTACTGAGTAACTGTTTGATCATAATGTCTGATTTTTTAGAAATGATGTAATTAGACAGAAAAAATATAAAATAATGTGCAAATTCTGGTATTTCCGAATAATAAAATAAAAACATGAGTAAAAATAAATAACATCTTTACAAAATAACAAATTAAGGCACAAAAAAGACAAATTTCCAAATCTCACTTTCTCACAACATAAAAAAAAAAAAGTAACGAGTCAAGTGTTGCTCAATGTAGCGGAGTAAGAGTAGCATTTCTTCTTCACAAATCTACTCAAGTAAAAATAAAAAGCATGGTGCAGCAAAACTACTCTTAGAAGTACATTTTTCTTCGAAACGTTACTCAAGTATATGTAACAGAGTAAATGTAACTCGTTACTACCCTCCTCTTCATTACTAAATTGAAACATCATTCTCTGCTTAAATTGACAATGATATTTTCTCTATTTTACTGTACTGTATACTGTATTTTATTTAAATGTAATTTAATCATTTGTTGGAGATGTGTTAAAGTTTTCACTTTCCAAAGAGATTAACACGTTTGTGCACCTAAATCTTTTTTCAGGGTGACGACCGCATGAAGCTGCCCAGTCCCAATGACAGCAAGTTCTTCCAGAACCTCCTGGATGAGGAGGAGCTGGAGGACCTGATGGATGCTGAGGAGTACCTGGTGCCTCACTCATTCAACATTCCACCACTGGCATACACTCCCCGCACGCGCATGGACTCCAACAAGGTATTTTCTTTTAGGAATATCCTTACTTCCTTCCTTAAAGCCAATGACAGTTTGACATATTGGAAGCTACAGAGTAGGTAAATTTAAACTGTGATATTGGACACAAAATGTAATGAACAATAAAATAAACTGTACATCCACAGTCCTATTAGCAGTGGATTGTCTGAACTAATGGCTTCTGAACTGTTTTCTCTGAAACATCTAATTAGTTTGCAACCAGATGGCACTGGCGATATCAGCAGTGCAGTCCTTAAATGACTGGCTCTTCCTAACACATAAAATCACTCTCCAAATAGACCCTCACAATGTTGGATTTAATGTTCCTTTCAAAGATCTGAGCTCTGGTTAGCCAGCTGCTTGAACTCTATTGCTATGCGTGTGTTTTTAGTATCAACACTTTGATGGTGGGCAATGGTAGGCTATTGTGTTACAGATGTAGCCCACTGGAAAGTGATAAAGATTATACCTTTAAATTTTGCTGCTGCTGCTGCTGCTGCTTTGATGTTATGTACCACATAATTCACATAGAAGAAAGTGGTATCCATAAGGTAGTGGTATCCCTAAAGCTGGCAGCAATGTTAGTAACAGGTGGTGCCAATTACCTTGAAACCTATGAGTTACATTGGTTGTCTGTCTGCCGTGATAAGCCAAAAACAAAAAAAGACAAATGACTAAATGTGTCATACCATCACTAAAGGTACTTCTTTGTGGCAGTATGAGATAGATGGGGATGTCAGTCAACCACAACAATGATTCAGGTACATCAAAATTGACTGATTAGTGAGATCACATAGAATATTAAACCAAATGTCTGCACAGGCAGGAGGATGAAGTCGTTGGATGGGTCAACAACATACAGGACTTTCCCACAGAGGTTTAGGAGTCCTGTGTGAGACATTGCGTGTTGTAACAAAGTTCATTCCAGAAAATGATTTATTATTTAATCTATTCACTTAACCAAACCCTGAGCCTAACACTAACCCAGTTGTCTGTGTGTAGTCAGACAAACCATGATGTTTACACAACTGTAACCAATCATTTATGATTGTTGTATGGACGAAAGGAAGCCACAGTCAACTTTAGCATCTTTAGGACAAATCTCCAGTATTTTGACGCTGTGGAATGAGAACGTTTCAACATTTCAGTAGTATCTGTAAGTCATTCAAGTAGGGGCATTCACTCTTCCAGGCCACCCCACCTCCGTAATCCTTTATTAAAATACTGAAGAAAGACACAAAAAATCTGGCAGGTCACAAAAAAATTATATTTCATGATTAGAATCACTGTCAGTGCAAACAAAATGACTGCTCAGAACCTAGTATTATTTAAATTATACTTAAATTTATTCTCAGTTTGGTAGCCTATTTAGCATTATTTATTTATTTCTGGAATACCTGTGGAATTTAATTGCTTATCTTTTCATTTTACATGAACTCTTGATTAACATTTCTTATTACAGTTCCCTTTTCAATGTAGCAGCAGGGTGACTGCCACTGAACCATAATGTAAAAGTCAATATAAAGTTAACGTAGTCATTCAGATGGTTTCTAAATAAATGTGGGGATGACCTTTCTCAGCATGCACTACAGGACATTCCTGTTTTACCACAAAAGATTGAGCTCTTGAAACTGTAGTCACACTTTTCTCAGTTTCACCATCATGTTCCTTCTTACTACTTTTTCTCAGTCTGTTTTTCTTGGTCTTTATCCATTGTGAAACTACAGTAATTGCTTTCTTTAAAATTGGGGTTTACATCCAGATTCACTTAGTTCTTCAGCTGTTCATCATCTTTCTTTTGGGCTTAAATCTATCACAAAACCAATTAAACAGCCAGGCAGAACAGCCATTTTTTATTCCCTGTGTTTGTGTCAGAATAAAAATGGCAGCTGAATGTCAATGAGTACAGAGCCCAGGACGTGCTATGGGAAAATAAAAACTAAACTGAGTTCACAGATTACTAAATTGAGCATCTGGATTACTAAACTGTGCGCATGGATTAGTAAATGGAGCTTACATATTAATAGATTGTGCACACATATTGTTAAATTGAGTAATCTGTGCGTACGCATTACTTAATTTTTGCTCTCCATTTATTGCCTTTTGCTTTTGGTGTCAGACAGCAGCTTTCAAGCTCAGTCTGTCTGGCAGCTCAAATAAAGCCACAAAACCACTGTAGTTTTTATTAGTTTAGTTTTTTTTAGATTAACTGTCTTCTGTTCATTGGACAACGTCTGAATGTCGGGCTTTCATACACTTTACATCTCCATAAACATTACAGAGAGCATTAAAATCACAATAACTCACACCACATCCCAAATTGGAAGTGCTATACAATATTTTTAATCTCAGGATGTTGTTGCCAAAATCTGATATCTGACTGTCATAAATAAGAACCATGTCCAGTCTTGTTGGGGATGTTTAATTCAGACAGATGCATATAATCCCAAAAAACAACATAATAACGTTGCTCGTTGACATGCAGAAAGCAGACAGCTGTGTGCAGATACTTCAACCGTTACATTTCTCAGGCTTTCAGGCTGTTTTTACGCATAGTGACAATGTCCGAAATACCCCTATGCACAGACATCCCTGATGTTTGTTTGCTCACTCAGGATTCAAAAATATTAAAATAAGTATGAATTAGTTCAGATGTTATGCTTTTTTTTTCAACATGAACATGTTTCCCCCTCTGGCAGCTCAAATAAAGCCACAAAACACCTATTGTGTAGGCCAACTGCTTCTTCAGGACCCAGAAAAATGTCTAAACATCAGGCTTTTATACACTTTACATCTTAAAATAGGTCCATAATCGTTATTAGGCCTATTACGCTGCTGTTAAGGCAACAGGATGGTCAGGATATAATGGTAAATGACACTTTGTAACCATGTCTCCAGCAATTACATGTTGCCTGTGTGACATTCAGTAATTGGTTTATGATGGATCTTTATGTTGTAAAAAAGTACAATGCCATATGAGCTAAGTGCACATCTGCACACAGATTACTGCTTTCCATGTGTCAGTGAGCACCGAACTTCAATCAAGAGAGGGACAGACTGACTTTAAAAGTGGCTGTCTGACACCAAAAACAAAAGGCAATAAACCGAGGGCACAAATTAACTAATGTGTGTACACAGATTACTTAATTTGTACTCTCAATTTAGTAATCCGTGCACTCAATTTAGTATTTATTTTTACCCCCATGATACCTCCCAGGCTCCTGTAAATGAGAGACATGGCTCCTTTTCCAGCTCTGTTCGGTGTGGTGGGTGAAAGATTATTTATTTGCATAACATTTGTAAAGTTATCCCCTACTGTTTTTTGGGTTTTTCTTTTGGTTTTTTGGTATTTTTTATTAGTCTGGATACTGAATTAATTTGGTTAATTTCTTACAGTTAAATCCACATAAATCATGTAGATGACTGTAATGAACTCAGTTATGGTTGCAAACAAAATGCAAGATTTACCCATAAATACAATCACTATTTGCATAATTGCAAAACATAACTGAAAGAGCTTTTTCTAAACTCACATACATATCAACACACTTTTAATTGTCATTATTAATGTGCCTATTGCCTATCAGGAGAGTTCAGAATTGTATTTCTGATGACCATGAGAACGATTCAGTTGAACGGTGATCAAAACACCGGGCTTAGCCACAAGCTCCTTTTGCTGTCACAGAAAATATTTGACTTGCACATTCACTCCTCAGTGTGAGGGTTTACTTTCTCACAGTTTACCTAGTCTTCACAATGATTTAATTAAGTCCATGATGATTATTGTGGCACGATGGTCAAGAAAAATAAGGTGGTTCATCTTAATGACTTTAAATATGATTATAAGAAACTCAGAATTATTAGAAGAAATGTGCCTCTTTCTATTTGTGTTCAGGTTAGTGATTGTATTTTCTGTAAGGATAGTGAGACAAGATAAGGAAGGAGGAGAATTTGTAAACGAGGACTGAGAGAGGGTGATTTGGTAGATAAACTGTAGTTTCAGGGGAATGGGAGAACAGCGTGAGCTCTCTAGTTTCGACTAATACCTCCAGACTTAAAGTACAGACCAATGTATGAGACAGTGAGAAGAACTCAACAGCGAGACACAGTGAAAAAGTGTGATTTAGTTTAACACAGAAAACAAGTATGTCTCTTAAAAAGTCTTAGTTTTTGACTCCTGTGTATTCTCCTAATACTGATGTGTCATGTAGCATACAACCAAGGTTTGGCCTGGATATGCCAGTAGTCAAACTTTGTTTTGAAGCTGCTATTTGCTGCTATTTTGCTTTCTTGCCCTGGTATCTTTTGATGATTTTACTGCCAAACACTCCACAAACTAAAAATAGCCAGTAGCTCCCATGAGTAACTGTCCTATTTTTTTACTTGTAATAAAAGGCTATTTGTGTTTGACTCCTAATACAGGCCTGAGTAACCACTTTCCTGTGGTCCACGGGAGGACTCAAGTCATAAATCACTGGGAGAAGTGACAAATGAGTATAAAAACTGCTGCTGATCAGAAGTGAGATAGGAATGTGTACATGCTATATTTGCTATTCTTCGTAAAATGTGTGTTTTAGGATAAATTAGTGTAGGTGTATGTAAAATTACATAACAAAATAAAACATTTTACTTTGTATTTTATGTATGATTACAGACCTTTCAGAAACAAGGGAACACGTGAAACATGAAAAACAGAAAACCCTTTTTTATAATAATAATTTTTAACTTTATAATAATAATTTAATTACCCTATGCAGGGAAAATGGAGGGCAAGGATAAATCAAAGTAAAGCTCACTCTGAGGTTCTAAAAAAACACTTTTTGTTATGAGCATAGACACAAATCCTAACAGCAGGGCAGGACTGATATGGCTACTTTAAGACTTTGCTCCATGGAGCCTTTTAATTAAAACCTTTTAATTAAATTGTCTTTAGCAGTCATGCTGCTGTATCATTGTTTGGCACTGCTGTTTGTCTTCCCTGCCTGTCACATTAAAATATTTTAGATGAACAACTTGAATTCCATATTTTGTAATTCACATATACATTATTATGGTAGTTTTGTACCATATTTATTATTTGTGTCACTTTCATTCATTTCATTGCATTTATGTATTTGCTTGTTTGCATGCTTCTTCTCCCTCTACACAGAACCAGTTTGGCTACCACGATCCCAGTTTCAGCATGGAGGACATGCTGGCCACCCTCCCCAGAGTGGTCTCTGTTCCACCTGTGTCAGGAAGCTGCATCCCTCCACAAGACCTGGCATCAGGGAGTCAAATTGCTGGTGGGTTTAGCCGTGGCAACCAGGATGACCCTCGCTGCAATGGCACCCTGAGGAAGCAGGCCTCCCCAAGATCAAGCAGCCTTGGGCCTGGCTCAGTTCTCACTGTAGGACATGGTAAAGCAGAATGTTCTCCAAAAGTTCCTCACAAAGTATGAGTGTGTCCTAATTTAACCCAGGAGGTGAGCAGAAGACAGTTTGAGATGCAAGAGCAACATGGTCTATAAACCTGAAACTGTAGGTACCAGATGAATTAGCTGTTAATCTGGACATACTGTCATGAACTGTGATTACTTTTATACAATCTTGTGAAAAAAGCCATTGCTAAAAGTAAAGCAGTATTTTGATTAAACCATACTGAACCTCATATTGTATCTCCAAGGACAGACGTTTCAGTGGCAGCTTAAAGTTCTGTTGGATCACACTGAAAGGTGTTTTGCGTGCTTGTTCATGCCAGTGACATATGAACAAGCATGCATACATCCTGTATACATAACCTACGCAAGTTGGTAAACTGATAATATGGTAGGAGTTCTACTCCAAAACATGTCAAATGTGATGCAGGGCTTTGTGATGGTAACAGAAATCGATCAATCTTTTTACTAGCAGCACATTTATGCCTCCTTTTCAGATTTGTTCAGGCAGGTGAAGAAGAAATTAAGCCTTAAATAACTAAGCATTGATACATTTGTATCTATCACTGAGGCACATACTGTACACTACTGCAAGAGTTAACAGATGGAAAACAAAAACCAAATACAACTCAGGCCAATAAAACACCTAAAAGCTATAGAAAAAAAAAGTGAATATTTTTAACCATAGCCCAGCCTACACAAAAATGGCCTGCACCCAAAATGCTTGTTTATTTGTGAAGAATTACCTGCTTTAAAACATTGGATAATACATACTACACATCTGTATCTAGGATCATCTCATTTATGTAGACAGGGTTTGCCATAAATTATATTTTCTTTCTGTTTGCCTTCCAAGGGGAAGACAGCAGTGGACAGCGTTACAGTGCCGATCCAACTGGTCTTTTAACAGAACGAGGAGCAAAAGGAGATAAGGACCAGGATGACTACATTACTGCTATGAGAGACAAGAAAAATTCAGGTTACTTTGCACTATGGAATATGTCCATAAAGCTAGCAAATATTTGGTTGAAGGGTAATAAAACTGAATTGTTTAAAGTTTGTGTTTATTTACATATTGCACTTATGATATACAATATGCTAACCCAAAGGCTACTGAAATGCAGATGTCATAGTGAATGTATTAGTAGTGCTGCAGTACAATACTTTTCAGTGACTTATACTAGCTACTCTTACGATCTTCTTGTTGTCTCCAGACTATCTCAACCCTGTAGAGGAAAACCCTTTCGTCACACGTCGGAGGAATGGTGATGCCCATGCAGTGGTTGATGGGGCAGGTTGCCACACCCTGCACATAGCTGGAGCTGCAGCTACCCCCAAGGATCAGTCCACCCATGGGGACGATGAGTATATCAATGAGCCACTATACCTGAATACCTTCCTTAACCCTGGGGACAAGAACGGATTGGCTGGTGCAGTTTCCATCTCTGGTCCTGGGTCCTCTGTTGCCCAGTCAGTATCTCAGACAGTCAACCCATCAACATCAAGCCACATCTTCTCATCCACTGGATATGTGGTACCTCCAGGCCACCTCCCCCACACATCATATCCATCACACACCTTGCATCCAGGGCATTCAGGACAGGTGCTGCACTCAGGCGTCACCAGCAGCACCATCATGTTTGATAAGAAAGGCAAGAAGGCGACTTTTGACAATCCTGAATACTGGCAGCACAGTCTCCCCCCAAAGTCCTCACTGCACAACCCTGAATACCTGCAGGACTGCAGCACACGCTTCTTCTACCGGCAGAATGGACGCATTCGCCCTGCTGTGGCTGAAAATCAGGAATATTTGTCTGAGGCTGCTATGAAAGCCGGCAATGTGTTGCCACCCCCTCCATACAGACAGAGGAACACTGTGGTGTAGTGACCCACCTGTAGCACAATGGAGGGATGAATAGAACAACAAGAGTGAAGATGAATGGGTGTTAAACAGTCCTTTCATTTTCTGCAGCACTTCTCAACCTGGGCTCTCCTTGCACCCTCCCTGAACACTTGTCTCTGTTATAATTACAAGTCTTTTATTCAATTCTAAGGTTCTGCCTTTTCTTGACAGGACCACAATAACAGTTACTGACAGTATCACTTCACATGTGAATCATATTTTTAGCTCTATTCTTGGCCATGATCTCTAAAGCAACACATCTCTTTGAGGTTGGTTCTGTCTTGGACTGTCCAGGCAACATTAGTAGAAGAAACAACATGAAATATTTAATAGGACACAAGCAAGAAGTAAATTGAGGTTAGCCCAAAGAGAGCATTATTGCCATGATTTATGACATGAATTATGACTTTTTTATTTATGCACTCACCATTTCACCATTTCACCATGTTCTTTAACCTAATTTGCCACCCAGCTAGATGTACATATTGTACTATGTACACATTGCTCTTGCTTGTGTGCAGTGTGTCAGATGTCAAATGCACATGGAGTTGCATTGTGACTAACCAGCAAACTTGCAGTCATGCTTAAGAGCCCTGATGTGGTTTGCATACGTGCCCACACACTTCTTTGACTTTTACATGTTGCTACACATTTACATTTATCACACGCAACTCATATAATACCTACAACATGTTAACATTCCTGTAATCTTGGTACATGAATAGTAACCATACATTAATTCATAAGTAAATACATACACACACTGACAGATAAGCCTGCTGCTACTTGAAATAAATTCTACAGGGCTGGAAGACAGAGTGTGTCGATGATTGCAGTCAGTGGTGCAGATCAGAAAAAGCTTCAGTGGTTTTCCACAGTTGTATAGAAAGCCATGATATCAGCCTTGGTGGAAAGCATTCAACATATTATTGGAATGGCTAGGGTTGGATTTAAAATGGATTTAGGCTGATCACTCAGAAGATGACCCTTAACTTTCCACGTCAGTATATCTTCCTGTTTCCCTTTCATCCACAACAATCCAGTCTGGAGAGCCAGCAAACCATCCAGTTCAATATTACCCTCATAAGATCACTACAAGCAGCATCAAGACTGACATAACCCATGTTAACGGCAGTACTGGGACTGATATGTCAAAGGAAATGGTGCCTGAGGACGGACAACTCTTTTTAACAGGGCAAGGAGCAAGATTGAGGAGAACACTGAAACACGATATGAGGGAAAGATTTATGAATTTAGAATCTGGATCAGCAGGTTTCGTTTTTGTTTTTTGTTTTTCCTTCTTTTTAGGTTTCAGGGATCTGTTTACTTTGTGACCTTATCTAACACTGGATTTGTCTAATGAAGGGCAGGATAAACAGCACAGACACCCAGCCATGAAAGAGTACTGTGGAGATGGCAAAGAGGCTAAACCTGCAGAGCTGTAAATAAGCCAATTACATGTCATTACCAGACAGACACAATCCCAGAAAATGGCTCTGTGGACCAAGCTGTGTCTGGAAAGACGTTAAAGTACATGAAAAGATGAAGATAAAAGATTTTTTTCACCACTGTGATCATACTATTGTATGTCATAAAATGAAAATTAACTTTGGCCACGTAGTCACGACTACAGGGCCTTGCTCTGTCTTTTGGGGGGGTTCAGCAGGAGAGACTGTCAAAACTGTCTAAAGAGACATCCTCCACATTTTTACCATGGAACACTACAGGAAATTAGGACACTTTCTTTTGTATTGGTGTTTGACATGGTGACACATCACTGGTTATAACTTAATTCACTGATAGCTAGCTTTCCGTACTCATAAAATACTGCCAGATGCTACAGTAGGCTTTGACGGGGAGCACTAGCATCTGTTGTCAAATGACTTTAAAGCCTAATTTAGGCTGGGGTTGATGATTTAATAGCACTTAATGCTCTGGCACAGCCAAATGACTTTGCTGTTATTCTTGCATTATATTGCAACAATACTTTACAGTTAGACAATAGTTGCACTCAGGCCTCATGTTTTCCATTTCATTAAGAATTTTACTAACAAAGACACATATATGAATATAATGAATATAATATTTGGGTTGGACGTTATGATGATATACACTGCAAGATGATAGAAATTTGTCAGGTTTTTAGTACTGTTTATTACAAGTTAGTTATCCCTTTAAAATGTGTAGTTTACTAGACTGTCACATACACTATTGACCATATTTGATTCACAGGATTTGTGTCACTGCAATGAAATACCTTTCAGGTATTTTTGTAACTGCTGACATGCTGATACACCGCCAGTTACACAACCTCGTGCCTCTACAGTATAAAATACCAGACAAGCAGTTTTAGTGATTTATTGTCCCAACACAGATGGTGCCCTGACACATTGTTTTCTCCCCTTCTCAGGTTTTGTAGGAAATAATAATAATCCAATTGAGCCCCAGCTGAGGCATAAGTTGCAACTTCATAAAGGGACGCCAAACTTACTGAAATACAAATATAATGGGAGACAGATTAATGCCATAATACCACTGTAGATGCAGTGGTGAAATGTGCAGCTTAACAGAAATGTGAATTTTATAAGTGAGGAATAGGGTTTAAATGGTCAGTCTTGATGTTGCCACTGTGTTATGTTACTAACCTCATTTAGCTGTGCTAGATCTGTTCTCTCACACTTTCTGAGAACTTGGTTGTTCTGCTGATTAGAGATTTACTAGTTTAAGCTTACATTTACATATTCATTCTTTGTGTAAATGTGTGCAATGAACTGTCCTCTTTTTTACAGTTATGTAAGTCTATTTTTGCCATCACTCTTTAGGTATCAGTTATAGTGCTTGTAGACTACTGTATGGCCGTATGTTTAAGTGCAATGACAGCAATGGAGAGTCACCATAAGGCTCTGTAATGGACCTCTGTGGAAAAATAAAGCCAATCTTCTGGAGGAGAGAACCTGCTGGTACTGTCAGCTAAGCTACCAAGCATCACAAGGGGCTTTTAGCTTTTTGAATGCTAATTCATCCACTTCTTCTTCTTGTTCTGTGGGGAAATCATGTTACCCAACATCTCACCCAGTGCACCAGCCTGAACGACAGGCAATGGGTTGTAATCCTCCAGCGAGGTTAAAACTAGGTTATTAGCATTCCAGAAATGTTACTAAACCAATGCATCAATGTTACAAAAGCTAGTGAAGGAATGGTGCAAGTGCACTGTAACTGACAGAGGAGGACAGAGTAGATTGCCATTCTTTTCTCCTCTGAGGTGGCTGTAGGATTGTATGTAGCAAACACTGTTCTGCAGCGGAGGCACAGAAAACTGAAAAGCAGCTACATATATGTGGAGTGGAACTGAACAAAGACCAAAACAATCTGGAAAGAAAACTTTATTATGGTCAAATGTTGGCATGAGTCATAGTTTTATGTCAAGGTTATTATGTTGCTGTGTAAAGGTAAGCCTCACAGGTACAGTAGTTATTTAAAGGAGCACAACAACTCTCTCTTAATACTCCTCACCCAGTAAATCAGCCTTATAGTGACACCTTATTTTGTTCATATACTAGTGTTTTGGTTTAAACATGTGTAATCATCATCATATATCTTTATTTGCTCTTCAGGTTCTCGTTGTGAGTTTTATAATGTGCAGTTTGAAATCTTCATCTTATGTATATCTGTCATGTTCATGTCACCATCTGTCATCAACTTTAAAGCAATGACTATCTTTGTCCCAATTTAAGGGCTCCATCCTGAAGCTTTTACAAATTTCTCACCATGCAGTTGCTCACGTTTACCAGCTTTATGAGTTGGTGAGGATTGTCTGACAACTCAGCTTCAGTTTCAGACCTTTGAAATGGGACGGGCCTTGTTGGATTGTAAAGACACATCCAGCTCAGAAATGAGTCCAGCCCCTGAACTGGGACAGAGTGACTATATTTTTAGGGTGTGCTCTTTTTCTGTTTTCTGTGCTTTGATTATTCATATCATGAGGATATGGCTTCACAGCATAAGGAAATTCAATCCACCTGTGGTCAACTTGGCCTTAACACTATTGGATAAACATTACATTTCAGAGAACTTCATTGTTAATTACTAAATGAGAAATGTAATACATTTTAAAGGAAAACATAAAAACGCTGACAAACACATACCCTAGCATTATAACAGAATCTAACTGTGTATGGCTGCCATGATCTGTTGGTACACTGATTTATCTGTGTATATTCTATAGTGCCATAATGGGATAAGCAGTGGTTGAGTAAGCACAGTTTATTATGTATTTAATTGATGGTAAATCTGTACAATGGAATTAATAATTGTCTTTTAACCAGTGAAAAAGACATTCAAATAATGGGTTGGGCAACAGTTTTACCATTGTTAAAAAAATAAGAAATAAATAAAAAAGTGGATAGTATTTTTATAGGTAAGTAAAAGGTGGCCAGGAGCATCTGTACATAGGACAATGATTTTGAAGAATTTTCTCCTTGCATCATTGAATTTTTAGTGGTCTACTGTACCTTATTTTTTTCTTTGGGGAATATTTTTTCTGTATGTATATATTTAAAAAAAAAATATATATATATATATATACAGTATATATATATATTCTGTAAATGTAATTTGAAGAGTGAACTCTGACTTTAAAATCGCTTGCAGGGTCTCTTGTCACACCCACATCGTTTCCCCTGTGACTGTGTGATTGTGTTTTTAGCACAACTTGGTGGATTTTGTGTTTCAACCTCTGCTCTTGCTCACTTAGAAGTGACTTTTTCCCTTTCCCCTTTTTTTACTGGGTGTATTATGCCTATACTACCCTCCATGCTTCTCTTCCATTATCCACCTTTTGCGATTTTTTTAAGATTTTGTACACTCTTAAGATGCTATGGCCAAACTAATGAATATTCAATATTTAATCTCCCTTTTCTCTCAGACATTTCCTAACAAATGTTCTTAATTCACCAGTGTCACTGTAAACCCTGAGTTTTGAAGCCATATATTATATTTCTTTGTGTAGTTTCATTTCCTTTTTCACTGAGCTCAGTCATTATTTACTTCCAGATTATATTTAACTCTTCATCCATTGGTGGCAATACTGATTGAATGGTGTAGCAATATTGTTACAGCCCTGAGAGTGATTTAATGACATTTGAGAAAGAGAATGAAAGACAACGTGCATGGGCTGGACTGATCATGTTTATCACCAATATCTGTTTGTACAGATACTGTAGGTTGGTAGGTACTACTTTAGTTTAATCAGAATTTAAATGTCCATTGTTTCCCAGAAGTCACTGCTTTACACAAAGCTAATACTGTATGTTCATTTAATGGGATCTTGACAGTACTTTTGGGGAGTTTGGCCCTTTTGTTACCCTACTGAATACACTATAAAATCATCTGGGTGAGCTATATTCATTGTGGAATTGTACTGAAGATTGATGCACAATGTAATAATTGGAATATACTGTCAGCTGTACTAGATATTTCCATTGTAAAGCACTTAAACACAACATTGTTTATACAGGAATTGAGCCAGACGATTAAATATTTTGTGCTGTTTTCTGATAATGTTAATAATAATAATGTTAGATGATGATTGATGATTTGAATTTTAGAAGTTAAGATTTCAACTAGTATAAACTTTGGATTGCTAAAATGTTGTTAATTTTACTTTAAATCTACAGTAGACATTTTACAATGTCTAGCATTCTCATAAAGTGGTAATTTTGCCAAACTCCTCAAAAGTTTCTTTAAAAGTATGTTGAAGTTTGGATAAAAATATCATAAAAAATTGTCATTTAAACGACTCATCACAGTGAATGGGATCTAGGTTTTATAGACAATAAATTGTCACATATGACCAATTTTACCTGCTTGTTTTCACAGTTTAATTGCCATACTTCACAAGCTAGAATGTTTAAATATGTATTCCCTCTGTTTTGTTACATGAATCTGTCAAAACTATATTTTTAATTCAGTATGAATAAAGATCAGTCAGTATTTAAAGGTGGATTATGTTCATTTTATAGACCTTGTAAGTGCTGTGTTATCTTATTGAGATGGTAAAACTAACAACATTAGGGAGACATGTCGCAGTGTGACCATAACTGGAACTCTAATAAGCACCACAGTTTATCAATGAGACCCCACTGGAACTGCAGTAGATTTGGCTCATAATAGGGTGCATAATCTAATTCAGCTACAAAGGTAAAACACTTAACTAGGTATCCAAGTAATTATAAAAACTGATGCATCATTCTTAACAAAATGACCACTTAAATTTGTTTGTAGTATTTCAGGAATAACAAAAGTGAGAAGCATGAAGTGCACATAAATCATTTAATCTTTCAAAGCATAACTGGCTTCAGTGTGGCCCCCTGTACTTATCTACTTCTAGATGGGTACAAGTACTACTTTCAATTCAGCCTTTATAGTTTTGAGGGCACTTTACACCTCCTTACTTCAAATGTCAGCCTGTTCTCAAGTAGTACAGCCAGACATATGGGAGTGTTGTGTAGCCTGTAGACACAGCATGACATCTTCATTCTGCCCAGATGAGGCCAGACTGCAGACATCTCTCACCATTCAAGAGATTATGCCTTTAGGTTAGAAAGACAAAGGAGTCAGACAGTAGCCCCCCTCTTACCACTGGAGCATCTATTCTTAGGCCATTTTTTCACATTAAAAGCTACTCACTCACACAAACTTGTACACTTACAGGAAAATCACACAGGAGCACCAATAATAAGGTGTCATTATTTCTGACACTTGCTTGTGCATGATAGATGTGTCTCTTTTCCCAACTGATGACATTTTCAGCATTATCATAGGAAATCCAATAATGAGATTGGCATCTTAGAGCCTTTCCCCCATGCAAAGTCAAATCACTTGGCTTAAGATGGTAATAGAGTGTGATCGAACAATCTGTCATTGCCTCTCCTCTCACTATCACAAGCCAACCCCCTTGACAAAGTATATGGATTTTTACCTGAAATGAGGGATGATCGGTACAGTTGAATGTAAATGATCTTGAATGTCTTTAGGTGAACTGAATGACTGACACTTCTCGGCAAATAAAAGTGAAGGCTCTATTTGACAGTGCATCAATCTTTACCACAACATCAGAACACATTTTACTGTCTGCACGTTTCCATGCCACTGTACTATGTGCTGATGTAAACACAAGACAGAGGTTTTAAAAAATGACTGTGAGCCAGAACTGCAGTTTTGCTTGCTCCAGCAAAAATGTATTTTTCCACAGTGTGCCATTTGGTGCCATGTATACACTGCTGTGTGCTGCCAGAGTTTGTGCAGTCTTATCCCAGGTATGTGAACCAACTGTGACAGAAACTTAACTCATTGTAGTCTAGACATGCTGACAGTGCTTTACCAGACCAGATGGTTATATGTTGCACAACAGTTTCAGACAGTCATATACAATCACCTGATGCAATGACATTGTAATGTTATAATATGAAATGAGAGCAAAGTGTAACACTAAAGCTCTACAGCTTGTTCTGTCTTGTTCCCAATGTTTTGGAATTGCTATCTCTTTGACTCAGTGAGCCAGTGGTAGAGGCTTCTGCCTCTAAATCCCAGTATGTTGGCAGCCTGTGATTGAATGGACTGTACAAAGCCCACTAAGCAGTGTTGTGATCCCCTTTGAGAGCTTTCATTATGGAACAGCATATTGGATTCTCTTCACATGCTGTCTATACACACACACACACACACACACACACACACACACACAACACATCATCCAAGAAAACGTGTAGACAACCTGGTAATAAATAATGCCTGAACATCAGTGAATCGGGTGTCCTACAGTACAGACATAATAAAAGCACGCTGATACTGTTGTATTTCACATGACCTCCTCACTAAGTGCTCTGCCTATGGATCACCCGAGGGGCATGGGTGTATATGATCTTATGCCTCTAGATTTACACTGCGACTGCAGTCTTCAAAATGCATCCTGTGTGATTGGGTTTTCTGATGAAATAAAGTTTTAGTGCCCAGCCACAACAACATTTAAATGATTTCAGTGGAATGACTTAAATCAGTACTGAGTTAAGTCTGTGTAGATTACCTCAAATGAACTTTGAAAGACAAATCCCATATCAATCTAGTTTTGTGTCTGTTTGTGTCTGTTTGTAACACTGGCCAACAGTGTTACTGCTACAAATATTTTTTCAACCAATTATTGAAGTGGTGAGTCGACTCAAGGTACAGCAGGGAATTTTCTTCACTCTCTATAGCCTGATGATGAAAGAGACATTTGTAAAACGGGCGACAGGACAAACTCAATTCAAGGTCAGTTTTTACAATTTCTATTATCAATTTTTAATACATGAATTGTGCCTCGCCTCTCGCAGTTCATCTCGAACAAGCCTGGTCTTAAGAGAGACTTGCACAGTGTGAAAGTAATCCCAGAAGCCAGGTGAGCAATTTTCAGTCAAGGGACTGGGCACCATACTATTGAAAGCCAAAGAGGTCATAATTTGCCTCCTTTTTTCTGCTGTGTGGTGTTTAATATTAATTTTAATATAGATTACTTTCACCAGATGGAATTTATAAATGGCAATACAAGTGTCACTCAGCATTTATGGACACCACTCCATGCACCAACACAACGGTGAGCATCAGCAATTTCAGTAGTGTAAATAGACACTGTGCAGGATGGCGTTCATTTACACAGAGCACTGAGAGTCAGGAGCATCATGCCAGTTTGCTCTGTGCCAGCGCACGTGTGGTGCCACATAAAGCGGTGTTCATAAATGCCAAGTGGTGTCAATGTTTATAAAAGTTGTCTGGTGAAACTACACTACATCAAAATCAATATTAAACACCAAATGGCAGGGACAAGAGGGCAAATTATTATATTTATAATAAATGTATATTTATTATTATAAGTGGTGAGCCTCCCAGTTGATCTTTCTGTAACTCCAGCATCTGCAACCAGTTAAACAGTTGGATGAGTGGCCTGCCTTGTGGTAGAAATGTTCCAGTCATTTGGAGTGATACACACTAGGGATAGGCGATAGACTAAGAAATCATATCTAGGAATGTTGTAGGCTGAATGGCATGACGCTTGCTTATAAGTACAAAATGCCGGCAAAATTCTCCCTGACACCTGCAAAGGTGTTGCATGTTTTGCAAAACAAAAACTGAGGTATGAACCGAACCAAGTCTTAACCAAACAGTGCATTTGGAAAATTAGTAGATCTCCACTTTTGATCTCCAGAAGTAAAAAGCTATAGTTAGGCTGTCAACAAATGACACCAGAGTTGCATGGCCTCCAATAATCCTACAACTTGTAACTTTCACTGTAACTTTTAGTGCACTTTCCTCTTCTACAAAAGCCTTTTCAGTTAGTGAAATTATCTATGTCTAAGTCTTCATGGCTGCGCCAATTGCTTTCAAATGCAGTTTTTTTAAGATAATTTAAAAAATAAGGATGTGTGGACGTGGTGACATATAATGCTCCGACCACGTGTTAAATATAGATCTTATTTCAGCCAACTAATGAAAAACCAACTTAAACCCACAGGTTTTGGAATGAAGAAATCAAAAGAGATAAAATGCTACCTCATTCTGCTAATTTTGTTTTATATTTTTAATTAATTTAATTACTTTGTATAAACGTATTTTCACTTGTTGTTGAATGTTAAAAATTGAAGACTTTCAAATGAATTCATTCATTCATTGAATTCGTTTTACAAATAGTGTAAATACTGTGAAAGTGTGAACTCTAAGGGAAAGATAATAGACATGTACTAAAGCCGCTAAACAGAACAAAACTTAATTAAAACGAAATTAAGTTGCTAGTATGTAATGTCACTTGCATTGTCATATATATTTGCATGGCAAAGTCAAGATGTTAACACCTGACATCAGCTGGTGTGTTGTAGCAACAATACAAAACGTTCACACAGATATTGAGACACAGAGAAAAAGAGTGTCACAAGATTGCATTAAGTTTTAGACCAGTGGTAGGCAGCCGTGGTCCTAGAGAGCCCCAGTCCTGCTTGTTTTCCAACTATCACTACCCTTCCCACTATTTTTTACCTGGATCAGGTGTGTTCAGCCAATTAGAAGCTGTAAGTTCAGGAATGATTGGAAAACAAGCAGGGCTGTGGCTCTCTAGGACCAGGGTTTCCTACCCCTGCAGAAGACAGAAAGGACACACATGGGCACCTAGATTTGAGATAAAGAATACTTTTGAGTTCATCGTGATTACTTGAGCGTTTTTTCATGACTTGGCATTAGCTGGTCTACATAGTATACTGTTTTTAAGCAAGACAGGCTGGAATATAGGATGTTTCAGTTCATGGTCATATTACATTCTCTTGTTCGTTGAAATTGACCCCAAAGGAAACAACTAGTGTTGAACAATTATTTAAAGACAGTGAATGCTTGAGCAGTTTCACAAGTGAAATTATCCCAAATCAATTTAAGTTTAATGATTATTGGCTACATTATAATTTAATTAGTAGTTATGAAAGATTTGCACAAGCTGCTTGGGTTACATTTAATTTTGTTCTCATTTCCAGCTTGGGAAGATCTATAACTGTCTAGCATTTCACTAAGTAGTGGTTGACAACACACACATTAAGACTAATAAGGCAATCTCACTGGTCATTTGCATACTGCTTGTGAAATAAAGCTCATCTGATTACCATTGATGGCAATATGAGCTGCTCAGCATTTAGAGTTTGTCACAGACAGAGAGGCTCCTATTGAAAATATGCTGGTGTTCTAATGAGGAAGTGGTCATTACTATTCCCTCTCACTTCCAATATTGAAAGATACATTATGACGACTAAATATACAGTGATGCTTGAAAGTTTAAGAAGGTTTTAGAATTTTCTTGTTTCTACATAAATGGAACCAAAAATATAATCTGCTTTTCATGCAGGTCCCAAAGATAGATAAATCAATTATTCCAGCATAAAAAATACACACAGTTCTCATAATAATTTATTAGTTGATTATATTTTTATTAACAATCATCATCTGCAAAGTAGCAAAAGCTCATATTAGTGGAGTAAAAAGTACAGCTGTTCCCTCTGAATTGTAGTTGATTAAAGGTAACATATAAAGAAACTACTCAAGTAAAGTAGAAGTACATCAAAGTTCTCAAAGTTATATTAAAGTACAACACTTGAGTAGCTGTTCTTATGTGCTTGCCATAACATATAGACAAGAATATATAAAATACAACAAGCCACAGCAGGTTTTATGGTTGTGTTGATTTTTGCATAAACAATTTATCCTACATTTGCTTTTTGTTCAATTATACAGTTCAAAACTAATCAAAATTATGGGTGAAAGAAGACACACATTTAATGACATGTAATGGCAACCTTCACTTGACCCCCTCCAGTTTGCCTACCAGCCCCAACTTGGTGTGGATGATGCCATCATTCATCTGCTCCAT
>JAUMHL010000014.1:15290879-15320460 GCA_032362345.1 Sandelia bainsii
TCGAAGCAAGCTTCGATACACGCTTCGCAAAAAATTCCCTAGATTACTCGACACACGCTCCGAAGCCTCGGCACAGCAAGTCCCATCACTACTGGATTCTCGGAATCCCAGATCTGCCTAATGTGAGTATGAACTCTCTGTTTATCTGGCACAACCCTGCCTCTGTCTCTGGACCTCACTCTGTCTGCCTGTCTTGGCTTTGAACTCTAGATTGGATTTTTCACATCTGCCTGCTTCTGGTTACCGACCCTTGCTCTGTTCTGGCCTCCCCTTCCCCATTATCTCTGTACTTGATCTGCCTCTTACCATCTACATTCACTGTCTCAAAACTAACCCTCAATCTCCTATCAAGTTTTATATTTGTCTTCAGCTCTTCAGTCATCTACATTGGACTCCACTACCCATCATCCTCCACTTACCTTCAGTGCAAGATCCTTCAGAATCAGAATACCTTTATTGTCATTGCAACAAGTACAACAAAATTAGGTGAAGTGGACAACGGACCCTAATTCCCATCATTCCCCACCTGCTTTTTGCTTCCGGTTTCTCTATTCAGTCCTTCTGACAGATCTACAAACATTATCAGATGAGTTTTTCTTCAGTCTTCTCGAAACTGACATGACATCTGTTGATGTCGTTTCATTATGACTTTCTCCCTCAGTTTCTGTGAAGATTCTCAGTCATCCAGGTCATGGTTATCCCCCAAAAAAAGGTTATTCAGTGGCAATTGGACTTGTTTTAGTTCCTTGAAGACGTTTCGCCTCCCATCCAGAAGGCTTTCTCAATTCTGACTGACTGGTTGGAGTAGCAAGTTTATAAACTCTCAAGTCGTTAGCACTTGATTGTCACCTGTGGGTTGTTGTTCCACCTGGCTTTCATGTGTGTCACTGTGACCACCTGAGCCAGAGTGTAAACGACTGCCTGGGTAAAGTTCATTTGCTCCCAGTGCAGCACACACACCTTAGAGCTTTTATCCAATCAGATTTCCCCTATTTGCTGTTGCTGGGTGGCAGATCTACTGTGACTCCCTCAGAAGTCTGACTGATACCCTAGGCTTAGCCAACTAAGTTATATGTGCTGCACTGGAAGCAGTGCAGCTGAGGGAGAAAGTCATAATGAAATGACATTAACAGATTGATGGGATGAAAAAAATAAATAAATACAGCATTGATTAAATTATAAAAATATAATTTTCAGACTCTGCCAGCAGATTAAGCCAGCAGAGAAGACCTTGCTGGCCATGACGGCCCTCCACTCATTTTAACCACCTATTTTACGTTCTCAAAGCTGTGAAGACCCTACTGAAAAAAGTAGCCATGCTGTGATGGTATATGTCGCTAATTAAGTTATGCATAAGTGTATCCTTAGTCGTATTAAGGGTTAATCAAGGACACAGCAGACACACTAGCATTTCCTCAGGCTTGCAAAGTTAATGGCAATGAAGTAAGATTTTAAAATGACTTCCACTCATAGAATAAACTAATAACAAGTGGGCACAATGATAAATGAGACCAATTGTGGGCAACGCTGCATTTTAATTAAGAAGCAGTCTTAAGCGAGGAGGCGTCATTGTTAAAGTCAACTCTCCATTGCAATTATGCTGCTCTATTCATGTGTAACATAATGGCTTGATGACAGTTCTTTGTTGGCTTACAGTGGCGGCATAATTGTGTTCTTTCACACACAAAAATGGCACATCTCAATTTTCTATTTTGACTCTAAGAAACACTCAATACTAAGGCAGAGGTTACATCTTTATGACTTTATCTGTCATGCCACTAGCATTACTAAAAACAAATACCAGCTACTACCAGCTGTTCATTCCTACTCTCAAGTTGAATGAGACTATTAATGTTGGTTATGTTGAAATGAGTACAAAAAAAATATTAGAGCTAGATGTTTGACAAAAATACATAAACAACTTACTTACAAACTTATTCTGCTTTTAAGTGACAGTGCATGGCCATTTACAAAAAGTTCCCACTATGTGCACCGTCATCATGTTTGCTATGATTGAGGGGACATAGATATAGATACAGAATGCAGCTTGAATGTGGACAGTCTGTACTGTTTGGTCATGTACACTATCTACATGTTTCATCACTAGAGCAAAAGAAAAACTGATGATTGCGCCCACACATTTCCCCCCCCAAAAAAATTTCTGATAGAGGAAGAAACGCTCTTCTTATATGTAGGGTATCATTATCTTTGTCACCATCTTCTTTCATGATGCAATATGATTCCTTTTCACCGCGAAAGGATGATTATCTTTTCTTTTACAGTTCACAGATCCAAACAGCTGCTAAAATAAAGCAGACAGTAAAAATGCTTCTTTGCAGCAGTTTTGCTTCATATTATACCAGTAGCATTTGAAAAGCTTTGAGATTCTCCCACAAGACATCCCACTCTCATTTAGCCCTTCACATAATCAAACCACAAGGGCCCCTGGAGGCTGAAAACACATAGTAGACTGTGGCAGGGGAATGTCACAGAGAATTCAAGTCTGTTGAGATAAGTGAGAAGATTGTGAGGTCACTTACTCTTAAGCCAGGATCTTCTGCTTCTCCTGGTCTTCAGATAACTAGGTAACAGACTGATGTACTGTAAGCCACAGAGTCCCAGCAAGAGTTAAGGAGGTAAGAGTGAAATGTATGAAACTGGAATAAATTCTGAAAAACTAAGGAACTTCAAAGCATTTCCCCAGTTTAATTCAAATATGAACTAAATATTGTTAATTTATTCAAATATAAATATATTAACATGATTATTCCAATACAAGATTTCAAAACTATACTAGTAATAGTAGTATATTGGATATACAGTATTGTAAAGCAATCACAAGATGCTATATATTGCTTTAAAATCTGCTAAATGTATGTCGTCCTTCACCTGTGTAGTTCAGGTCCACTAGATGTAATTCAGCTGACACATCCTGCTTTGAAAATTGCAGGTGCAAAATCAAAAATTCTGGCATTACAGTTACATACAGTAAAATGCAGAGAAGGTGCCCTTTGGCGCAAAGCAGTTACAAAACACACACATAGACAGACAGATTATTTCCATGATGAATTATGACATGATAAAAATGATTAAAGGGTAGCAGTAAATGTGCAAAAAAGAAAATTAGACTATTTTATAAATTAATTACATTTTCTATTTAGAAATATTAAGACAAAATTAAGGGCCATTTTACATTCTGGGTTTTGAAGAAAACATTTTCTAAAATGGAAATAATACTACAAATAATAATAAATAAATAATGTCTTTGAATTCTGCAACTTAACTTTTAGAACTATGAGTTTCAGCCTAACTACAGCTCAGGCATAATGTCAGCCTTTACTGTCATCTTGGAGACTTTGTGGCATTTGTAGGAGACAAAAATGAGTGAAGATGAAGGTTGGAACAAGAGTCAGCACATACCAGAGTGCTGCATAGGTCCAATTTTGCACACCTAAACTACCAAAGCTCAGTACCAGACCGACCCCTCAATCGCACTTATCTCTATATCAAATCTGGACCCGATACTCTACGCTAACGTCAGTTAAACACGTGCAGGTTGAAGGCTACTTATAAGCAGGACTTGCAGAATGAGCTGTCTGAGGATACTATCCAATTCAGATGCATAACACACTCACTCAGCTCCAGGTGTTTGTGGAAGAAAAGTAATTTGTGCAAGTAGAAGTAAGTAGATAAGTGATTTGCTCAAAAAATCTGTCCACATATCCAAACTCCCAGTTCTTGTTCGTCAGCTACATTCACTATTGTTAAAAAAATTGCATTAGCTAATAAAATGTGACTTTATTTTCATTGCTCTTTTTTATTTTCATTCTCATCATTATCCCACCTACTATCCACCAGCATTTAGTCAATTTTTACCCTGCTCATACACAATGTGAACATATTTTTACCTGTTACATAATAACCCCGTGAAGGACTCAGTTTGACTCAACTCAACTACAGTTTCATCACGTTTTTCTTCTAAGTGCATTTACAAAGGCAGCATGTTATTAACAAGAATACCGCTCCTATACATGAAAATCTAATGTTAATTACCTTGTGTTGGGTCCACTCTGTGGTCTGGACATTTTCTGGTGAGATCCTGAAATTTTGACGTTGTGCTACTGGTAGGCTAGTTCGGTTTGATAACAAGTGCAGTTTAGAGTTTTTGACATGATTCCATGTTCTGTAGTTTTCCCTTAGACCTTCACTATGTTTTTCTCCCTTTCTCCATTTTGCATTACATACCACAGAGTAGCGCATAACACATAGATTACACAAAACTTATAACCTACTAAATAAGGAAAAGGCTGTGAAGGAATCAGTGCAGATAAGAACAGGCTATGGAAGAAAGGGCTCAACACAGCAACAAACACACTTGCTACCGCAAAGCTGTACTTTTTAAACATTCACCACGGGCTTATGATCATCTGGAGGACATTTAGACTGACATGAAGATGCCACCGAAGTGCTGGCAGCAAGATGTGCAAGTTAGATTAAACAGCTGTTGCTATATGATGAAGAGCCCATTTATCATTAACAAAGGTCAGTGTAGCAAACATTCAGCTAGCGGTTTCTCTTCTTCTTTTTAGTCAGTGCTGACACAGCTTTTACTAGTTAAATGACAAACATGGTTTCAGAGTACTTAATTCTATAAGGAACTTGTTTGTTAAAGTGCCTCTGTAGCCGATTTTTGTTAATACTCTAAAATAGTTTGTGAGGAAAGATGGTCCACTCTGTAACAGTATTGTACAACTATAAGTGGTCTGAGTGATGATGTAGCTCAAAAAATTCAACAGAGTGATGCATCTTCATTCTAGACGATCCCATCATGTCAGTTTCCTGAAACTGTCAACTATTATTTATATCTATAGATAGATAGATATATCTATGTTGTTGTTTTTTTAACTCAAGTATATGGTTCAAGTACTTCCTGAAAAATACAGTGTGTCAGATAAATGTATAGTGTGTGAACGTGACAAATTAACTGTGTTGTTCACAGAGCAGCTTCTCATTGTTTAGTCTACTTATCCCTATTTCTGGTCAAACAGCTCAGATCAGCTGTCACCAACTAGTAATAATTCTATTATCCTACTATTTTATCATTTAAATAGGTAACAGTCCAGGTGAATCACACCGTTCTCAGTGTGTTGATGGAGAAACGGGTCTTAATACAACACCGCTGAAGATATCCAAGATATTCAGAGATCGTGTAAGACTTTCACTCTGTAACATCTCTCAACAATGTGTGCCTCAGTAGTTCCAGCAGCTGATCTTGCACTAGTTTCAGAATCTCCCAGTTAATATGTTTATATTATGTCAATAAATCCAAATCAACACTTGATCTTGAATCAGGTGTTTTAATTAGTGAATTAGTGTTTAAAGCAAGTAGCTGTTGGAAATTATTAGGTTGTTGATGTGTATGGTATTTGATTGCATTAACAATCAATATTTGTTGGACCATTGATTTCAAAACCATTTAATACCGAAAACATAAAAACACATTTCCATTGTGTTACCTTGTGTAACACTTACACACAATATAAATAAACATAGTTTATTTTGAACCCCATCCCCCAAATAGAGGATGTTAGGATGCTGAGCGCACCGACAATAGCAACAGGAAGTCCATCTGGTTTAGGTTGCTATAGCAATATGTCAAGATTTGTGCTAAAGTTATAAAGCCCTATCTTGAACCTTAAAACTAGCTTTAATTGTCTGAAGTTAACAATACCTTAACTAGAGGAACTGCATTGAAAATAGCCACTTAGCTCATTATGGAAGTTAAAATGAACAAAAGATTAAGGCAATCTGGCTGTCGTTATCTGTCTGCGATCTGAAACTCTAATTCTCCATATTACATTGAAAGAGACACTGAGCATCCAGTATGACTGATGGATATATAGCATGTTTATACAAAAAATTAGCAAATGTCAATCTTTTGTATGCCACTTCTCCCTTTAGCTACATAATAATAACTATAATAAAAAAAAATAATAATTACATCTGCAAGCAGATTTGTCTAAAAGATTTTAACATTTCCAGGCCAGGTGAAATTACTTATTTACAATTAATTGTTATTATTATTTACAAATAATTATGTACAGAGAGTAAACTTTGGTTGCTGTCTTTGTGATATATAACTAAAGTTAAGCATTGTCCCCAGGTAAGGATTGTCTGCATGAATGTAATGATGTAGCTTAACAGAATAACTATTCAGGGTACGTTGTTAATCCTGGTCTAACATCATGTCATGAATATTTTCATGTATGTGTTTATTCCTTCAAATGAAAGGCATACTCATCATCCTACCTGGTTTCTCTGTTGCTGCACTTGTCTCCTCTACTCTGTTTTGTTCTCAGTTAATCCCCTCCCATTCACACAAAGTCACGACCAGACACTCTTCCATCTACTCAACACCACCCAGGGATGACACCATCTGATATCCCCCTAGCAGATTAAGGCCTTAGATTTCAGTGCCATAAACAAGTACCTGATGAAAGCTCTGTGTCACGGATTATCTTCTTCAGAAACAATGTATGGTAGAATTGACACAGGTAAAGCTGCAAAGTGTCAACAAAGCTTGGTTCTTTATTGGTTTTCAGATTAGCTGTAGTATAAAAGTGTGAGTGACAATGTCTGCTATTTGAAACAATGCATCAACAGCCATAGTAAGGAAAACGTGTTAAGATTTAAAAAAAGCTTAGAGGATGTTGTTTGCCACAAAAATGAACCATTCAAGCTTTTTCCATTCTACTAGCTGACAAACCTACTAAACTATCGAGCTCTCTACTCACTCTAATGCCAAGACACCTGAGAAGACAGGTCTTGACATTAACCTCAGCTCCAAACAAAATGTCAAACTAACGGCAGCATTTTAAAGAAAGGGCGGGGCCACATTATTGAAGCATTTATTTTTGTGCAATATGTCCGTAAATAAACAAATCAATACAATAAGAGACATTACTAATTATTATTAATAATTAATTTACAGTATAGAGAACACGCATTCAGCACTGTGTAAGCTTTGATATGCATGGAACAACGATGATCTTTTCCTTGAAATGAAATGGAGAAATTAAACAGAGAAAATTACTATTTGTGGGGTGTTCCCTCAGGTTGTTAGTTCTGGACTAGTGCTGAACGCTAGACTTGCTTTTGAGCAGCTTATTTACTTCATGTGACTCTTGTTCACACATTCAGTGCAGTGCAGTGCAGTCAAATATTGACTATCACATTTGAATAACCCTTTTTTGTTTTCGTTTTTTTTATCTATTCGATTATATATTGAATTTAGAATATTTATTGACAGTCCTGGTTCACTTGATAAATGGGCTTGTTTATTGTGTTCCTTTGTTCACTACTGATCTTGTACTGCATAAATGAAACTGAAAGGTAATTACCATTTTTTGTGATACACAATTTAGCTCTTTACACTCAAGCTTTACACACAAGCCAAATAAGACACAACACTCTGAGACAAAGTTGGAGATTCACTCCTATGTCAAAATGAAATGTTGCAATCAAAATGATACACACACCATTTAAATTCCGTTCAAAGCAGCAACAACACGCTGATATGCTTTGTACAAAACGCTGTTGTCTTTAGTACTTTGTATACAGTACACCCACTCACATTTCAATGAACACAAAACTACTTTTGCCACTGCAGTTTTGAAAAAGAAGTAGAATTACACAAGTAGAATTACAGTACTGTAATCAATACAATATCTTACTGTAGACTTTCAGAAACAAAAATACTTACAATAAAATTGCAATGCAGTGATGAACTATTGTGAGGGATTGTAAGGATGGGGTGGATGGTTTATGGCGCCTGCCTTCTTTTAGGGTCTGGCCACATCACCTCATCCACGTCACAAGCGGTGCCATCTCAGGGTAGGCAATGGGGAAAATATCCATGTTTGTTCTCACAAAAGAGGTGAGCTTATTTGTAGTGCTAAAACTCAGGCTGATTGGTGTTCGATTAGTGTATAAGTGCAGTTAGTGTACAAGTATTTTGCTTTTTGAATAGAAGTGATTTTCCAATGATTGCACTAGATTTCATTCTTTAGCAACATGTATAATGTAAGAATGTGTGTGGAGAACAACACAACAACACAAGTGATGCAGAAATGAAAACAAAGTGCCAAGCACAAAATATACTTTTAGTGCCTTTTTGAAAGCATGGTTACAAAAGTTAAGGGATTGATGCTTTTGTCTAAGCATTCATCTTCATCTTTGGGTTTATGAAAGGCTACTTGTGTCAAAATAGCTCAATTTGTTGTGTTGTGACTTCAGTAACATTGTATTAATTTCAGAGTAACCTAATTGTTTATCATCCTAGGCTTCTTTTTAACTTACAACTCACTGACTACATAAATTAAGTCAAAGACACACCTGCACACATACTGTATTATCCACATCCTGATTTTAAGTTATATTGTTGCTGCTCATATCTAGTTGAGAAAAACAGTGAGCCATGCTAAAGGTAGCCCCCAGCAGAGTGTCTTTCCAGTGCAGTGCACTCAAAGAGTTTTAAAATAAAATTTAAAAAAATAAATCAGGAGCAAATACATTATTTCTTTCTCCTCTTTTACCACCCTTCTTAGAAAAAGGTTGCAATTACTCATACTTTATAAACAGAAAATCCAAATATGTGTTGGACACTAAGAAAAGGCACACCACAATTCCTCTCACATTTAAAGCCCCAGTATGTAACATTTTTACAATAAAAAAAAACAGCACAGTTCAACATGGCAGAAGGAACAGCCTTTTATATACAACACTCTCAAGGAAAGCATCAGTTTTGTCCAATGTAATGAGTGTTAATCACAAACAAAATTCAGTAGTGTTATAACGAAATTGCAGCAGTGTTATAACGAAATTGTGTCTTGACATAAATATGCATGCTCACAGGCTTTTTTTTTAACTTCAGTTTCATAGTATGGATTATGATTTGTGTATCCACAGGGTGGTGTACCTGTGAGTATAAACTGAGCACCACCTACAGCCCTTATACTGTACATGCCATGCTGCGGCACGAATAAAGAGCAACCATGGTAAAAGTAGCAAACTATTGCACCAGAGGCCATCACTTTGAATACCTACACCCGCATTTTCATCTGATACAAACATCTTATGAGGCAAAGTAACTTTAGCTAGTATTAGTAAACCAAATGTCAAGTTGCCTTCAAATTAGTATCAATCTGACAGGTAAGTATATAATATTTTACAGACAAATACAGTAACTACTGAGTGGGAATAATGAGTGTTGAGCGTAAATCAGAGAACTAGTGCATTAATGCAGCAGCAAACTTATCTTGATAGAGGACAAGACTTGACAACACTGGTTCAGTAACAGCAACAAAGGCACATGAAGCTGGCTAGAGGGGGGGTCAAAGTGCGACTAGTATTTACGACAGTGCTGTAAAAGTGCATTATATTCAGCAACTGTAGAGGGAGCCAAATAGCAAATGTACAATATCTTGCACACTGAGCCTTTGTGAAGAAGAAATTTTAATTTAAAATTTGTTCCAGGTTAATTTAGTTTGAATTGCTGTCACCTCTTTACTTGAGTCTGCAGGACTGTATATATTATATCCCATTTTTCTTAACTTTGAATGTGGTTAAAACATTACAAAATGAACTGAACAAAATGAGCATGTGAGCATACATTTTCTTTAGAACATCACACTTTGAAGGTTATAAATAAAAAGGCAACTGCCCATTTCTTTCAATACTGTTTGTGCTAACAAACCTAGTAAGTGAAAACTATTGGAAGAGAGTTTCCCTTTCTCCCTCAAATTAAAAATAGCCATCTAGAGAGAAAAAAGAAAGTAACTATACACTACCTTCTTTTTTCTCATTGGAAGGAGGTGTTTCAGGATCTAATTGATGAATAGCAGCCATAACTCAGAGCTACGTCCTTCAATTGAACTTTAATTCATATGTGCATCAATCATTTTCCCCCTTTTATAACATAATGGATACTCAAAGCTCTGATTACTGTGCGTTCTGTCCTTGTGATATGCCTGCATGTGAATGTGTTTGTGCGTGTGCATGTGTGTGTTAGAAATACAGAAAATGGTGATCTTTCATTGAAAATGGTAAACAAGGGGGAAAAAAATCCCGCCCCATGAAAACAAGTCTCTGTCTCTCTCACCTTCCCTCTGTCTCCATTATCTAGTAAACAGGGCCTCAGCTGTGTTCTTTGCACGCCCCACCACTCAGATATTGAATTTTTTGTCCTTCATATAGACAAACCGAAGCAATGTGAATGGGACTACAACAGCCTGAACAGCCACAAGAGAGAGAGTTTGCAGGTTTGTGAGTGAGTGCGTGTGTGTGTGTGTTTCATGTAGCCCCATTATTGAGATTCATTTCCTATTTGTAGTCAAAACCTTGACATCAATGATGATGTGTATAAGTAAGAGTTAGACACAAAGTGTCATAATGTTTCATCATTCTCCAAGGAATTAATGTAAGTCAATACAGTGTCTTCTGAAGATGGAAACAAGTTTGTATTCCTTGGGCAGCCTGTTCTTGGTTCATGGTGATATTGAAAAGTAAAACAATTACACGGAAAGAAAAACAACAGCACTTCCTCACATTTGTTGTTCTGTCATTTAAACACTTTATTGTACTTGGAGAAAACAATCCCAACTGGTGGCTAGCTTTTAGTTTTGAACAATCTCATGGCAAATGAGCTGCATTTGAATAGCAATTGTCTACTTGTACTGGCAAACTGTTTGCTTCTCATCGATCCATTTTCATACCAGTAGTGGCAGTACTGCAATGCAGGACACCAGCATGCCCACAAGAAGGCACTTGAGGCTTAGTGTCTTGATCAAGGACACTTGAAGTTCCAAGTCTGCCACAATTCCCTCCTTAAATCAGATGGATTTTAATTTACATTTTCACAAGACTGTTGCAAAAAATGCCAGAGAATATCAGTCCATGCCAAAACATGTGTGACTGAATTAGAAACACCTTCAGGTTCCACTGGTGAGACACACAGTGAAAAGTGAGAAATTGCTCTAAATACAGTATCTACATTCGACAAGAGTAGCATTGTTCTATTCACGAACTAGATCAGTAGACTAAAATTTTAAGAAATGCTCATACAAATCTATTTGCACACACACTGTAGTCACTATTGTGTGTTCTCTATTTGTGAAAAGTATTGTGATTTTATTAAGAATATATAAACAACAGAACAGTTTGTTTCAGTATATGCTGGAGTTCTCATTGTATGGATCCATTATTCCCTCTTTTTTCTTCACTAAGTGTTTTTTAATAAAGAATAATTAGAAGAACAACAAAGGCTTTACTGACAGCTCGTGCCTTTTTTGTGTTCAATCTATGCATTTGAAAGAACATTTAGTGAGATTTGAGCCATAATGAACATGTGCAGTTCTATTGCTAAGCCTGCTGTGTTGACATGTAATTTAACTGCATGAATTAAATCATTTTAATGTTATAATCAAATATCTACACATTTTTATTCATATTGCCCAGACCTTATTCAGTAAAATTAGGTCTTTTCATTTTTCTCTTTATGTTCAGCATTGTTAACTGTGCCACCAATTCCAGCAATCAGGATCAGGTGTATGAAAATTGGTTTTATTCCCGTCTTATGTAAAACCTTCACAGGGTGAGCTGCAAAACAACCTCCCAGTGAAACACACCTTCCTATTCCAATAACATCCTCATCAGTGTTGAAACCAGAGGAGGCACATGCTCTTCAAATGAGTTCGCCTATCACCCAGTTGCTGGCTAATGAGCTGCCTAATTTAATTCATTGCTGTGCCATACAAGGGTTTGACTAATGAGAGTGACCCTTTGCTGAATACAAAACCTGCATCTGATAGTAGCTGGGGGGATGGTGGGATGAGATGGTTCTCTGTTCTTGAAAGAAAAAATATGTTGTGTTTTTTGTTTTTTTTAAAGACTGTTCTGTATTCATTGAGTCAGTCAGACAGAGAGATTGGCTTAACGAAAGGTGCAGAGACTGCATCATTCCTATGTAGATATGTAGTATCATATCAAATACAGCCATCTACATCTCCCCATCATTTCAGAATTGTGCTTGAAATACAAAGTCGAGCGCAAACAACAGGCTTTTGAACATGATTCCACAAACATACTGTGTCTAAACTGATCAGGCTGCACTGTACAAATGTTTAGTTTGAAATACATGAAACATGTTTAGGGTTTGTTATGAATTTACCGTGGCTCAGTTCTCTAATAGGAATAACTTCACAATACAAAAAAGCATCCCTCCATAGAAAGACCCCTGTAAAGAGAGAAACACCCTGCCTCCCTTTCTTTCTATCTTTTCATTTCTCTCTCTGTGACACCAAATATTGAAAGAGAGCCCTTTCTTTATTGAAAGGAACTTTCTTTTTAGCCAGTCGAACCTGTTGTGTAGGTGACAAGAGAAGGGGAACGCATTCATCCACAGCCTCATGTGCCCTTTTACATCTACCTATCTCTCTCTGCAAGCACAGAGGCCTGTAAAATGTCCATTAAGGTCTATCTTAATGAAGAGGGACAGGACACAATGGCACCCTCAGAGTGGAGCGTGGTGATCAGAGAGGTAGATGAGGAGTCCAGCTCGTCCACTCATTCCCCAGTGGACACGACAAGGCATTGGACTTCAGCCTATGCCGATACAGCAGGGCAGGGTAATGAATGGAAAGGCAGTGCTGCCAGAGCCATCAACTCACCAATCTTTCATCAGCACAGCTCCCGCCAGTGTTTCATTAATACACTCCCGCTTCTCTTCCCATGGCTTTGTCTGAGGTGTCTGTCCACACCACAGTAGCTATTGTTCACTCCGAAGCAAAGAGTTAGAGCTTCTTGAAGGAGAAAATAATGGGTAATTACATAGTTTTACTGACCTCTACTCAAGATGAGTTTTTTTCAAGTTGTGCTTATTGACAGTGAGCCTGTCATTGAGATAATAGGTCAAATATGCTTAGCCCTGAGGCCAAATATCTGTTTATATACTAACTACAGTTGGCACTTGCTTTTTTAAAATAATGGGCCTAGATGCAGGAATAAATACTGTGTATATAGTGTTTTTATGCTGTGTATAAATGATGTGTTCTATGGAAGCAGCTGATCTGGCCAGTAAAAGTTACCTATTAACTTAGTGTTGTGTTGCTTACCAAATAAGTAACGTTGGCATTGTGACGGTGTTGTGCAGTTTTATACAAAAACAATACAACTGCATGCCTCATTCACACAAGACAAGTTTCAAGGGCAACATTTACTAACACACTTCAGATATTCCACTCCAGCTCGCCAGCATCAGATCACTAAAGCTGTTTCTAATCAGTCACAAAAATACCTACAGATAGCTTATTTGGAGAGCATCTGCACCACATATGGAATTTGACGCATTTTTTATCAGACCAGACTTCCCCTTGTGGAGAACCTCAGGGCACTGTGACTCGTGAATGGCCTTTTGATAAGAAATGTTGACAAATCGGACATCCTGGTCCCCTTGGCATCATGCCTAAGAGAAGTGCCACCTCCCTATCAAGACGCTGTGCTAGGATTGTAAGCCTGCTCAGGGAAAAAATAAGTTATTTAGTGGAGGGGGATGTTCCCATTAGGGTGATGAATGCTGTAATTACTGGAAGTAAACAGTCCCTGAGAGATAAAAGACGAACCAGGGACTACCAGGAGGGATGTGTCTTTGTATTACAGGCCCCATCCAGCTTGGATTAGGAAAGGAAGCACAGCTTGATTGTGTGTGTGTATGTGTGTGTGTGGGTGTGTGTGTTTGTGTGTCAGAGACAGAGAGAGCATGTAAATGTATCTTTAACATCACTCTTTTATCCACAAATTATAATGGAATTTCTGTTTCAGAAAATAAAGCAGGTAGTATCTATGGATGAGTACAAATGTGTAGATGTGTTTCACACTTACAAATCATCGTCAAATGTTTGCTAACATTTGCTACATTTTTCCCTCTCTGAATTTGACAGACAGTTCTTTTGACTGCTCCTTGTTCGGGGTCACCACAGCAGATCACTCCACATGTTGATTTGGCAAGGATTTTTATACCAGATGCCCTTCCTGGCGCAACCTTCCCCACCAGGCTTCAAACCGGCACTAGGGAAGGAGCGGGACGCAACAGTTGACAATTGCCAACTGCTCTAACCACTGTGCCACTGACCTGGCTGCCCTCTCTGAATTGACAATTTAAGTAAAAGAAAACTCCTCTCTGAGTATGGTAATTTTCTTTTTTGCATTTGGGGAAAATCACCTTCTAAGCTACAAATTCATTAGGGGTTTTCAGCAAGTTGGTTCTCAAAAGAAGGTAGTAAATAGACTTTGATAGATTATAAATTAATGTATTACTATATATTCTATGGTTTTCATTAGAAGGATGGATTAGACCTGGGTGACAAAAACAATCTCAAACTTTATCCCAATAAAAATCCCATCAATAATTATAAGTTGATGAGTAATTTTCAGTTGATAAATATTCAGCATCTGGGTCAACTATGCTGCACAATTGTCCAATTAGACCTAGGTAACATGGTTATATCTGATAGGTGCCAGACTTAAACAAGAAAAACATGCGGTTAGCAAAAATAACATGAGTAGAGACCTCCTCACAAGATAAGCAAATTGTGGCAAAGAGAGGGCAGGCCACAAACCTGCAGGCCGAGTGCTCCTCTCCTTCACAGACGGACTCTACAGTGAGTTCAGACACTTATGTAGGTAAAGGGCACTAAACTCTGATACTATGATTATTAACAAGGCAGTGTACTAAACATGCAATTTTTAGCCAGCGGTAACCATTTATTGGTTAAAATGACTGAAGTGGTCGATGGCAGCTGTTACTAATGAACATTTGAATTCTGTGTGCCGTAGCTTCTCCCTTTCTGCGTCTGTGTCTGAGTGGACAGGAGAACAGAGGGAGCCCAGGTGAGGTGAAATTTTAGCTTTTTATAACCCAATGTGTTACTGTACATGTGATAAAAGTGAGTAAAAAGCCAATAAAAGTAGTTTATTGAAAAGTTCTAGTGGGCTGTCTGACAGCAGCCCCACCCCTCCCTCTGCCAGGTGTAAGATACCTACTCAGCAGTAAGAGGAGGGTCAATGAGCAATAATATCTGATTCCTGTGCCTTTTTTTTTTTTTTAACCCTTGATGACCATTTCTATCATATTTGATACACAGGTTTCTGAGAATTTCTGAATTTAGTTAGTTTGCTCAGTGACCATATCACCCAGCGCTAGTTATATAACAATTTTTAATCATATTTGTTAATATTTCTATATAATATGCCTATGGTGTTAATTGCCTACATTTGAACAAAATTGATTTGGCTATAAAGGAACATAGCTCGAATACTCAATAACTGTACTATGATTGGTATTATATACTGTACTTCAGAAAGTGCTCAGACACCTTCAGTTTTTGCACACTTTATTGTAACATGGCCCACTCAAGGACACTTAGACTTATACTGAAGCCACACCAGCATTGTGGCTGTGAGCTTTGGGGCATCATTGTGGTGAAAGATGACTCGTTGCCCCAGTTTCAGATTACTTGCTTTCTGGGGCAGGTTTCCTTCAAGGACCTCTCTGTCTTTGGCTGTGTTGATCCATCAGTTCTGACCAGTCTCCCTGTCCCTGCCAGTGTTTAAGAGCTACAGAAAAAATTAACAGTTTACCTTCATATTTCACAGTTTTAAATTAATAATCTCATACTCACAGAAAATTAACTAGTTCACATTTATTTCTCTGATGTTCACAACTGAAAAAAATTCTGTGAGATACTTGTGTCATTGGTGGGGTGGGGAAACTTTAGCAACTTCTGGTATTGATATAAACCATCTGGCCCCTTAACACAACTGACCTACAATCTGTATAGTTCCCTGAACATGAAATTTACATGAAGTGATCAATGGCAGGAAAGAAGGACAAGGGAGAGCTAGCAACTGACTGGAATGTGGGGACACCTGAAGTCTCTGTCACTTACGTTCACCCTGTATGTCAAGAACACTCATGTTTTTTGTGGTAAAATTATGCACTGAGTTAAACCTTCACATCCCTGATCAAGGCCTTTCTTGCTGGGTTGCTCAATCTGTCTGTCTGCCAGCTCCACCACCATCCTGGTGGTTTCCTCGTGTCTTTCATTTCACAATTATTGGGCCACTGTGCTCCTGGGAACACTCAAAGTATAAGAACTCATTTAATACCGTTGCCCTGATATATTCCTTACCACAATTTTATTTTGTTACCTTTATACTGTATAAAGGTGCCTATATTTTGCAATATCACAGCAAAGTGTCTAAATACTTAGGTAAATGAGAGACTGCATCTTTAATCAAATCTAACAAAATTTTCACTTTGTAGTTATGGGTTATTGAGTTTAAACTTATGGTCCACACTAACTGTGCAAAAGGTGAAAGGTTACGAATACTGACATACTAAAACCACTGCGCATTATAGTTTTCATCAATGAAAGTGAGCTACTCAGACAAACTGACAATTTTCCATAGGTTTCAGCAGTCTGGGAGAGGCCAGTTGTTAGAATTACTGATTGCTGCTTTGCAATCCAGGCCGGGGAGGTCAATCAATATAGCTTGTGTACTGGAGATAGTTCATTTACTGATCAACAGCTGGGCAGAGTGATTGCATAAAGCACCTCAGAAGTTAAGAATTCCTGTCTTAATATTGATGTTGCAGGTCTTGCACACTGTCATAATGCTGAAAGAAGCTCAGACCTTGGTGACCTGTTTTGCATTCACAATTCCTTTATTAGTTAAGGAGATACAAGAGTAGGTTAACCAGGTTTTGAATGAACTAACAGCTAACTGAATTAATTCTGTTAGATACCGTAGTACTGATCAGAAAAGCTTTCTTACTTCAAGCATTATATTAGTGTTTGTTTTGCAATCTTCTAAAATACATGCAGCCCATTGACAGCCCACAAAACTCTGACAAAGAGCTTTAGATTTTTAAAATGCTCTTGTCAGCATTTATGCTTTTTTGGAAAAGAGGAAATTAGAATTCTATCCTGGTAAAAGATCCCAGTGTGACTGAGTTCATACCATTGACCATAAAGACACACACACAGGACATAAACCACACATCACATAAAACACCATTAACTCAGTCAATGTCCCTTGTACGCTGCTATCTCCCTGTCTCTAGTCCAGGCTGAGCTATTCAGCATTTTTTATGATTGATTACACAGTTAGTCAAGGGGAACCACTGGGCTTTTGGGGCTCAGCAAACACACACAGACACATTCATGCTCCTATTCTGCAGCACATGTTAAAAAGTCTCCTTTAACCTTGATCATGAACAATGAAGAACATGACACCCAATAAGTGTTTTTCATTGTTCACTGTCCCTGTAAATACATAAATCATGCCCAGCTTGTACAGGCAAGGGTACAGTGGACAGTACAGAGGGATGTGCTGGTATGTGTTAGGAGGAAAGGTAGAAACAATAAATGAGAGAGACAGACCAACTGCTCAGGGGCAGGACAAATGGATGGCTAGGGTTGGCGTAGACCACCCCAAAACTATGATTGGCAAACGATGGTGTACACCCCTCTCAGAGTCAGAAGGTCAATGTAGAACCTTTGGCACAGGGCAATTTGATTGCATTGGAGCCTGAAATAAATTATTATCATTATTAATAATAATAAATAAGTCATAACCATATGGAGTCACAGGAAAAATCAATTGCACTTCTTGCAATTTCATTTCATACATAACTATATAAATTGATCATGAAATGTGATCTGATCTTCGCAAAAGTCACAAATATTACCAAACAAAATATTTCTGAGCTAATAAAACATAAACTGTTATGATCTTCCATGCAGAGTGATGATGGCAAAGGTAATGGCAACATTAGGCTTTTGGTGTCACTAAATATCAAGTGTTTGCAAACATGGGAGTCCAATCAAAGAATCGAACTTGGGGTTGTGGTTAAGAACTACCATGACATGCTTAACAAAAAGGAGATCTCAAAAGACCTATGATGAAAAGTTGCTGACTTGCATGTAGCTGGAGATTTACACAGTAATCTCAAAGAGTTTAGATATTTATCAGTCCACAGACAGGCTGTCTATAAATGGAGACAATTTGGTACTTTGGCTACTCTCCACAGAAGTGGGCAGCCAGCAAAGATTAGTCCAAAGGCACAACACAGAACGCTCAATGAGTTGAAAAAGAGCCCTAGGGTAACAGCTAAAGACTTGAAGTAATCATTGGAGCTGACTATCTCTGTTCCTGAGTCAACTATATGCAAAACATTGAACAATCATGGTATCTATTAGAACTGGAACATGCACACCACATCATCTTTGTATTTAGTCTCTAGCTTGGCAAGAATACCAGCTTTAATGGACAGTAGATCTTTCCATAAAGGAAATTAAAGAGTTACCATAATATCGTATTACATCCCAACCCTAGTATCTATGTTAGGACACCACAGAGGAAGCTCTTGCTCTCCAGACAAAACACTGCAGCACACTTGAAGTTTGCCGAAGACCACCTTGACACACCACATCACTACTGGGAGAATATCTTGCGGACAGATGAAACAAAAGTAGAATTGTTTGGAAAGGACACACAGCACTACATGTGATGTAAAAAGAGAACTACAAACCAAAATGAAAATATCATCTCAACAGTAAAGTCTGATGGAGGTAGCATCATGATTTGAGTCTACTTTGCTGCCTCTGGACCTGGACAGCTCGCCATTGTGGAGGTGAAAATGAATTTCCAAGTTAATTATAAAGATGTCCTCGAGAAAAATGTCAGGATGACTGTTCACAAACTGAGGCTCAGAAGATGGTTGGTGATTCAGCAGGACAATGGGCTCCATTCACAAAGCATGCTTAAGAAGAAATTTCTTTCTTTCAGATTCTGACATTCACCAGTGTGTGATCCACTGTCTTTCGCTTCCCTTTTATGGACATTGGCGGAGCGGGTTTACCCATGCTAAATAGGAACAACTAGAACATGCTTTCTCATCAAGGAGGATGATGGGATTCACCAATATAAGAACAGAGGTACAAGCAAAATCAGTGGTTTAAGAACACAATATGAATGTGATATATGTTGTTTTCTCCTCATAGAGTATAAACAAAGGACAGCAGCAGCAAGTAGCCTATTTTGCAAACAATTAATGACTCAAAATAAAACACAGCAAAGCAATTAATTACAAAAAGGAAATGAATGGTTTTTAATAAGGTAACTTATATTAATGCAATATTTAGAAATAACAATGGTAAATATGGATTTATGTTGGTTTGCTCTCCCTTGGCTCCTTGAGTGGGGTATTACAGAAGCGGCATAGATACTGGGTGCTCCAGCTGTCGTGTGCGTCTAAATGTACATGCATCTGTATTTCATATTCTTACGAGAATGCCAGAAAGGTCAAAAGGTGACAGAAGAGCTGAATAATGGAAGTGATAGGTGGAGGTAATCTTTGACACTGGCAGAATCTTAGCCTTCTGATCCATTGTTGCCATTCTTGGAAGGGAGGGATGGATAGAAAAGATGCCAGTTGCCATGAGAGGCAGTGCCATGGCAGACGGGAAATCAGCAGGCAGCATTCTGGGATAGTGCTGGTAAAATACAAACATAGTATGGTGCGCAAGACTCATTATTCCCTTCTTCTCCTCCCACTTCAGCTCATCTCCCTCACCTTCCCAATCTCACCCACCTCCTCACAGTATGGACTGTGTAGGAGGGTCTATATCTTTCTTTGCCTATCCCCATTTTTCAGCTTTCGCTCCATTTATCTCCATCACTCACTAGAGAGAACAACATTTCTGTTACATTTTTATGGCAGTTTATGTTCCTGTGTGCTCAAAATGCATACACAGTTGGGCCATTTAGATCCTAATAGTCAGAGCACTGTAGAGAAAATCATCAACTAGGAATGAAATGTGACAGTAAGACTGTAACTATAAGATAGTTCCAGTGAGCCTTTTCCTCATCGCATATTCCTTGTGACAGAGTTCCCTTTGGGTGTGAAATTAGTTCTACACTCTGAAACAAAAGTGTTCACATAGCACAAGCCTAAAGGGACAGTGCACATGAGGATACAACACAATGCTCACATAGACAGCACACCTTTCATTTACACTGTTACAGACTTTATCAATTTCCTTGTTCTCTCCTTCTATCAATGTGAAGAAGAGGCTTTCCTTCCCCATCTTCTCCCAGTGTGGAATCTGTTTATTTCAACAAGCCCTCCCTCCTTCCAACCCCCATTCTTCACTTGAACCCTGAAGTGTGGATCACAGGAGATGAAAAGGCTTAGGCGAGTAAAGCTCTTCTTCCCCTCACCGCACATTCCTGGTAGTTATTCATTCATGACAAAACCCATTCACGCTCTGACAGCCTATGTCCCCACTGATGTATGGTGTCGTCTCCCGCCACGATCCCAGCAATGTGCACCAGGGTCCCTGCTGCCTTGTACTACCCCACCTCCTCCTGATTCTGTCCTGAATATCACTTTCGCTAAGGCAGGATGTGACGTTAGGTTTGGGGGTTTATTCATGTATGCAGCAGCTTTGATATATGACAGAGAAAATACGCTGATGGGGGTGAGCGCCAAGAAATCTGTTTAAGATCACATGTCTGAGAGCGATGGCCCTGCCATGTGAATATGAATGAAGGAGTGAAATTAATGCTTTTGCTTTTTCTTCCTCTCTTGATTTCTCTCTCACTCTCTGTTATTTATCCACATTTCGCTCAGTGAGCACATAACCCCTGCAGTTTCTCTGTCAGACCTGGCAAATGCAGAGTGAGCGTGGCTACAGATGAATATGATTGCCCTCTCTGTCTTCCCTGATGCCTGGGTGCAAGGAAATCATATCTGTTTGTAGTGCAGTTGGGATGGTAAGGGTCAACTTGTAAATCAACATGTTTTTGCCCTCAGAATTTATTAGCATACAGATCAGTGAAGAATAAATCTGTTCCCTTCAGAGAATGAACTGCTCCTTGTACTGGCAATGATAGTGTGTAAATCTTCACACGCCATAACCAGCACCAGCTCTATATAAAGCATAGTTGTATCATGGAGGGAAGAAAAGCGTAACCCTTGGGGTGCAAATCTAATACGTAAGTGGATGTAAAAAGCACTTAATTGAGAGTGCTTGCTGCATCTGCAACAGTCTCATAAAACTTTACAAATTTTACGAGTAACTTTAGGCATTCTAAACCATTTTATTTAAGCTGTTGGTATGCTTCTTTTCATTAGTGCTTGGTGCATGGTGGGACAGTTTAGCTTATTTTAGATTAGGTAGCATGTGTACGACCATATCTGTAGTTTTCCACAACCAACAATCCAACGGCCACTTCAAGTAACTAAGTACTATTTTTTATGCTTCAGGTTGCATTAATTAAGCATACTGTTCTCCTGTTCTCCAACAACAATTTCCCAGAGGGGATCAATAAAGTGTGTCATTATATTAAACTAAATGAATCTAAAAGGAAAGTACTTACAGTTGTCAGATGTCCAAATGTATACTAATGTTATTCTGAATTTACTGGGTATGTAAATATAAAACTGTTTGCTATCAAATTTTACCAGTGTGTCAGTGTTGTGTTAGTGGCTTGTTTTTGCTCTCCCAGGTGGCTAAAAATCCATCCATCCATTATCCTAACTGCTTGTCCTTGTAGAAGGAAGCTGGAGTACCCGGAGAAAACCGACACAGACACTGGGAGAACATGCAAACTCCACACAGAAAGGCACCAACCCTGGTCCTTCTTGCTGTGAGGAAATCTCAACAAATTAGAATATGAAAAAAAATTGCATGAAAATGAAATTAAATTAAAAAACTCTCATATTCATAATATGTAAAGTGAAATATTTCAAGCCATTTTTGTTTTTATGATTATTATTGAAGTATGTTCATTTATGCACTTAGTACTTGGTTGTGGCTACTTTAGCACAAATTAAAAATACATCAGTGTGGCATGGCATAGAGGCAATGTGTGCCCATGTGTGTGGGCTATGATGAGACAGAACTTTGGATGCTGTTTTCCCTCGCCCGGACACAGGTCACTGGGGCACCCCTCTGGAACTAGGCCTGGAGGAGGGGCTCAATGGCGAACGCCTGGTGGACAGGCATAACCCGAAGAGGCAACGTTCCCATGGACTCACCACCTGTAGGAGGGGCCGAGGAGGTTGGGTGCAGTGTGAGTTGGGCGGTGGCCGAAGGCGGAGGCCTTGGTGGTCCGATCCTCGGCAGCAGAATCTGGCTCTAGGGACGTGGCCTGGACGCCTCAATGGTGAGGTGTTCCAGGCACACCCATGGGAGGTGGACCCGGGAAAGACCCAGGACATGCTGGAGACTCTGCCTATTGGTTGGCCTGGGAACTCCTCAGGATTCCCCCATGGACTTCAAGCAAGTTGGATTCTGTGTCTCTCCACCCTTCCTTTACACTTTGGGACTTTAAAATAAAATGCAAAATTTACTTCTGAAAAGAAGACATTGGAGCACTGAGTATTGGTCCAGCTCTTTATCCCAGGTAAGACACTTCTGATGTTATCTCTAGTTCAGGAGTGCCTTGATACTAAGACTGTAGCTGTAGCCCATTTCCTGAAGACATTTGTGTGTGGTGGCCCTTGAAACATTGACTCCAGCCTCATTCCACACTTTGTGAAGCTCTCCCAGGTTCTTGAATCTTGAACATTTTTAGATTAAATTATGAAAAAAAACTTTTTACCTATATTTTCTAATTTGTTGAGTTGCACCTGCACATCTAGCTATCACATTTGCTAAATGTTGACAAACGAGGCTAGGCACTTTAGTCAGTTATGGTTAAGGTTTATCCTCTAAGTGAGAGATTACATTTTCACTCACAGGGGACAATTTCTTAGTTTGTTTGGGCCATGGTAACAAGAAAGAAATAATGTATCCCCTTGGTTTGTTACTGGTTTGTAACTGTATAGTCATCATGGTTTCTCACTTTGTGTGTGGAGGAGATTATTCACATTGTGCTCAGTTTAGGAAAACTGTACTCCAGTTATACATGCCATGTAGTAGTTTAATTAGCATAGTCATTTGTAAAAATTCTACTCACTTTTGCAACCCTGGTGTCAGGACTACTTGTGTGTAGAAAAAGTGATTTCACAAAGGAACAGTGCACATGTCAGTCTATTCTAAGCTTAGCATCTCAGAACAGAAGTTGGCGGGTACCCCACTCTTTCACACTCCCACTGACTCCATTGTGAAGCTTCTGTTGACTTGACTGTTACAATACCCCATTGGTTTGGTTTAAATAGATTACAGTTTGGTTTATATTTCAATGTACTGTATTATCCACTAACATGTCGAAAACTTGAAATTTTGGCATACTAGTTTACAATCAGCAGCCAAGAAATCATAGAAAAGAAAAAGTATTTAAAAAGCATGTATAAACAACTATTGCAAGTATTGACAAGTATAGTATGGATGTCTTGATCCAATGTATGTGTGAAAATATCCCAGTTGCATAAGTGAATTTTATTGCCAAAATGCACTAAGTATTAATAGATATCTCAACAGGAACATGAAATCATTGTAAGAAGCCTACAGCTGAAACATCAAAAAAAAACTTCAAAATGACTTTCATAAGGAAGTTTAAAAGCAAAAGAGAGACACATATTTAGTTCCTCAGTGCAAGCATTTAAAATTGCATATTTTTCTTTGATAGGGTCTAACCATTCAATGCAATAGTATAGTAATAAATACCACAAGAAATTTAGTTTGTCAAGAAACTGTTAGAGATTATTCAAAATGACAGTCACACACACCTGTCAAGCTTGAAACTATATGTTTAAAACTGGCGGCTTCATCCATGCTTGTTAAATATGTCTCTAATCTTAAGTCAGTTTCACCTGACACTTAACAAAACCGCAGTTCTTCATTCATGCTAGTGCCAGAAGGGCAATTGATCACTGAACCCTCACAAAATAGTTTGGCTAAGAGGATTTGGCTAATATCTCATTAGCTTAAAGGCAACAGCTCTTTCTGCCCTCATTTTTATTTGGGCAGCATTGCTCTGGATTAACACTCCCTAAATAACAGACTCCACAACCCAATTTATCTGTCTTTGTTTGCTTTAATTCAATTTATATCATGCCTATATCACACATAACAAGCCAACTTCCCAGTGTCAGTACCTGCTACAAATGTGTCTCACATGCTTTATCAAGAGTCTTGTGCAGGTTTATTTAAATCATCACGATCCAACATAGCAAAAAAGGGGAAAGCTTCTTTGCAGTAGCTGTGAAACTGTATGTATCACAGCCTTCTTTTGTTCATTGACATTTTTACTCTGCTGATTTGTGGGGAATATTACTGTCTGCTGTGCCAGTCTTTGATCTACTGAATGCTGGCTTCTCAGTTCAAGTGTCCTGTCCTCATTCCTCAAATCAGTTTTTCTATCCATCTATCTGAGCACGATGTGATTAATGTCCTCCACACAGAAGTCGCATTGGAAGGCTCAAGCACACATCTGTCCAAGAAGATGGGTACTTACGAGTAGTGGTCAACCGATATGGGTATTTCAATGGCCAATGCCGATGTCGATCTTTAGAGAACAGCAGTCGCTGTTTTGCTTCCACCATGCAAGAGGGCCAGAGTGGACTTCGGTCGTGTCTGTCAAAAAGTCTATTGCTCCATTTCCATTCATGCAAGTTGTGCCACCATGGTAGGCCAGTTTGTAATGGCATTTGTAGGAGCCAAATGGGAAAATAGATTGCAAAAACTCAGCAGTAGAATGCCAGATTTGTCAGGGAGTTATTGCTGCAAAGGGTGTTGTTTTTTTTATGAAAGCAAAGTTTGCTATGCAAATGTGGAAGACTTCTTTCTTGTTGAGTCAGACTTCTTGTTAGGTCAGACTTCTTTCTTGTTAGGACTTTTTAGGTCAAAAGGTCTGATGCACTGATGAAGCTACTTGGATGAGTAGTGAAAGGTTTTCACTACAAACAAACAAAACATTTCTCCCCAACAAGAAAGACGTCTATTTGCCATGACTCAACTTCCAGATAACTTCACCTGGTTGAGAATCCTCGCAGACATGTTTAACATGCAAATTTGATTTGACCATTATTCTGTGCTCAAGTATACTTAAAAATTAATTGTTGTTCATTTTTATGTTTGGTGATCAATTTACAACAATTTAAATGAATAAAATCAACAAAACATGATAAAAATAAATATTTGTGTAGATGTTTCCCAATGTTTTCTTGCCAGTTTAAGTATCCAACATTATGCTTTGCCTGTATCACTGTGCTAGACAAAGTGGGCCAGCACTAACATTTCAGAGTATTTCAGCATACGCTACTGTACCTACACCCTGTGGGAGCTGCAACAGCTCACGCCAGCATATTGTCATCCCCCTTAGAATTTTTCTGGTCAGAGAAATTTGCTATGCTGCCACTTTTTCCCTTTCACTGCTTTTTGCTCATGTCTGACACATCCTTGTTCGTTTCTTATACATACCATCTTCCCCCAGCTGTGGCAGCTCTTCCCAGCAAGTCTGGCCCATTAAATTGGTGTTTACCGTCAGCAGAGATTGTGTCTCAGTCTCAAGCAGGGCCACCCAAACACTGCATACACATGAATAAAATATGGTTGTGACATTACACATGCAGAACTCCCGGGGCCCTGACACCGGTTGGGTTTACCTGGGAAGCAGGGTTGTTGGGATGGTGATGGTTGAGTGGGTGTCCAGTGAGGTAACTTTCTTAAGTTAACGCTGCAAGGGTGTTGACTCAGCCTAATGTTGTATACTGAAAAAATGAGATACATCCTTTGTGTAACTCAGTGCAGGTGTTCAGAAGACAGAAGACTCAATACAGTACAGTACTGAAGACTCAATACAGTACTTCACATTGCACTGCATTTCAATTGAGCTTGCCATATACTATAACATGATCCAACATTGGCATGTAAATACAAAACCACATGTACTAACAGCATAATAACAGTATTAAGGTCACAGTATTAAGGCGTTTGATTTTCAGTACTATCAAATGTACACTTAGATACACAGATGTGGTCTGTTAATATGATGTATTAAAAGGCACAACATGCACCACCAGAGGTCAGTCATGATGTCTGCATCTGGTGGAAACTGGCAGACAACCAAGCTGAAAAAGATGGCGAGCACTACTGGGGATACAAGACCCCCTGTTTGGGAGTATTTTGGATTTAGATCTGATGAAACAGATGAGCCATTTGCTACAGGATAGCTCTGGTGAATGCAGGTAACATCAAACTGTTGGTGGTGAAAATGGCACTGCATCTGTGCTTCACGTGTAATGTGAATGAACATTCAGCGCAGCACAGAACTGTCAGTGTTCCCAACTAAAGCCAGACTAAGTAAATAAGTTTGTCTTGACAATAACTGGGTCCACTAGAGCTACAGAATATACACTAAGCTAAATTATTCAACCTTTTTTAACTTGTAGAAGCCTGTTTTTGTCTTGTTCAGCCACAACACCCCCAATTCAATCTAGCTTGCGAAAGGTCAGCATCATTGTACCACTACTTACTTTTTGTAAGTACACATGGACAATATTAATTATCAGTCAGCTTGTTAAGAAAAAGATCTTTTGAATCAGTCAGGCGATATGTTTTGTTGTACTTTCAACCACCTGTTGAGAAAAATATGTTGGTGTTCCTTTAACTTTTCATCAAATATCCAGTGGAACAATTTAACAGTGTTGTGCCTTTTCTTTTGGCATCATGCTGGTCCTGTTCACAGGATCGTGTTTCTTTGTAGGGCTGTTTGATTCCAGCTAATTAGCAAGCATGTCAACTTACTTGGCTGTTAACACATCAGGGTACTGCGTTTACATGTGGGGCTACATGAAAACATCCCATTACGTCTATATATGTCTGCCAGCAGCCCAGTACAACAGATCCCCAGTGGAGCTGAGGTGCACTCCACAAGCTAATGGGCCTTTTTTGTTTACCGTATTTGGTTGGCAGGCCTTTCCTGGGTAATTGTCCATGCTAATCATTTGTTGGCTGCTTGGCAAAAGAGGGCTTTTAAAGCATATGAATTCAGAACACTGCTGCTGTAGCAAAGCAAGAGAGCAAAAAGACTTAATTCAAAAGCTCCCATACTTCTCTGTTGGTGTATGAAGTACATGCTTCCTTCTCACTTAAAACTTTTTTTTATTCTTACCTAGAAAAACATCACTGAGAATAGATTTGGTTACACAAAATGGGAAGTAAAGCCTGATAAAGTTTTTTGTTTATATCACTCTCTTTACTTGGTCAGCATCTAAGCATTTGCTTGAAACTTCATTAGAGAAATTGTCTTTTTCTCACTTGCTGTTACAGATGACATAGGTTTATATCATTACAACAAATTGACATCCTTAGTTTGTACACTCTCCAACCACACACACACCCTGCACAAAAAATCCAATTTACAGACATACCTTGCTTCCATGCACTAGATTTTCTCAAAAATGCATGTATCTTTGAAATCTATACCCAAGTGTCAACTGCTGAAATGAGTTTTGCACTTACACAATAAAAAAAATTGTCAAAAGGCTAAAATATTTTTCCAAGTTGGGGTGAGTGGAGCTTTAATGTGCCTACAAATGAGTTCACAAATCTCCTAGGCCACTAAGATACTGCATCTGTGATAGCTAAATATGTGAGTGTGTGAGAGGGAGAATGCACTGTGCACATATACAATATGAGTTTCCAGGGTGTTGAGATGTAAAATGTGACTAACTATCTGTGTGATGCATTATAAGTAAAATCCTTCTGGGCTTTTGGCTGATTATATCCAACAACTAGCAGCCTCTTTGACCTTATTTCAGAACTGATATCATTTGACTTGACTTTTTCATCACAGTTCTATGTGGTAGTGTGCCTCTGTAGGTTTGCTTTTAACTCACTTAAACTTATGTCATAGTGAAGGGCGGCAAGGGAAATTAAGTAATGGGCTTGGCAGTTTGCAAAGTGAAGAGGTAATGTCAGAGACACTAGCAGGAGTACCGTCATCTGCCTTTCTTCCTCTACCAGGTCTTTTAAGTACTTTACATCTATGCTCTCCTGCCTCTCAGTGCAGGCAAATTCTGTGAAGCTCTTTCTGTATGAAATAGCGCTCTATTGTAAGCCATTTTTTCACTTTCTTGTTTAATTCTCTTTCGCCACAGCGCCCAATCATGGTCCACTAGCAAATGACTGGAAAAGGCTGCTCATTTCTTCAAAGCCACATGCATATCCAACATGTTGAAATATTAATAAGGGTTCATTTCAAGCAGTGGATGAGGTCAGTTTTGCTTTTCTTGCAGCGGCTCTTGCGATTCCCTTCCTATGCAGCAAGAAGGAGATCTTCAGAAATTGGATCTGGGACTAACTGCAGTTTATGTTTATATTCTTCTGTGCTTGATTAATGTGATAGCTGCAGACAGGCAGGCCAGGCGTACAGTACGTGCCAAAATGGAGGAGACAGCTGAAGTGACTCCTGGATTTCTCTTCAAAAAGACAGAAAGAGAGACAGAGTGCAGCTGCCCTGTTTCACTTGTTCCCATTATCCCCTGCTTCATCTTTTCATCTTCTCCAGTGTGACAGGTGGTTGAGAGAGAAACAAGTGATTCTAACAGAGCATTCAGAGAATAACCAGTGCAGCAGAAAGTGGGGCAATTAACATAAAAATACCCTCTTAAGCACATCCCAAAAAAAGAGATTCAGCAGCAAAGCAATGCTGGCTAACACCGCAAGCTGAGGTATGTGTGTGCGTGTTTACCAACAAACGTTCATTATCTCTCTTGTTCCAGAGATGAGAATTTTTTGGTCTATCCCTCACCTTCATCCCCACAGCCATCTTTCTAAGTTTTACACTTCTAAAATTACATCCACACTTCTGAGAAAAGTTTGCATCTCCAAAATGTCACCTTTTCGTGAGGTAAAAAAACAAGGTTTTGGCACATTGTGTATAACACACTTATATTATCTAATTACACAACACAGTGTGCATATACATTACATTTATCAACAATTACAGGAGTATCTAATTACTCATTTAAATAAATTATTGAAGAGTTTCTGGGTTTTGCATTGATTGTAGCATCTACGTTGTCTAGAATGTTTGTCAGTTTAGTTGTTGCTTCTGTCATTACAGTAAAGGCAGTCTTCCTTAAAAATAAAGATAAATAGTTGCTCGCTGTTTAATAAACCCACTAAGGAGATTCTGCCATTATTTATGTGCTTTTGTTCTGTGTTTGACTATGATAATCGCCTCGCAGTGCCCAAATATGGCAGGTCCAATGACACCACGATGCCAGTGACAGGTCGAGCTGTGCTCGGTCAACTATTCTTCCTATTTCATTCTTGCTTTATTCCTGTGAGATACTGTAAGCTCCCTCAGCATGTCCAGGTAGCAGGTAGTAGTAGGGAGCAGCCGAAAGAAGAAGTATTTGCATATTTGCTCACCAGTCTAGAGTGTTAGTGTAACCAGAGGTGAGTAGAGTAGCCAAAAATTATACTAAGTAAGAGTAGCATTACTTCAAAATAATATTACTCAAGTAGAAGTAAAAAGTAGTCATCCAAAAAATTACTCAAGT
>JAUMHL010000014.1:15320560-15332709 GCA_032362345.1 Sandelia bainsii
TTTTTGCTTAGATAATTTAGGTGACTGCTTTTATTTTGTAATTTCCTATTAAAACGGAAGTTTTATTTTGAAAGGACGTCTAACAATCGCAGTACATCCACTTGACACTAAAAAGTAAACAAGGGAGAAACGGTAAAGGAGATAAAAACAAGGTGTTAAGGTAGACAAAACTCTGCTTATATTTAACTTATGATTTAAATACAGTCATACATGGTTTTAATTTGTTCTCTAGATTCAGTTCGTTCGTGAACGTCACAACTCTAGACGACATCTCTCTGATAGAATAAATGTAAAAAAAGAAAAAAGTAACGAGTCGAGTGTTGTCTAATGTAGCGGAGTAAGAAACATCTACTCAAGTAAAAGTAAAAAGTATGGTGCAGTAAAACTACTCTTAGAAGTACATTTTTTTCAAAATGTTACTTAAGTAAATGTAACGGAGTAAATGTAACTCGTTACTACCCACCTCTGAGTGTAACTCAGTATAACATGTCATGATGACCCCATTTGGCATTGGGTACCTTTAGATTGTTAGCTAAGCCATAGAGTCTAGCTAACGTGCAACAGGCAGGTGACTCCGACTTCAGTGGTTAGCTCGGAATAAACCCCGCTGGTAATGCTTACAACGAACATAATAATAATTTGTGATGAGTCTAGGGTAAAAATTCCCACAATCTCCCCTTTCCATGGGCTATGTCTGTGGAAGTAATCCTAGCCCAAGGGTCTAAGCCAAAGGCTAAGAATTCTGCTGCATGCAACCATGTCCCACTTTACGCTCTGCATTAATATCAGGTAAGGACCCTCATCCAAACTGCATTGTTTGTATGGGCACTAAGCATGCTCAAGCCTCGCAGGCTGACCCACAGGTGTGCCTATACTGTGCATGGAAGCCAGACAAAATTCTAGAAAGGAGGTTGAGAGCAGGGGTAGGTCCATCAGAACCCATTCCTATCAACAGTGTTGACTCATCAGTATAATATATATAATAGCAGTGCCAAAACAACAAATCTAATGGTGGCCTTAGACTTTTGCACAGTTCTGTACCTGTCAGTGATACACTGTAGTGACACACAAAAATATACAATCATGTCATTCATCTCATCATCTCACAATTGTTGATTTGACATAGTGATGATGCAGTGACAAATGTGACCAAAGTATTACTGGAATAGAAATGATTTTAGAAATTTGGCAGCTTAAAAAACAACAGTTGAAAATGGTTAATGCAATTTCACTTTACCTTGTTAACTGATTAATAACTGGTTATAATGGATTTAGACTTTGAAATGCAGGCTGCTAGGGTGAAATACATTTGGTATGGAAGTGTTGCCAGATATTAAATGTTGAAGTCTCGTACCAGCAGCTTAAAATGATCGTATTTTGAGGAAAATTATCGTACACACGCAATTTGCATTCTGACGTGGCTCAGACAATCAGCTTCAATAACACATTATCATAGCTGTGCATATTATAGTCTATGATGCAATTTTTACCTACAGAACGGTTGTAAAAACCACCTCTGGGCAGAACAGTGCCTCTACCTGTGTGGAGTGCAGGATGTATCCCTCCGCGCTCAAACTACTCGTTGTTTACGTCGTGCGTCATCACGTGTTACATCGTGCATTGATTGGCTGTTAAGACACGCGATTGCGCATAAACAAACCAGGTGTTTCTGCGCAGGATGAAAAAAAAAAGATTTGTACCTTGTTGTGCTAATGAAATACCGTAGCCATAAAATGAAGGGGTCAAATTATTGTACATTATGGGATTTTTGGAATTATTGATCGTACATCGCACAGGGTAAAATTATCGTACAAATACGATAATTATCGTACGTCTGGCAACACTGGTATGGAGTTCCCTATAGGTCTTAAACAGGATGGATGTGGGCAGGGCTGGACTGTTGGACCATCCAACTCCACCACACATTCATAGAGGCTTGCAATTAAAAATGTCTAGGGGCATTTTGACTGTAGGAGGTTGCACTGTGGGCTTGAGTGATGTCTGTCAGAGTCATACACTGAAAAAGGAAATTTGATTAACCAACTTAATAAAATGTCTTCAGTTGGTAAAACTCAAATTAATATAACAGTTTTGATGAACTCATCTGCTTTAGGGCACATATAATTTAATTATAATTACGTTCAAGGCAGTACCATAGTACCTTTGATGCAACCCAAGTTAACATGACCAGCTTCCCCAGCTTAATTATTTGCCTCACCAAAAATACACTGTTTATTCAGAATTTGATATTTCAGTTTGAAAATTTGTATTAAAATATGTTCTTGACAAGTAAAGATTTAAGTTGGCTACAAAATAAATCTGATTTACTTTTTTTTGCTACAGATAACTCACACACGGAAACAAACTATGTTTTAAGTTGATGAACTCAAATTTAAAAAAAAAAAACTACTCAGATAACATTAAAAAAAAATTTCATTGTATAAAATTACAGGACGAGTTAAAGGTCCCCCTCATTCACCACCACATTAATTATTTAGAAAACCTTCATGTCTAAGGCTAAATTCTTATATTTAAATTAAGCAAAGAGAACAAAATTAGGCAACCCAAAAAAGAAGTGTCAATAATCAGTAGTCCATCAATTGTTGTACAGGTGTAAAGATTAGCGTGGCAACAAGCTGAGATTTTATGAGGATAGTTTTATTGTAGCGGTTTCACATTAAGCATTCATCAGATGTTTACTAAATATGACTGTGGGTAGTAGAATTATCCCCTGCTCATCGCTGTCACAGCAGGTAGATGGATGATGAGGAGCACTCATAATTGTAAATTAATTCAATCATCTGTGGTGGAGACCCAGAACTGACTTATGGAATGAGGCACAATGAGAGACTGATTGATCAACACTCCTTATTCTTCTCTTTTATTCTTTGAACCACTTTTTTCAGATTGAAGGCTCAAACCTATAGCTGATTTGCTGTGATCAGAATCAGTGGACCAGTTGCAAACTTGGTCCATTTCGCCCTTGGTTCAGTTTTCTTTCACACATTCATGAACCAAAGTGCATCACTACAAGCCTTTGAGATTTTAAGATTAAGCCCAAGATATGATCTTTTCTGATTATTCAAGTCTGAACTGATAGGACTTTGGAAAGACATGTAGAACACATATATTTTAAGAAGTAATAGAAGACAGTCATCTTGAGTTTTTGCAGAAGAAATTGGTCTAGTTTTTTCTATGGTCTTCTCTTTATATCCACATATTCAATTTGTGAATAGTGTTTATATAACTTTTTTAAGACTCTTTGACAAATTCTTCTTGTATGCAGAACTATTTGTCTTTTAAGAATGATCTTTTTGCTGTTCCTGTAGATATCTGTATGTGCTGTATACCTGTATGATGTCTGAATGGTGATATCCAGAAAAACTAACCTGATTAGATATGTGCTCCATGTACATTTAGATGATAGTTTTTTCATTCAAAAGATAACATATTTTTTTATATTCTTCATATATTTTTAATATATTTTGGGAAGCAATAATATTCATTTCAGTCAAATAATCAGAAAACACTGGCACATTTCCTTGTACCCCCAGTTGAAGATATTTAAGTCTCCTACTAGTACACAGAAAGGCCTAGAATATAGATGACATTATAGTTACTGGAACCTGGCACCCGAAAACCTGGAGAAGCCGACTTATTCAAAATGAAAGAAAAGTCACAATGGATTTAGAAAGAACCAATCCAATTATGTGTTTGCTGCTGGGTCAAAGCACACTGGGGCAATCTGACATTTGTTCATGTTTCTTCTTCCTATTCCTATTCTTTTTGTATGTCAGCAGTGAGTCTTACACAACTGTTAATCAACTTCTGAACCAATGGGCCCTCTTTAAATCAAAATGAGCTGCAATAGCTCCCCCTGCTGGAAATAAGCATATTGAACATTATTCATCTGCAAAGATGGTGACAGTGAGCCTGATCTAAAGTGAGTGTTCATTAGAAAGCATGGATTTCAATAATAAGAATAGAAATGAAAATTAGATGAATTATTTAAAAAAAAATATCAGTAGCAATATCTTGTTTAATGAGACAACTTTAACAGACAACTCCTCAGGTGCACATGGTCACCATCTGTCCTGTTCTTGGCTCTGGAGACTTAAATGACCTGTTTGACTGCTACCAGTGGGTTTCCCTGCCAGTAGAGATGGGAATAGTTGGTATACAGGGAGCTTCACGATCACATTCAGCAGTAATCAGGTCCATTGAGCATCTGGCCCTTCCGTCACTGCACACTGCATCTGAAGTGCCACTATCTCAGATAATCTGCTGTAACTCCCACACAAGGTACAGTGGATGTGTTGTATGATTATAGACCCATAGCCATGCATCACAAGCAATATGCCTGCTACATTGTGTGAGTGTATATATACATTTGTGTATGGTGGGGGTGCGTATTTGCATGCCTCATAGTGTGTGCACGTGTGTTTGCCTGCACATCAGCATTGATTTGTTTTTAGGTGGACAGGTATACCTGCATGAGCTTGTGTTCCGATGGGTTTCCTTGTGTGTGACTAAGTGTGTATGCACATTAGTTGGAGTTGCAGGTGTGTGTTACATTTCAAGTGTAGGAGTGTATGGAGACACAGGTAGACAGAGGGATGCTCTGCTGCGTTCACAGTATGTGCAGTAGGGGTGCGGAAATGCCGTTCTTGGCAACATACATGTAACATGTGTGCCTGGTAGGTGGTTTGCAACACACCGATTGTATGTGCCAGTTAGTAGCACCAGGCAGCAAAGTGGAGCCGTGCCAATCTCTTGCCAACGCCATGGGGCTCATTCAGAGCAGAGAAACAGCCGCTAGTAGGTGGAAGGAAATGTCCTTCATTAATCCAAACAATATTTTCTGAAGTACACTTAACCAAAGCAAAAAAAGAAACATTTTGTGGCTATTTGATGAAGTTCTTTATTAAACATGCTCATCTATCAGGTGTGTGTGTGTGTGTGTGTGTGTGTGTGTGTGTGTGTGTGTGCTTGCTTGCTTCAGTTGAGGGCAAAATGCTCAGCAAGGTCCAGTTGAACAGTATTTTGTCAGTGTATGTTTGTCCTTGGATCAGAGTCTAGATGTGTCTCTATTTATGTTTTAAAGTGTGTATGTGTGTACCCTGGCCTCCAGGCAAAGCAATGTCTAGTTCTGTGCACGTACCGTGTTCTCATTACCATTAACAACCTTGAGCTGGCCTCGTCATTAGAGGGAATTATTCTCAACCCAATCACCTATTGGTTACTCTACACTACAGAGGCCCACAGTCTGTCTTCATCCAATGGCTGTGATTTCATTGTGATTTCTCCTGAATTGCAAAGGATGAACAGTGAAATAGAGAGAAACAGGGAGGAGAATGGGAGATAGATAAATGTCACAATACTGTTTCCAGCTGGTCAGATTATTTCACATATGACCTAGTTGAGTTGTACAGAGGAACTGTTGAGAGTTTTATGTTGTCTATCTCATAACACTTAATCTAAAGAACGTGTACAAGACACAAGTCCTCCATTCTTAACAAAAAAAAGGTTGCTGTCTCACCATTTTCTGATTTCACTTCCCTTATAAAATTCTTTCATATAATGATCACATATGTTGACTGCCATGATTAAGGTTTGGTTTGGTTAAGGCAATGGTAAAATAGTGTTTACTGTTGTCTCGTAAATCTTGTCTCAAAGTCACACACTTTACTTGGGGCAGGTGTAAATGAAACTCTAAATCTAAATCTAAATTAAACTAACCAGCAGGCTGAAAGATAACATTGATTTACCTTAAAAAGCAGTCCCACTACTGGCTGCTACAACCTTATCTCAAAATATGTTGTCAACATTTTATTTAAAAAATAGATTTTTAATATAGTTGATAATTTCATGTATTCCATAAATGAACATATGGTCTCCTTTTCATTCCCTCAATGGCTTATAGGAATTCAGGATGTGGACAATATTATTATTTTTATTTTATTGCATGGCACATGCTTTTTGACCTTTCAATAAATGATACACACAAAATGATCTGTTGCCAATAAAACACTCACTGACTCATTCATTCAGTTCAACACAATCTGTCAGACAATTAATGGAAAATAAATAAAACTAAATCTTCACTGTGCAAATGATGTTACAGGAAACAGTGGATTAAGATAGTGTTAAGTTGTGGTAGAAGTTGTTTCTGGTACAGTATGGTAATATGGCTCATTTTAACAACAATATTACATATATACAGATATTGATATAACATATGACATCATTAATAATAATGTGTGCAGTCTATGTTGTGTTTGCAGATTTATGTACTAAAAAGCACTTTATGTTCTCATAATATTAATTCTTCATTATTATTCTCCATAGTCATTATTGCATGTTGTCATAAAATTTACTCTCTCATCTCTCTCACACATTTTGTATCATGCCTCTCAAAGCTTTTTTATTCTTCCACCAGTCCCTCCCTACATGTCTGTCTCCTTGTGTTGGTGGTGGTGGCTTCGCAGGTGGAGAATATGAATTACCTGGCAGGCAGACGGTGTTCTGCTTGGAAGACTGCTGTCAGCATGGTGAGGATGGATGAGGAGAGACAGGAGAGAGATGAGACTGACAGCTCCAGCCAACATTCATCCATCCCTCCCTCTTTTCCCCTCTTGTGCGCTCTCTGTGTGCCTCCACTGAAATCTTTTTTCTTTTTTTTTCCTGGGAGCAGATACAAAGAGATTTTTGCCACCACTTTTCAGGCTAAAGATAGAATGAGACCTTCACTAAAAGCAACTGAGCAAATACAGGTAATCTCAAGGAAACTCAAAATTAAAATCTAATCAAAGTCGCACTGGGCGTTTTTATTTGAGTGAGGTTCTCAGTGGTCTAACTGTAAAAATGATGCATTTACACCCCCCGTACAGTAAAATGTAAGGAGGTTTTTTTTTTTTTTTTGGAAACTGCTGCGAAAAAAAACAGCACTGAGAGAATGACACAGAACTTTAAAAACAGATGCCAGTGGCCAGAACCCAATTGCAGGCGAGCTGGAGCCAGTCCCACCTGACTTTGTGGAGTACACCCTGCACAGGTTGTTGATCTAAAACACATACAGTCCGCTTACATGCACTCAACAAGTAACTGCGGGTTACAGTCGGGCTTCTCAAGTAAGCTGACTTCTTAACTGTTATGTAAATGGGAAACCTGGTTACCATAATTGGGATAGGGGATTAGAGAAAACTAATTTGCCCCAGTACTGGTTATTTTGGTATTTCTCCTAAAGAACTCATTCAGCAGAGAAGTGAGGCTGGATGAAAGGGGAGATCATCATTACACTGCATATAACGTTTTCAAATCAAGTCCGCACAAAATTGGACTAAATCTGAAACCAACACAAAGTGCCCGGTATACGTCTAAATAAATCACTTCACTGTGTATTTCTTTAATTCAGACAGTTTGCACTGTAAAAAGGAGCTCTGTGACTGTCTGTGTGTCTCTCTCACAGCGCTCTCTGTCACCTCAAACTTCTGTAACTTTTCTGTACCTATAAAGTTGCAATCTGTGAATAATGCTTCCAAAATCAGCCCAAGGTAAGAGGAGGAGAAATCTGCTTGTTCATCATCTGCATGTATACGCAGATTTCCAGTAACCAGGTTTCTTATGTTTGTGTAAACTTTCCCGATTACCAGAGAATTCTGGTTTCTCTGAGTAACCTGGTTACTCGAGTGTATGTAGATGCACTAATAATAGACAACCATTCACACTCACACCTGTGTGACGCGCATGTCTTTGGAGTGTGGTGAGATATCAGAGTATGCAGAGAAAACCCACAGTTACCAAGAAAGCATACAAACTCTGTAAAAAGACCCGAGTCAACCAGCAGTGTCAAACCCAGAACCTCCCTGGTGTGAGGCAAAAGCACTAACCACTACACCACCGTGACACCTGCTTCACTGTAGTTTTGTTTACTATAGATGCATCCTTAACTTACTGTATTTTATCAAAAGTGTGAAAATGTAAGTTCTCAGCCATTTGGTTAGGTTTGTGACACATCTGAAGCACTGATGCAGTAAAGTATAGCATGTAATCATTTATTGCACTGTAAGAGCATGTGGCCAAAAGCTTTTATTCTCTAAAATGGATAAAAGAACCTCATAGTAGTTTTTTTTTTTTCTTTCAATGAATTTGGACTGTTTTAGCTTCAGTGTTCATAGTTATTTTAATTGTTACCATTTTTTTCTAGTTTTGTTCTTTTTTATTTATCCCTTTTCCTCTGTTGTCTTTCTGTCCTCAGTGTGACTCCAGTGCCGATAAGCTGAGGCAGAGGTATCAGGCGGAGCACTCATGCAGGGATCCATTAGGCAAAAACCAATTTCACACAGAGCCAATTTCATAAATATGGAGTATGGGCCCACCTTTAGCTGTGCTTGACTAGCTTTTAGAGGGATATACAAAACCATAAACATCAAGTCTCTGCCTGAGCACTCCTTGTAAATCATAGCTGAAGTGTGTGGCACAGACCTAAACACATTAAGCTGTAATTTTAACAGTTTAATGAGAAACACAATGAGCAACTCTTTTATTCAAAATCCGGACAACCCTAATAGAAGATTTATGATTAGTTTAAAAAAATAATAACTGCCTAATAATACTGTTCACTAGTGTGTTAGGTATAATGTGCTAGAGTGTTACTTTTATTTAATTTTCAGTTAGTCTGTATACAACATTTATCCAAGAATGATCTGGTCTTTATTTAATATTTTTTACTTAATATTTAATATAATATGGTAAATACAGATTTACAAGGTGCAGATAGTTATAATAGTCAAGATGGTCATACAGTACTGCCCTTTTTACCTTGTCATTCACCTATGATCACATTTCTACAAGTGCTTAGCATTTACTATTGCTCATTGTTTAATCTAGTGCATATGAAAATCACAGACACATGTTTTTGTCTCTCCACACTGCTATGGCAGATTCTAATATTCTAACCCCTTCAATTTAAAGCCCCAATAAACAAGATTTGGTACTTTTGCCATTTAATTGCCCTTGAAGTTGCAGACTGTATACACCAGTCGTAAATATAAGTATTAGCTGGCCTCCTTGATGTGTGGTTGTGTTAGTGAAGTTTTAGTTTTTGATCATGTAGATAGAGGTTCAGCCACTAGTTAAATATCTTGGGTTTAGCAAAGGTAGCAAACTTTTAATATTTTACATTTTGTGGACTTATTGTTGTAGATTTATTTTTTCATTCTACCACCCATAACCCATAATAACGGGAAAAGATAATTGTATAAATTTTTTAAAATTTCTCATTCCCATAAATATTCAGACCCTTAATTCAATACTCACAGATTCAGACAGTTTGACCTCTATGAGATGAGATTTCTATCTCAATCCAAGAGCATAGTTTTTCAATTTAAGAGCATAGTTTAATGAGTCCATGTTCAGATTTTGTTATGCTGTCTCTGAAAACCCTTTCCTCGGACTCAAAACTTCCTTGCCCGCACTCAGATTTGCTCTGCTCCTGTTCAAAACCTTATTTGTGCTCTCAGAGTTACTGTTACTCGCACAGATTAAAAACCTTGCTCCATCCACTCAGCTACTGCTGCGCGCTCTGAAAACTTCTGCTCATGGATTCTGCTGCTTGTGCTTGGATTTTCTGTTCAGATAAACTGTGATGACCCTTTCATAAATTACCGGCCAATAGAATTCAACCTGGAACTGACCAATAACGTAATGGGGGAAGGTCAGAATGCAGAAGAGGAGACTGTAGCCCAAATGTTCAGCATAAGGCACTGTAGCATAGTGCTGTTTGCGGTATGATAGCTCAGTGGGTAGAGCAGTCGTCTTCCAAGCCAAGGGTGAGTGGTTCCATTCTCATTTCCAGCAAGTTACATGTCGAGGTGTCCTTGGACAAGAAACTGAAACCCTGTAGTAGTGCTGACAACTACTGTCTGGCAGCTGTCCAAACAACAATTTCCCCAAGGGGATCAATAAAGTATTAATTATTATTATCTACGATATGTGGACACGGATGAGAAGCTGCTGTTTTGACCTTCCTGGAGTTGTACAACGTTCTATAAAGGAGTATAAATGTAAATCACCCTTGTCTATATGTCGGTGTCTCAGGTTATTAATTCCATTTGTTTTTACATTAGCATCATGGCTAACCAAGACTTATTTGTCTAATGCAACACTTTATATTTTAAATTATATTTAAGTTAAATATGTACATAATCTTGTTATTTATTGAATATGAAAGTTTTTACATCTTTCTGTAAGGATACAGGCCCAGTATGCTAGCAGCATGGCTAACACAACAGGAGAAGACATGGCTGTGAGAGTAACATTACCACCATGTGGTTAATGAACTGCCCCTTAACAGCAAACTGACTGTGGAGCATTTCCACCTCTCAAATCACCACAGAAGAGATCAGCTGTATGAAACCGGTCTGTCTGTTTGAACGAGCATTTGTCTTTCTTAAGTTTGTTTGTATTGGTTTAAGAAAATCCGCAGAATTTCTTTGGGTTACTGTTATTACTGTTTCACAGCCTGCACACACAGGAGGACTAGTACTATTAATACCAGCTGTTTATTTCTAACATAACATTAAAAACTACTATGAAAGAAATACTATTATAAAACAGATGAATAATGCTTATATTGCAATACTGGATCATCAAGATAAAACTCTGGACACAAATGGAACATGATCAGCTTCATGAAGGAGGATTTATTGTGGGGCTGTTTAGACTGCACTTTGGTGTACCTGCCAACTACTGTAACAAACACACTGCCAACCGAGTGTAGTTTGTTCTTAATAAAAACATTGAATGAACACATACTTCAACTTAGGGCGCCCATAGGTGGGGGCTGTTGTAATAAGAGAACATAATGAGACAGTTTTCATTGTTCTGGTTCTGTATGCCACCACAATGAAACTAACGAGGGTTGATGTATACTTGTCATTACGATAAGATAAGATAAGACAAATCTTTTGTCACTGTCACTTTTACAAAGGAACAACGAAATTGAAGGTGCAGTCCAGAAATGTATCATATGAGGCATAAAAGTTCATAAGACAAGAAGAGAGAAAATAAAAAACAAAACGAATAGTTATAAAAGTGCGTTTCAAATATATACAAATTGCACTTGTTATATATACAAATTGCACTGGTTGAGTTACGGTCAATATCGCACATTGGGAGAATGATATGGAGCAGTTTTATTTTGAGTTCAGGGCCATTATTGCGGTGCATATTTCACTGTGGCCCAAGGCAATGTTACTGGTAAAATGTTACATTAGACAAAGAACTCTCTGTTGTCTTTAGCTTAGCGATCAGCTAATGGAATGTGGAACATAACATGAATAACCTGAGATATCAACATGTAGACAGGCGACTGCACAGTGATTTAGATTTCTACTCTCCTCGTCTGTGTTTATCTTGTCACTTTAAGAAATCCAAGAAAATCCAAGAGTGAGCAGAAGGAGAGAAGTACAGGAAATAGAGGACAGTTTTCAACAGGAGCAGATCAAAGCGGAGTCCGGACAGGGAAGTTTTGAATCTGAGGTAAGGGTTTTAAGAGAAAGCATAACAAAATCTGAACATGAAATAATTAAAGTATGCACTCAAAATGAGAAACAATGCTCTTGATTAAAGATAGAAGATTCCCTTCATAGTTCCTTGCTTTCTGACACATCTTCTCCATCAGATTGAATAGGATGCATTTATGAACTACCATGTTCAGGTATCTCCACCCACAGCTGGGTCAAGCCACTCGAGTGTGGTTTTGGCTTTATGCCTCAGGTCATTGTGCTAAACTGTTGCCTCACTCTCAGGTGGCGTGCACTCCACAGTCGCTTTTTTTCAAGGACTTCTTTGTATTTCACTTTATTGATTCTTCCCTCAATTCTGACTGCCTCTGCTGATAAAAGGAATCCCTATAACATGATACTGCCACCACTGTAGGGATGCTATTAACCAAGATGTTTAACAGTGCCTATAATGTTTGCCAGACATAGTGCTTAGAATGACCATCAAAATTGTTTTCCTCACACTGTCAAAGAACATTGAATGCTGTTTGGCAAACTCCAGGTGAATTTTTCAATTCAATTCATCTTTATTTGTATAGCGCCAAATCATAACAAAGATCATCTCAAGGCACTTTACATAGCAAG
>JAUMHL010000014.1:15332809-15350456 GCA_032362345.1 Sandelia bainsii
AAGTTAACAACATGCAATGATGGCATGATAGTGGACAGGGAAAGAGAGAAGAAGAGGAGAGGAGCTCAGTGTATCATAGGTGAACTGTCATATAACTTGTACTCATACTGGCTTTTATCTAACCACTCTACCATGAAGGCCTGATTGATAGCACTCTGCATTATTGCAGATTATTCCATCTCTGCAAAGGTTATGTGAAATTCTGATAGTGACAATTAGTTGTTTTTTTTCCATCTTCCTGACTAAGGCCCTTTGACTATTACTATACAGAGGTGTTGCTTTTCTAAACTACACTAGCCAGAAAAAAACTGGAAACACTAAGACATTATTGGATTTTTACACTGAAGTGTACAAAAATGGATACCACAACAAAGAACCCTTCATTTTGCAGCATGACAGTAACCCCAAGCATTTTTCCTCTCAGTTTTCTCTTGGCGATCACTGTACAAATCTCATAATAACACTACAGTATCACGTTATGACGTAAAATTACAATATCACGTTATAACATAAAACTACAGTATCACATTATAACGTAAAAGTACAGTATCACGTTATAACATGAACTATATCTCGTAATAACGTGAAAATACAGTGGTGTAAAAAAGTGTTTGCCCCCTTCATGATTTCTTATTTTTTTGTATGTTTGTCACACGTAAATGTTGCAGATCATCAAACAAATTTAAATATTAGACAAAGATGACACAAGTAAACACAAAATGCAGCTTCGAAATGAAGGTGTTTATTATTAGGGGGGGAAAAAATCCAAACCTAGATGGCCCTGTGTGAAAAAGTGATTGCCCCCTTAACCTAATAACTGGTTGGGCCACCCTTAGCAGCAACAACTGCAATCAAGTGTTTGCGATAACTGGCAATGAGTCTTTTACAGCACTGTGGAGGAATCTTGGCCCACTCATCTTTGCAGAATTGTTGTAATTCAGCCACATTGGAGGGTTGTCGAGCATGAACAGCCTTTTTAAGGTCATGCCACAGCATCTCAATCGGATTCAAGTCAGGACTTTGACTAGGCCACTCCAAAGTCTTCATTTTGTTTTTCTTAAGCCATTCAGAGGGTGGACTTGCTGGTGTGTTTTGGATCATTGTCCTGCTGCAGAACCCAAGTGCGCTTCAGCTTGAGGTCACGAACAGATGGCCGGACATTCTCCTTTCGGGACCTCTTGGATGTGTTGTCGCTGTGCTCTTGGGGTAATTTTGGTCAGCTGGCCACTCCTGGGAAGGTTCACCACTGTTCTATGTTTTCGCCATTTGTGGATAATGGCTCTCACTGTGGTTCGCTGGAGTCCCAAAGCTTTAGAAATGGCTTTATAACCTGTTCCAGACTAATAGATCTCAATTACTTTGTTTCTCATTTGTTCCTTAATTTCCTTGGATCGCGGCATGATGTCTGGCTTTTGAGGATCTACTCCACTTTGTCAGGTAGGTCCTATTTAAGTGATTTCTTCACTGAGAACAGGTGTGGCAGTAATCAGGCCTGGGTGTGGCTAGAGAAATTGAACTCCGCGTTCCAAAGATGTGATACACCACAGTTAATTTATGTTTTAACAGGGGGGGCAATCACTTTTTCACACAGGGCAGGTTTGGATTTTTTTCCACTTAATAATAAACACCTTCATTTAAAAACTGCATTTTGTGTTTACTTGTGCTATCTTTGTCTAATAGTTAAATTTGTTTGATGATCTGAAACATTTACGTGTGACAAACATACAAAAAAATTGAAAAAATTACGAAGGGGGCAAAAGGTGGCAGCAATATGCGGAAGTCTGGTGTCTGCAGGCAATTTTTGCCCAGCCTCTCTTCATGTCATTCAACAGCAGATTAGGTCTTGGTTCTGACTGCGCCACTCCAAAAGGTGGATTTTGTGTCCTGCTGCATCACCCAGCTTTGTCTGAGCTTTAGCTTGCAGAAAGTCACTCTGACATTGTCCTGTCGCATACCTTGATAAACTTGGGAATTCATTTTGTCTCTCCACAAGACATTTTACGAATAGTGTTGTGGAGTGTCAAGGTGGCATGCTATAATAAATTCTTGGAGAGCAAAGGCTTCCTCAGTGGTGCCCTGCTGTGGATACAATGCCTGTTCAATGTTTTTACATATGGTTGACTCATGAACAGAGATGTTAACAAGCTCCAATGAATCCTTCAAGTCTGTAGGTTTAACTGTGTTAGCTCCACAATTCTTTTTCACTTCATTGAGCATTGCTTTGTGCTTTTGGTACCAAATCGTCTCAATTTATAGACTGTTTCTCTAACTGTAGACTGATGAATATCTAAACTCTTAAAGGTTATTCTGTAGCTATTTCCAGCTACATGCAAATCAAAAACTCTTGATCATAGGTCTTCTGAGATCTCTTTTTTGCAAGGCATGGCTCACATCAGCTGATGCTGCTGATGAGTAGTACACAGAGTGTTTTCATAAGTCAAGGTAGTTCTAAAACCACACTTTCATTCTTGTTTAAACAATTGGACATTGGGTTTGCTAACTTCTGACTTCAGTTGGCGCTTAGTGACAGAAGCCTTATTCACTTACTTTTTCCATCATCACTTTGTATGTTTATTGGGTGTGTTCAATAAAGACATGAACGATCATGACTTGTTGTCATGTTTTATCATCTTAGAAATAGTTTGTTGATATTTGTGACTTTGGTGTAGATCAGATTTTTTTACGACCAAGCTATGATAGGTCTCTCAGGCTGACCTATCAACAACTATAGGTGTGTAAGTGTTTCCAGACTTTTTCTTCTTGTATATCTAATCATTTCAATTGGGAAGTGAAATTTTATGTTCCACAGCAGGTTGTATATTTCAGTTTTTTAATTTTTAATACATTTCTGAACATTTCTAAAAATGTATTACTATACTCAAGTTATTAAATCTACACTGGTGGGCAAAATGACAGTTGTATACATTGAAAATTAAATCTACAAGCCATTGTGTTCTCTCCTTAAGGGCAAGACTCATCTTGAGATTGTGGCTCAGTGAAAAAAAGGCTGTTTTAAAATGTGATTATCAAAGAAAGCTTAGAAATTTGAGTGGAGTGATGAGGTTAACAGAAAAGAGCTTAAAGGGGAAAAATGGACCTCACTATCTCATTTTAAGTGGAACTTTGCAACACAGACAGGGCAAGGCTGAAGGGACCTTCTTTAAACTGAACAATCCAGGTTTAAGCCATGTACTGGCATGAGGAAAGATACTACTTTACAATATGTGTGGAGGGGCGTCCACACAAATTATTATTCCTAACGCTATTATTATTAGAGCTGCTGTCATTGTTATAACATTCACTTAGTTTCCTGGTTAGCACTTCACTGCAACATTCAGCATGTCATGCATGTTTTGGTTGTTCCCGATGTTCAGATCCACTTCTTCTGGAAAAAGGGTCATAATTATAGAGTGATAAAAAGCATTAGAGAAGACTTAATGTAAAAGGTTACTCATAATTACATTTACCTCTTAATGGTTTGAAGTGTAACTCAGGACTCAGATTAACAGAGTTACATAATGCTTTTCAGGATAAAGGATGTTTTTTCACAGCATACACCAAACACAGTACAGCTCATCTCAGGCTTTACAGTACTCACACACCAGGAAAATGCTCAACGTGTTTATTTCCACCATCCAGAACCAGTTTTCTCTAAAATGAACATCTAAGGCCCCACAGGAATAGGATTATCTTGAGATTTTAGGTACAGAATTGCTGAACTCCTACTGTATGGCAGAGGTACAGCAACATCAAGGCACAGTGAAACAACTGAGGAAATGCTGCATGTTTGAGGCCTTCACCCTCTCAGGCTGACCTATCTGGTTTACATTCCCTCCTCTAAACCAAAACTACTCTTATATCTTTATGTGACCCTGAAGTCATATTTCTTCTAAGCTTGTATTGAAGTTTTTAAGAGAGTATTTTCCACCACAAAGTTGTGTTTACAATGATCTGTACTCAGGAAGTCGGTCAGTCTTCTTTTGAAAATTCACCTCATATTCAAAGGTCTCTGTTTTGGTGGCAGAGATGCTCATTGCTCACTCTCTTTTTGTTCCAAAGCTCATGACAGAATTCCTTGACCTCTTGTATGATTAGTCAAACTGAAAATTGTGCAAAGGAACAGCATATAGCAACAATAACAATGCTGCTGAAGGGCATATGTGAAACCTGAGTTTGCAACATTTGAGCTTTAAACTCAGTTGTTGTACTGAAGGAGAATTTTGAATTTCTCAGCCAGTGAATGAGCCTTTACAAAACTCTACCACACAAGTAGCACATTACTGAGCTACATAATCCTGAGACAGCATATGACTCGAAGAATGATACAGCCTAAATAGTTAACTGATAGTACTTGTTTGGAAAAGAAATGTTGATTTGCTGTGACAGTTTCCAGATTTTCTTGAGATATTTTTCATTCTTTAGCTTCAATGATATTGTATATTACTGAATAAGCCCAATGCACACATTATGATCATGTCGTTGGCTTTGTGTTAAATACTGTATATTGCCAGTGTTTTGTATAAATGATTCCCTGTTTGACTTTTGCAATGGTGACAGTTACTGTTGCTGAGAGTCAGTGCAAGGCCTCACCATATGGGGATATCAGCATCAGTGAAAGAGGGTGGGCTCCACACATTTGTGCTCTGAAGAGATGTCCACACTCATTAACAGCAAGCAGAGCATCTCTGCAAGGGAGAACAGCAGGGGGGAGTGGATGAGAGCAGGAGGCATTGAGCAGTGGAGAGACTACTAAGCTATCATAGTAAGGGGCAGAATAATTTTGAAATTGTATGCATTAAGGCAACATTACATTGGCTTGTATCAAGTGTACTTGAACTGAGGTGGTGTGGAAAATAGCTATATATTCCTTTTATGTCCTTACCTCACCTTTAATTAAAGGGTCATGCTCACTCTGTCAGCTGTACATCTTCTATATCTTCTTCTATTTGATATTACTGATATTTACATATATTTTATATATTTCATATTGTACTTTTATCTTAGAAATGCTATATAAATTTGGGTTTTGTTAAATAAACAGTGGCAGAAATTGTAAGATTTGTTTGGTGATACATTCTTGAAAGACTAATAAAGCCAAGTTTTGTTGCCATTAACCATATCAAACATGATAAATTCAGCAGTGAAAATCATTTTAGCCTCCAACAACTAAAGACCATCAATTCTGTCACTAAGAAAGTGAGCCTGTCACTAAGTAAGCCTGTATTCTCCAGCCATCAGACAACCCACTCAAAAATGTGAGGAGTTCAAGATCAAGAGTATAAAACTACAGAGCACCCCACAAACACACACAAACTGAATATTTTTCTTTGAAGCACCTTACTGTCAATCTCAGTTACTACAAACTTTAAATTGGCTCTCTAGCTAACAGTGTGCATCCTTTTTATAAACATGGAGTAATTATGCTAAGTTTCAAAAAGTCCAACATTGCTATACATCTTTCTGCCATAAACCAATATAAGATGTTGTGTAAGTCAACATTCCTGTCCAAACAGTATAGTAAATATTAATTCTTTATTATTAATTGCTAGGAATTATATTTTATATATTTATGTTTATTTTATATATTATGTCTTTTGATGTAGTCTGTCCACACACAGCACTTTAAAAGGTACATTCAGCAGCTGCAGAAACAGGATTGGTGCTATTGCATTTTGTGACACCACCAACCACAGTGTTTTATTAAATCTGCCTGCATGACTGGGTTTATCTCACTGCTTCTGCCCTTGACTGTTTTGACTTTCAGATCAGACATGCTCATCCTCATCTGTAAATATCAGCTACGGGGTGCCCCAAGGTTCAACACTGAGTCCTCTTGTTGTTTGTAAAAACCTTTATTTAACGCTGTAAATGTAACATATCATTTCACTGTTATGCATAGGATTCACAGTTTTACTTATCCATGAGCCTGACCCTCCTCCTCCTCCACCTGGCATTTTCTTTTTCTTTTTGGTGGGCCCAAATCCACTTCTAAAAGCAGGAGTTTACTTGAAACAAACTACTTCCTATGATATGTTGTAAGAGGGTCTATGGCCAAAAACAAAGGTGGGGAGGGGGGAGTCTGCCATCATGAAGAACAGGGAGAAACAATAATTGTTAAAACAGTTCAAGTACAATTCAGAATGTATGACTGCATCACACAAATGGCACTGTTTCCCTTTGCCATGGAGTATTAAATTAAAAATGGCACAAGCTGCTTGGCAGTTCTTCTAGATGTTGTGTTGTTTCTTCTAGATGAGTACATTTACTCAAGACTTAAGTAGAAAACTGTACTTTAATTTTGAGGCATTTGTACTCCAGTGTACAGGATCAGTTCCACTTTGTTACTTTACTTTATTACAATTCAGAGGAAAATATTGTACATTTTACTCACTTTTCACATTCATATGACAGCTTCAATCACGTGTTGCTTTGCAGATTCAGATTCTCATCATAAAATAATCCAATAAGAATTAATATTTTAATGTATTATTAAGGAATAGCCACATGTCTACAAAGTGGTTAAAATCATCTCCATCTTTACCAGCTGTTGTTTTGGTTTCACACTAAATCTCTATAGTAATACAGATCTTTGTGCCTATTTTTTATTTTTATTGTTAGGAAGTTTTCTTTGCCATATTTTTCACTTTGTTTGGTGCTGAGGAGGGAACCGAAGGGCTGCCCAAGAGGACTGCTTCCTACGGCAAGAGATTGGGTGATGTCAGTTGACCTAGAGAGGCAGCTGAAGATCCCATCGTACATCACCAAATCTTCCTTGAGACCAGACATCATCTTGGTCTCAAATGCCACACAACAGCTGATCCTTCTGGAGTTGACTGTGCCTTGGGAAGAGAAGATGGAGGAGGCACAGGAGAGGAAGAGGGCTAAATATCAAGAGAGAGGAGTGCTGCAGGAAGGGTTGGAGGACCAAATGTATGCCAGTCGAGGTGGGATGTAGGGGCTTTGCAGGCCATTCCCTCAGCAAGGCTTACGGAGTCCTGGGCATTACGGGTCACAGCAGGAGGAGAGCAATCAGGACCAACGTAGAAGCAGCGGAGAAGGCATCCAGATGGCTCTGGCTAAAAAGGGGGGATAAGTGGGGTCTGAGCCACTTGGACACAGGCCAGGGCTTGATCAACCCTGGTCGGGTCACCTGGCAGAGGGTGTCTGTTGCAAGACCCGAAACACCCAGTGAAGCCAGGATACAACACTGATGATGTGTCCAAGTTAGTGCATCAGGCGTAGATGTATGCAGAACGGTGGCAGTTTACAGCACCAATGTGAAATGAGTTCACAGTAAATATATCTTATCCTTTTAAAAAGGAGATTTTTGCTGCTAACTAAACCAAATTGAAGAAATGAACTGGATGTTGGATGACTCTTCACATGAAATTCGCACAAATACGGATTTTGAAGTCATTCTCTCCTTGAATCTGCACATGAAATAAACTTAACAAGGTCTGAACATTTTAGATGTCTGCAGAAACGTTATTTATGGGGCATATGTGGAACAAATCAGGACTAGACTTGTACATTCATGCATTGAGTTTAATAGTGTTTAAAATACTTGTTTTCTTAGTGAAGTGTGAAAGTGTCTTACATCATGTGTAAAAAATCTGAAATGGTACTTCTAATTGCTGTGGAGTACTTTGTGTACATCTACCACCACTGGTTACATCACAGAACAGACCTCGTCCACTGTTTAGTTCTTAAGCTTTTATTATCAAGTGTGGACAGCAAAAAGAAGATGGCATTGCCATTCCATTGATGAGAGACGCAAATGTTGTAAATCACCTATACAGAAAGATAACATGCTTTTAAATATGGCAACATATCATTTTTGAGAAATACAAGCTTTACCAAAAAGAGGTAGAGGCATAGTTTCAATATGGCTCAAATACAAGGGAAGAACTAGGGATCAGATTTAACATTAGCCGATGGTGAAATATTTACTTGGCCTAGATTCATATCTAATGAGTTTAAAGAAACGGTTATGCAACAGAGCCAGTGTTAAATCTTTAATGTTGTGTTTGTTAAATTAGTTCATCTTGTTGCTCTCATACAGTACAAAGCATCTGAAGAGTTTAGAATTAGCTTCTTAAGCTTTGTTGTTATGCAACATTCCCGTAGTCGTCCACTGAATATAAACGGATTGAATCCATCAATTTCAGTCATGTCATTCTGGGCTTATCATCCAATATGCCATCTGCAGAATGACTTCAAATGGTGTACAGTGGTGTTGCAATTATTAATTATGCAATTTTACTCAAACTTCTACAGCTGCCTGATAAGTTAGAAGTTTTCCTCCATATGTCGACAAGGCCCGTCTCTGAGGAAGCCGTTTGGTGATATGAGCAGCGCTGAGCCATTGTTCCTACATGTCTCTAATTAGCTGCAAGTATGCCAGCTCTATTCATGTAGCTTGTCTTAAAGTCCCACACTTTAAGGAACCCACTCACCACTCATCTGTGCAGATCTGTACCCTAGGGTCGTGAAAAGAAAGCATGGATGAAACACAGAGACCCATCTTGGCGGGGGAGCTTTTGATGAGCCTAATAATGCAACAAAATCTGTCATGAAAGGATTTTTGATTCTGTTTTTTGGGCTTTTTTCCTGGGCCAACTGTCTGTGTCACTAAGGACAAAGTGGCAGAAGATGAGTAGCTTTGAGACTAATATAGCCACATAGTTCGTGTGGCTCAAGTGACTCTACTTTGTAAAATGTGCTTTTGTTGTGTCATTTTCAGAGTGTGTTCAGAGTTTGACTTTATTCATGTTCATCAACAATGACGACTAACCCTGCCCCAATCAAAAAGAAAGATGATACAGTTGCCACAGGTGCAGAATCAAATAAAATGTTCCATTATGTTTGAAACCTGAGACTGCTTTTAATGTTGAGTCATGGTAATTTTATTATTCTTAATCCAAATATTGTATTATGTCTTTTTATGTTTTTTTAGTTCTTGCTGATTTTGGAATTTTTAAGCTGGTTTCACCAACTTGGAACCAGTTTTTAAATGAAACCCATCCCTAGTGTGTTAGGATGCAAGTTTTGTGCTTGCACATGTAGACATGACACTCCAGCTTTCAGCAACAAGTCTTATGCCAACTGTTAACAAGAGCACCCAGGCAAAAAGTAGAATACTGGGGCATGAGAACACCTTAACCTTAAATGTGTCTTCACCATAATAAGGTATATATCTATTTATCTACCTGACATGATGACACAATCATCATTTAGTCACTGTAATCAAAGTTTTGCAGTGCAGGGTGAATCTGAGGATTAGAGGATAGATATGAGGATTTTAATAATGTTGTTTTTCTATACAGTTCTCGCGCTGATTCTATATTATTTATGTCTATTGTTTTTTGTGTTCTTTTTAAGAGAATACTATCAAAATTTTGTTGTACAACCTACAATAAAATACTTATAAACACTGAATGTGTTCATTTCATTACTTATTCACCTCTATTAGGTATCACTATCAAAGACAGCTTGGCAATGCCACCAGGTGAACATTTGCTTGTTAGCTACAGGTATCATCATCATTAGGTTCCCTGTGGAGCTCTCTTGTAAACAAACAACAGCTATGTTTGCATTCAGTTTTACTCACTCAAACTCAGTATGTGTATCCTTGCGGTCTAATAAACATACTGAATGCATTTCCTTCCTCATAAAACATCTGCAAAGACGTCTACTGTATGTAGATGTGTGTCATTTATGTGGACAGTTCTGCTGAACAGCACTAAAGGTCAAAAACACGGTATCATTTAACTGCTGTACTTATGCTCTTCTCTCAGGTAGCCCACCAGTTAGTTAAACACTGTGCTGTTTTAGTGCTGTGTTTTTGACTTAGTCTACCTGTATGATTTTGTGATATGTTTTCACATACATGACTAGCAACTGGTATTATCAGTATTTGTACCATTTTCTGCAAACTCTCTGAAGACTAGCCATGTGGTGCATCTCAAATCTCTTAGCATTCCTCACTCTACCATCCTTTACAGATGTCTTGTACTAGACGGCTCTTTATTGGAGGCTAATCGGAATTATCTGAAACCATATCGCAACACCGGCGCAATTTAATTGTTATATCATCATTTGCATTCAGCAACATTAAGCTGAAAATGTCCGTCAGGTAGAAATATGCAATACATTTACATAATTTACATTTGTGTAAAACATAAGGTTCAATAAATCTTTTCTACAAAACATACTATAAAACATTATAATCATAACCTGTATTACGCTACTGAATAATGAATTTACAAATAGAATACCAGTAAATGCAGAGGCAAATAATCATGCTATGAAAACCTAAAAGTGTTGTCGCGGTTGGAAATGATGTGCTCATGTGCATCCAGTGAAACACTGACAGTGTGGTCAGACTGATGTGAGCATAAAAAAATACTGAACATTTAATAAATTTACAGATGTTTGTCAAACAAAATATATTCAAATGTACAGACAGACTGAAAAAATAAAAACACACTGTACTGATGGTGATAACTATGCATCCTATTTATTATTTGGACATTGAGTATATGGACAAATACAAACTCCAAGCCTCTGTCTGACTGACAGCTGATCTAGCTGAGCCGCCATCATCAGAAACAGTCAGTTCTGATGACACTTAAAAATAATAATTAAATCCCTTCTAAAATATAGCTACAAGAAAGTCTAACAAAACAATTCATTCCCAATATCAGGGTGGATATATAATACCAGATACTGCATACTGTACTCTAATTAATAAAGTACTAATAAACTCATAGTGAAGTGCAGAGGTGCAGTGGTTGGAGGTTTTAAAACATAATCCTGTATGCATATTTTAGAGCCTTGCTGTGGGTTTCTGCATGTGTGTGTGTGTGTTGGAGGGTGGGGGACAGCACAACTTATCTTTGGCATTCTACACAAAGCCTGAGTTACAACCTTATTGTACTGTACAGGGAAATCTCCCCTACACCAACAGAATACTGACACCAATCCACCACGACATTTAATTGCCACCCCCACTCACTAAACAAGGGGTGTGATTGAGCTTAGGGAAAGTTTTGTTGTGCTGATTGCAAAACATACTCTTTAAAGCCCTCATTCTCAGAGTCCTCCCTTGAAACCTGGTGGGTAAAAAAAACATAACAAAGGGGAGTTTGCCTTCACTGCCGTTTCTCTTGTACAGTGTTCTTAATTTTCCCTGAAGAAAGTAATTCAAAAGGTATAATTTAAGTTGGCTCATCAAGCTACTTTACAAATACGGTGGATTTAATGTGATTGTGCGGTACAGTAATTAGTGTGTGAGGCTCAGATCCTACATTGTAAAGACATACACAGAGATCCCACCATTTAGACCAGCCAACTTCTGATTATAAGGATTTAGGAGTCATTGTGAGCAGACTCTGAACACTGCAGTCATATAAAAGAAGTTGACAGTGTTGTATTTGTGATACACCACAACCGGCTGCTGTGCTTATATACATGTAGCTAACAGTATGGTAGCCAGTAGACCAGTAAATGGAAATTTGTTAATCATTTGCAAATTATCATTGCTACGTGGATATCTTTTAAATTTGTCATCATCAACTAAGGTTAGTGGCCCAATTGCTTAATTTTACACACAATGTGGACTTAAACCCATGTAGTCAGCATTGTGAAGCTTTTTAACCACAACTTTATAAGCAGATCCACATATATTGTATGTGTAAAATCTATCCATTATTCTAGACAGTATAAAGCTCTGCAAATGATTCTAAAACTCATGAGGTGAATGGAGGCTATCAAACAACAGGTCATTGGGCTGTAGCAGCATGGAAACACATAATCATTTCTGTACAGACGGCAACTCAAACTGTTTGATGGTTTGAGAAACAATTAAGCTGCACAATCACTTTTGGAAGGAGGTACTATTAGAGCTAATAGTGTGGTGTCTTGCTGTCAGGATGGTATTTAAGAAATATCAAAACAGGGCAGACTATAGCTTAGGCTCTGTAAAAAGACTTGCCCTTCGGATCATATTGTATAAACTTTAAAAGTGTGTGTTAATTTGTGTACATGGTATTTGTGTCTTATCAGCATTGTGGGGGCGTAAATCTGACTGGAGACTCACCTGTGGGAATGTGGCGTTCCTCATGGGGACAAGCATAATCACAATAATGTTTAATAGATGTGTTTAACAATAGTAATAGTTTGTCTTATTAGCTTAAGCACACTACCTTTGTCTGTACTTGCGATTTATGGTTTTAAAAAACAGCCCTTTAACATCCTTTTGTGCACATTTGCACACATGGTGATTGGCCAGTAAGTACCATGTAACTCATTCCGCAGGGATGCACCGTCTTCAAACCCTACTTGCTCCTCACCTCCATAAATAATTCATTTAGCACAGCATGAAAAACGCATGTCAATTAACCAGGTTTATTTTTTCCCCCTAATCAAAAGCAGCGGGTCTCTTGTCATGCCAGCTAGAGAAATCTGCATTATTTAGCATTTCTGGACATGTCTGCTCTGACTACATGACCTCATTCTTCTGTTAAAAAAGGGGAGAAAGAAAAGCAGGAACAAAGTCTGACTGTGTCAAATATTCTGTTTGATTTAAGCAGGCATATCTTTTTATTTTATTAGTTGGGATAGATTTGAAGTTTGCCTTCTGTGTTACAACTGTGATTGACTTTAATTTACATGACTCCTTTACAAGCTCTCATGTTTTACTGTACGTACCAACTTTAGCTCCTGTCTGTAATTACTGAAGCTCTTCAAGGAGCTAGCTTGCATTTCCCCCGCCTGCCTCAGCATGTAATGACCAACAATACAACCAAGTGGCTACACATTTACTTAAATCAATTTACAGGATTTACACATATGGGGAAAACAGTTCATGTAGCATAAGCAGAGGTTGGTAGTAACGAGTTACATTTACTCCTTTACATTTACTTAAGTAACTTTTTGAAAAAAAATGTACTTCTAGTAGTTTTGTTGCACCATACTTTTTACTTTTACTTGAGTAGATTTGTTGTCCTGTGTTTTGGGATTGTCTGTTCACGAGACGTTGTCCAGTGAGCGGAAACAGTTCACCTGTAAACTATGATGATTTTGTGGCTTTATTTGAGCTGCCAGAGAGGAACACACCGGGCTTCAAAGCGGCTGTAAGACACATTTAGTAATTTGTGCGCACGGTTTAGTTTTTTTCTCTTCCGTGGCACCTCCCGGGCTCCGTAGGAAATTTTGTTTGTCTGATTACATCATTTCTAAATAAAAATAAATCAGACATTGCAATCAGTTACTCACTACTTGAGTAGTCTTTCACCGAATACTTTTTTACTCTTACTTGAGTAATTTTTTGGATGACTACTTTTTACTTATACTTGAGTATTATTTTGATGTAACGCTACTCTTGTACTCTTGAGCACAATTTTTGGCTACTCTACCCACCTCTGAGCATAAGTAGCCATATGCACAGGCAAGTAGACATAACTCAGCTCAAAACTCAGGATAGACTACATCTCCAGTTGCAAGATATTTTGCAGTAGAAGTATCATAAAATCGAGATATACTGGCTTCGTCTGTAGCTTTTGACTGAATCACACAGTCCTCTTCAAGAGATTGTGTTCAGTTGCCATCATAATTTAGATGATCAAACTTTTATGATTGCAAGAACTCTGCTACTTATCATGCATCCATTTTGACTTAAATGTTGAAGTTGCGAGTTCATTCTTGAGTTTGGACATAAAAAGGTGAAAATCTGACCTCAAGGTCAAGTTATTTAAAATGTCTTTCTATCTACTTTAAGTAGTAAAATATTAAAAGGAAATTTGTCAGTGGCACAGTTGAAGCAAAGATACTGAAAAAGGTGAAAGAGGCAGGCGTCCTTAAAACAATGGGATGTGAGTTATTGTAGTTTAGCGACACAGTCAGCTGTTGCAGCAGAGACAGCGGCTGTGACACACAGCTCATGGAGGCGATTAAGGTGCAGTGTTTAAAACCAGCACCTGACTGCTGCAATTTGCATGAAAAATCATACTCCCATAAGTATAAGTCATACCTCAGTTAAAAGGCAAATTTTTACTTGTTTAAATAATGTGGTCACTAAAGAGCACGTTTGCATGTGTGTGGTATATACCTGTGACATTAACTTTAAACTCCAGTTACTATATTCTTCCATATGTTCTTCAAGTCCCGACTCTGTAAGGTCACAGAGTGGAGCCATAGTGCTTAAATTAAATCTTTCACTAATCTTGAAGCATTTAATGTTAAAACTAAAGGTTGAATAAAATTTTTACCTCACTAAACCAAAGATGTTATTTTGGTTTACAGTCATTTCTTTTATTTCCTTTCCCTAGGAAGACATTGTGTCATAGGAGCTACGACCTGGTTTAGTGCCAGCAGACCCAAAACAGAACATGAGTTTTTCATAATAACAAAGTATGGTTAAATTTAACAACACTAAATTTTAATCAAATTGGGATTTGTAGAAATACTGCTCAAGATATAGAAGTCTAGCCGGGAGTTATGAACGGCAGCCTTGTTGCTTGGTTACAGTGCCTGCAGTGAAACGTGACTCTGATGGCCCTGGGCTGCTGAGGTAGAATTAGCTCAACTGAACAGGATTTGAGACTTTGCTTATAGAGATTTTTATATTTTCTCTGTGTGTGATCTAGATGAAAGAAAGGAAAAATGTGTAATTTTTCTCTCGCAGTCAAATATCAAAGACAAGAAAATCTGAATTACAGCCTGGAAATAACATTAAAACAAAAACTGTTAAAATGCTCACTATAAGGTGAAACTACAACTGTTGAGGAAATGCAAAGTCAAAGATAACTGATTTTGCATAATCTGTCGACATTTCCAAAGCCGTTATCAATCAGCTACATTCCCTTATGGAATTATGGTGAATTGAAGTATAAAAAGGCTGTTGTAAAAATAAAAAAAATCATGATGGCCAATTAAGACTTCAGAAGCTGCAGCATTTTTGTCTGTATTTTTTCATATTTGTTTTACTCACCATCTGTCCACATGTATTTCCTTTTATGTTCATACCCTAACATAAATATACCTATAGACTAATAATAATAAATAAGTAAACTAACTGTTCCCTAACTGGCACTCAGGTCTGATAAAACTGAAGCTCTGTCTCTGCACACACTCTGCTTTCAATGTCTTCTCCCTGACTTAGCCATTTTGCTTACTTTGTACCTCACTTTTAAATCGTTTTGGATAAAGTATCTGCCAAATGACTTCAATGCCAAATCTAATAAAAACATATATTTTTTTATTCATAATTTTAGTGGCTCACTCAACCCGGTGCAGGTCACAGGGCTATAGTATTACATGTAACATCTCTACCACTGAGTAGTGCTAATGAGGATGATTCATTACTGTATCTTCTGGTGGAGAAGTGTAATGAGATTAACAGTGAAACCACATTCATTGTGTAGAAAGGAACTGACGAAGAGTTTTTTTAATCTTTAATGTTTTTTTCATATTGATTTTGCTTAATCAAAGGAAAATGCTGAGGTGTTCAGTTACAGTTAGAAGATGAGGCAGAGGACTGAAGCTGGTCACCTGGGTCAAATAGCTGGAGGCAGGTTGCCAGGAATTTGCAGGTAAATCAATGTTAAGACTCTTTGGAGAATTGTGTCTGAAGATGTTCAGTTTAACTGAACTGAAACAGTTATGTTAGTGTAACATATTAACATTACATTAACATTAAAGTCATAATATATCTGGGAAGCATGGTATAGGAGTGGTTAACTCTCCCACCTTACAGCTGGAAGGTCATGGGTTTGAATCAGTAGACCAGATTTCTCACCACTGTCCAAGACATGCAGATTAGGTGACTCCTTCCCAGTGGCAGCTAGGATTGGCCCCAGCCCACCTGCGATGTTTAACAGACTGGCACATACAGTGGTGTAGATAATGTAAGTATGATACAGTGGGCTTTAAAAGTCTGAAACAACATTTGTTTGCAATAGGAATCAGAGAGGCTTTCCTAGTGGCAAATCATAGATAAAAAGGTTTCTAAGTAGGCACTGTATGGCATTCTAAAAAGCTTTGCAAAACTTGAATCAGCTGTATCCAAAGCACGATCAGGCAGACTGAATGTGGCCACACCAAGATCAATACATAAAGCTTTGTTCCCTGAGAGATAGAAAAATAACTTCATCACAGACACATAATCAGCTAAATAAGGAACAAGACTCCAATCACCAAAAGTTTTGTCAAAAGAAGGTTGTAGACCCTGCTGAAGATAGGTGTGCATGTAGAAGCCTGATCATATGAAACTGCTGTACTGATTTCAGTTTTCACAGCCCTGCTGAGAGAGTAGCAGCAGTTGTCCTCAACTCATGAGTGATGCAGAGATCAAAAAGTGGCCAGTAGTACAGTATGCCACTTCTAGAGTAAAGATACTCTTAAAAAAATGGACAGCGATACAGTGGCCTTTTCTAGCTTTCAATTTTACTTTAAAGCATCTTCAGGAGGAGGCATAGCAAAGATACCACTTCTGCTTTAGTGGCACATGTTGATTCCTTAGTGGTAGTTATGGTTCTTGCTTTCCACTGAGATACACCCTTTCCTAACAGAGGATGCCACTTACAACTGATGTGCCACTCTTGTGTCTCAACAGTAGCTAACATTACACTGTCAGAGCAGTACGTACATACAGTGCTGTGGAAAAAGTATTTGCCCCCTTCCTGACTTTTTATTATTTTACATCTGAGTCACACTTAACTGCTTGCACCACCCATTTATGACAACTGGTAATCAGTCTTTCACGTTGCTGTGGAGGAATTTTTTCCCACTCTTCTTTGCAGAATTGTTTTAATTCAGCCACACTGGAGCGTTTTGGAGCAACAACGGCCTGTTTAAGGTAATGCTACAGCATCTCAATCAGCTTTAGGTCCAGGCTTTTACTAGGCCACCCCAAAACCTTAATTTTTTTTTTTTTTTTCTTCACCCAAAGGTCTTGGGGATAATACAGATGTTTCTGGGAAATGTAAGATGAGCATTTGTGTTCTTTTTGGTCAACAGTGGCTTTCTCCTTGGAACTCCTATGGATGCCAATGTTTGCCCAGTGTCTTTCTTACTGTTAAATCATGAACGCTTATCTTAACTGAGGCAAGTGAGGCCTGCAGTTCTTTAGATGTTGTTCTCAATTCTGTGCTCTTGGAGTAATTTTAGTAGTCTGGCCACTCCTGAGTCCCAAAGCCTTAGAAATGACTTTGTAACCCTTTCCAGACTGATACATGTGATCTGTTCTTGAATATCTTTAGATTTCTTTAGATTATGTGTTGCTTTTTGAGATGTTTTAGCTTCACTTTGTCAGACAGCTTCTATTTAAGTGATTTCTTGATTCAACAGGTCTGGCGTTAATCAGGCCGGGATGTGGCAAGTGAAACTGAATTCAATAAATTGTAATCACAGTTCATGATGTAGCAAGGGGGAACATTTCTTTTTCACATAGGGCCAGGCAGGTTTGGACAACTTTTTTCCTTTAATAAATGAAATCAGGATTTAAAAACAATATACAGCTCTGGAAAAAATGAAGAGACCACTGCATGAAAGCTGTGATTGCAAATCGTGGTTATTCCACCAAATATTGATTTCTGAACACTTCCTAAGTTAAATCATTAGTAATGTGTTGTGTAAAAATGAATAT
>JAUMHL010000014.1:15350556-15363549 GCA_032362345.1 Sandelia bainsii
ACATATACCTTTAAATAGCAAAATCAGAGAAACTGATCATTTTGCAGTGGTCTCTTAATTTTTTCCAGAGCTGTATTAAGTGTGACAAATAAAAAATAAAAAATAAAAAAGGGGGGAGGGGGGCAAATACTTTCTACTTTTTCGCAGCACTTAAGCTTTTCATTTCCATACCATTGCTACAACCCCCATTCAAGACTATCTTATGCATCTTTTTATATTAAGTGTGAAACTGTTTGAGTGATAATTTGTGCAATTTGCGTATAGCTACACAAAACAAGCTAAGATGACAAACAGCATTATGATTACACTGTATTTCTATCAGACTCTGCTGTTTCAGAGGAGCACTCTTATTGGGATTATTTAATACTTCTCGTTAAAGTCCCTGCACTGTTTCAGGGCTGGAATGTCATTATCTGCATTAACCTCTTGACCTAAACTGTTCTTATTTTGGTGAATACAGTTCACCATCTTGTGTTTTAGTGTGGTTGCATTGTGTTGTTTGTGAATGCACTGAGCACCCTGCTTTTAATGCATAACCAGTGCAATCAAAACACACACATCAGGCCTCGAGTGAGAGAAGACTTCATTGTTTTTTTCAGGCGATTCTTACAAACATGAATGGAAACAACAAAATGTAAACCGTTCAAATGCAGGCTCAGTTTGAAACATACAATATATACAAATGTAAATCTAAGTATGTAAACAGATGGGTTACCATCAACTTCCCATTTTAATGCTAAGGTTCCAAGCAGGATCTCTTGAAATATAAAAGTTTATCCTTTAAAAATTGGTAATGAGAAACTTTGTTACAGCTACCGCATTTATAGATCTTTAAAAGTCATTCATACAGTAAAAACCATTTTATGTTGATAACAAAATACATGAATGAGGCCAAATAAGTAAAAAAGGCACTTGGCCAAACAGCTGGCATAAAAATGAACAGAGAACTGAATGAGCTGAGAAGCTGAAAAAGAAACAAAGGAAACCACTGATCATAAATAAAAGCAAACAAAAACAAAAGGGAAATACAGTACAAGAAAAACACAACCCACAACCACTGTAACACACCAGCAACAGTTTTCCAGCAATCCTCAGGGATTTTCTTCAGTGAAAAAGCAGTGTAACTACCCTCACTGGGACCACTTTATGATAAGTCACATTTTATGACAGGTTTATAGGTTTTAAGGGTTTTGATGGATCAATATTTCATTCATTGAATGGTGTATAGCTCACTTATAAGCCATTAAGAACAATTTCTGGATTATCAGGCTGTAAACATATGGCTGGTGTTTATCCCTCCAGCATGGTGTTGTTGTTGTTCAGCAAGTTTCCTCTAAATGATCATTTGACCTCTGACCTTTGTCCAGACTGTCTGGAATCAAGGTTTTCATAACCAGCACAAAAGTTGTTCAATATTTTCTTTCAAAAAGTAAAGTATATTTCACCAAAAAACAATTATAAAATAAGTTAAAACTTAAAGCCTCTTTTAAGTATTATTACAGTACATATATTTGTCATGAGTGTTAAACCTATCAACATTGCTAATTATTACTTTTTGGTTTAACTCCCAACAGATTCCTGCAACTAAATTGAACCTTGGAACAGAATGGGATGAAAAGAGATCCTAGATGATTTTAAACTACGATATTATGAAAACTTGCTCCCACTTTAACATGACCTTTTATAAGAGGAAGGACAAGGAAGGAAGCACTAGACCTGCTGGCTAGCCCCTCTTTGTTGGCTTTCCTTCTGTCGGTAGTGAAACAGGCTGGTTGTGTCAAGCTCACCCGCATAGCGAACAGCCTCTGCAAACAGCTTCACCACCTAATACACACAGAACAACATTAAGGTGGAGCCCATCAGGCAAGAGACAAAGTATATAAATGTAAATTAAGGTATTGATGTTTGCAGTCATTGGCAGTGTAACATTTACTGACCTGGTAATTGGTGATGAGGGGAACACCGTGGTCGATAGCCATTCTGCGAATGAGGAAGTTATCCTTCAGGTGCCGAGTGTTGTTATTGGGCAAGTTTACCACCAGGTCAATATGACCCTCACTGATCAGTCTATAAAAGATGGAAAAAACTGTCAAAGATGACATGATGCACATGGGCATAATCATCACAAAAGGAGCAGCTATAAAATGGTGATACTATTTGTCTCAGTTTTACAAAATCTGCAAGTTCTTTTTATTATCAGAGTTTGAATTATTTAGTTCAATATAATTTGCAAAGTCTAGAAGGGTGACTTTATTTTATCTTCACTCATGTATGTGGGGAGCCAAGAGGTGTGACTGCTCTACGCACCCAAAGCTGCAGATGGCATGCAGAACATTCGGGTCATTAATAGGACTGGAATTTTGCAAATCCACTACTGTGCAAGTTTCATATTTCAATGGGTATCATGTTTTCATCTAGTATCCAGTTTCTTTGCTTGAAATATCTTGTCTGTCACAGAAGCTGACAAAACAAAAAATACCTTGCAATAAGGACTGTAAACTCATATATAATATTATATCCGCATATAGCAACTCACTCACACACACACACACACACACACACACACACGACAAGTCTTTGATAGACATCATGGAATGGAAACTCTAATAGGAAGCATGAAGGATGAACAACAGTGACAAAAAAGGTCCGGTTCTTCCCTTTAAAGAGTTGGCCTCTATGCTACCTCGCACAGCTGATGCCAGCCAGTATTGGGTTTCTTGTAGCATTGTCATTACTGTGTATTGGTTTATTTGTGTATTTGGACTATTAGATTTTCTTTACATCTGCCTCTTCACCTGCTCACTTCCAAACTTAAAGGCCAGATGGTTTGACTGAAGCATGATCATGACTTGTTTGTGGAATAATTACTTGAAAATTGCAGGCATGATCAGATCGCGATAATTGTTCTGTGCTGCTGGAACCTTTGAAAAAGGCTGTACTTTCTGACGACTGAGCAAATGCTAAAGCCAACATGAGCAATGTCAAAAGACTTTAGTTAGACTAGACATGAAGAAGATGGTTCAGTTGCTTTTTTGATTCCCAAACTTGACTTGGCATTTCTCTTCCTCCCAACTCAAGTCCTAGTCTGGCTAATGCAGTAACTGTGGGATTCAGTCTGTTACATCTTCTTTGATCTTATCAGCAAAATATGGTGATAATGAAGGAACTATGCCCTTAGATCTCACGGCAGAAATTTATGCTGATTAGATATCCCAGTTTTGAATCTAATGAATCACAATTTATGTATTACTTAAGCACTGCCTCAGGAAGCAAATCTTAAAGCCTTAAAATCTGGAGTTCACACTAGCTGGCATTGTTTTCAGTGTATCAAGAAGTTACAACAATCATTTAGTGTTCAAAATGAGTTCCCAACCTCTTAATACTGGGCAAACTGGTGTGTCCTTCCTTCTCAGTGGGCCAGGCTACAGGAGTGGCAGGCACATCGTTGGCACACAGCCAGGCAGAAGTGGCTTCAGTAGCATAGAGCTGGACAGAAATATGGCAACATTACAAAATATATCATAAACAATGTCTTTTTAAATCTCTTAACTGGCTTGAAACACTGCAGCATGAAGCTCCATCAACCAGTGTTAAAAATATGTTTCATTTTGAACAAGATCTCTGGTGTATATTGTTTGAAGTGTACAAGCTTTCAGCACTCACCTTGAAGCCTTCCTCTTTCAGCTGGTGTGCTGTAGCCAGGAAATTGGGTCGGAATGAATGCTGAAAGGGACAGAAACAGATTGTTGTAAAAAATGAAATGATACAACAACATTACAAATACAAGAGAATAGGTGATTGAAATTGATTCCTCTGTTCATTCAAAGGTGTCCATAGAAATGATAAAAGGCCATCACGCACTGTTCATCACTGATATTTTGTTCTACATTTTCCTCTCATCTCTTGGTCTCCCCTAGTAACCAGCGGTCATACTGTGGATTTAGGGTGTTTCAGCATGACGCCAATTAAGCCTATATATGTGGATGCTATTAAAGAGGAAAGGACTTTAGAGACTCACACCGTATCTGCAACACTGAATATAAAACAACTGAGTAACATCATAAACAGTGCCTCTGGTCTAACACTGTGGATTTGCTCCCACACTGGATCACTAGAAGTGATAAAATACTGACAGTGCTTAATCAGATAAAAGGCTTCTGGTGGTTTAAAACAAGGGTTGCTCTTAAACTACTGGTCAAAAGTTTTAGAGAACCTCAATTTTTATTGAACTGTATCCTGTTTAATGACTCTCTGTGTCCTAAATTGGAGATTAAAAACACGTCATGGAATTGTTATGTTTAACAAAATTTTATATTAAGTTTTGACTCATCAAGTAGCAACTTTTGCAAATATAATAGCTAAACACACTTGTGGAATTCTTTCTACACTGAAAATCAAACATTGTTCAGAAAGCTCATCCGAACATTGTGGAAGAAGTTAACTTTCAGAAACTTGTCTGGTTCTGTTCCTCTCATAGTTTCCTACAGTCTCCATGTGCTTTGCGATGGTGTAGGAAACTGTACTCAGTGACACATTGGCTTTCTTTGCAATTTCTCCACATAATGGTCTGTCTGTCTTCCTATAATTGTCTCTCTTTCTGCACAAATATGACCTAAAACATGATAATATAATATTTTACATGTTTGTGTGGTATCATCAGTATCAACATCGGTATGAGTCAGAGTGTGAGGCCCTGTCTTATTTTAAAAAAAGAGGATCTTCACTGTCAAAATCTGATATCACCAAAATAGTCCAGGGTAACATCTAGCAAACTAAAGGCCTCCCTAATATCAACGTTCATGAGTCCACTATCACGAGAACACTGTTGTTGTTCACCACAGCATATAAACAGGTCCATTATTAAACTAACCACTGAGTGCATTCCTGTGTAAATACCTTTTCGTTATGGTGTATTCTGAATTAAAATTAAGCGATCAAAATTACTTCAGAAGCTACTGCACTTTACAAACGATGGATCTGTTATGAGTTAAAAAAAATAAATTTCCATTATTTCCAAATTTATCCTACAAACAACATAAGCAAGGATGTTAAAGAATAAAATAAACTAAAGTACTTTTGTTGTTAGACATCAACTTTAAATGACCCACTTAATGGATTCCACCAAGCACATTGAAAGTGCTGAAAAACTCCCTGTGAGGTTTGTTGCTGATTTGCAACTTATTATGCTTCAACTGGATATTATTCACCACATGCAATAATATGCTTGGTAAATTAAACGCCGTTTCGTTAAATTGTGATACTAATATATATTAATTTAATATAAAGAACGGGCACCAATAGATCTACCTCACATTTCATCTTTGAAGACCTAAAATTTTAAAATTGCAAAAACAACAAAGGCTGAGTTTGACCATATATTCCATAGAATTTAACTTACATTACGTGACAATGAATGTTCAACCCACCAAATTAAGCTAATGTGGTGTTAGCTTCCTTAGCAGTTCATATTGTAGCTGGTAAACTAACCTTTGTTGCCCATCTCAGAGCAGACTATCGCTTTAGAGTTTTGACATTGCCTGAGCCTGAGAGACAGGGACACAGTGTTAAATGTGTAAGGGTGTATGACACTATTCTATTATTGGGTAACCACACTGAAAATATTAAAAAACAAATAATTGTGTTTCTGTGTGTTTACTTTTTTTGATAAACATAGCTGAATGAGTGCATTGTTTCTACACATTTTGCTTATTTGACTCTCCTCTCTGGTCATTTGCATATTGTCATTCAATAGCTGATCATAATTTTAAGTCACATTAGAATTATTGCATGAGTCAAGGTGTGAAACAAACTGAGGTGCCAGGCTGGCACTGTAAGAAGTTAATAGCCTAAAAGATTTAGGCCACCTGTTCAGGAGGCACCTCACATTTGGTGTCTTGCGGGAAAGAAGCACCAAAAAGAAACACAAACAGGAGGCAAGTGGACCTCCAGATGGCTGTAGACTTACTTGAATCCCAATCAAGATGCCTTTCTGTGGCAGCTTGAAGCCTGTGGAGAGCATAGCCTTCAGGAAGGCTGAATAAAGGTTTGCTCCAAAACATGCTACCTGCAATAAAACACATGGTTAGATCCACACAGGAAACTATTAACACTGACTCTATAAATTAGATGTGTAAACCTCACAAGAATTAGCACAAAAATTTGTATTGTATTGTTTCCCCCAAGGTGCTTACTTCTCCAGTGGAGGCCATCTCACAGCGAAGCATGGGGTCTGCATCCCTCAGTCGTGGCCAGGAGAACATGGGAGCCTGTTGGATGAAGGTAAGAGGTAACATTTTCACAATGTGATGCTAATGGGCTTGAACTTCAACACCAACATTTCCTTTGAAAACATCTTGTTTAGCTGTAATCAGCACTTAAGTCACAATGGCATTTAGGAGAGATAAAAAAAGGTGTCTTCCCATCACATAAAATCATTGGCTATGACCATTGCTTACAAACTAAATCCCACTGATTAACCATTAAAACCTACTGCTAATACTAAGACAGTGGAGGTATTGCAAATTAGTGAAGTTCAATACATAGTAGCATCACACAGTATCTCTGCAGTCAACTGGAACCACTTCAGGGATTTCATGACATCGCTGCCACCCAGAGGTCAAACAGCTTGCCTTCCTTAAAAATAACAGGTAAACAAACTTTATGGCAGCTGCATATGTTTATGGAATATCAATAATAAATGGTAGATGACTGTTTGATGACTGTTTAATGATGAATAAAGGCTCAACCAGTGTAAAAGTAAGTATGTTTCTTTTAAACACGCTTCATTATTTAATTCTGTTTTATGCAAACCTGTATCTCTTTTTGACACATAAGAGAAAAGAGATCAAATGTAAGTATGGAAACATATGAGAGCTAACGAGATTGAGGATATGACTAAAACAGATCTCAAAATCTGATCAGAAAGGAGGGTTCTCAAACAGCAGACTTTTGACATGCTGCCTCATCCTGAGAACGCGAGGAAGAAAAACATAGGTGGCTCGACTGAACAGAAGAGGAGAGGAAATGTTGAGGAGAAGATAGAAAATAAAAGGACAAGAGGACAGAACAAGAGAAGACAGTGAGGAAAGAAAACATGAAAGTAAATGAATGAAACAGTTACACAATGACAGGCGAAAAAGCTGAAAAAAATTAAAGGAAGTTGAAAAAAAAGGGAGAGAGGGTGCGAGATTAAAATGAAAGGAGAAAGAAAAAAGACAAAATTACAAAAATTAAAAGGAGATCGTAAGGAGAACATGACTGAAAGCAAAGTCCGGGAGCAAGAGCAGAGCACAGTATCTTCTTATTATTGTATTATGAATTAAGAATGGTGGGGCACCATGTGGGAAGCCATACTTATTTCTCCATTTTAAAAGCAGACAACCCCATTACCTTGAAGCGAGAAAGGTGGTGTGGTGTTCTGTGATTCATGTGTACACACACTGACAGACACGTAGAGGCAATGGCCACAAGGGGGGGATTCATCCTTGAAGCAGGTTATCTAATCAGTTGAATGTAATGTTAGCATACTAATGCATGAAGGGACGAGGAACTAGCATTGCTTATCATGGTTTTGTTCAAAGAGTCAGAGAAGAATAGGGAAATATGCAGAGATAAAAAGGCAGAGTATAACCAAGACAAAATGAAATAGAAAGAGAGAAACACAGACAGTGCTGTCAAAGTAAAGTATTTGCCCCCTTCCTGATTTTTTTTTTTTTTTGCATATTTGTCACACTTATGTGATTCAGATCATCAAACTAATTTTAATATTACACAAAGATAACCCGAGTAAATACAAAATGCAGTTTTTCAATGATTATTTCATTTATTAAGGGAAAAAAAGCTGTTCAAACCTGCCTGGCCCTATGTGAAAAAGTAATTGCCCCCTAAACCACCCTTGGCAGCAACAACTGCAATCAAGTGATAACTGGCAATGAGTCTTTCACATCACTGTGGAGGAATTTTGGCCCAGTCTTCTTTGCATAATTGCTTTAATTCAGCCACACCATGTTTGACTGTTGGTATGATGTTATTTTTATAAAATTCTGTGTTAGTTTTGCACCAGACATAACAGGATCCACAACTTCCAAAATTTTCAACTTTTGTCTCATCAGTCCACAAAATATCTGCTTTAAAGTCTTGGGGATAATGAAGATGTTTCTGGTAAATGTGAGATGAGCCTTTGTGTTCTTTTGGTCAGCAGTGGCTTTCCAAAGACATAAAATTGCCAATCTGAGTAAATCGAGAACAGAATAAATTTGAACATTATCATAATAAAGAAGGGTCCCCAGTTTTACCCATCACACCGTAGTTGGTGTGGTAAATCTACAGCAGTCTTTTCTTAACCATTAAAACTATAAATGAGAAATGAAAGTAGAAATATAACCACAAAGAAAAGGGAAAAAGACGGGACGTGATTAGAAAAGTGACATCCCTATATTCTGTGGAGATTTGAAAGCTCTGAAAATGAGAAACAAGCATGAATTTCAGAATAATCTCAAGGGTCTCAGTTATAATGGTGTGTCCTCCAATTGCAATAATGTGTCTCCAGGACAGAATGTATGTGACTGTCACAATAATCAAGGCTCTCTGACCACAACATCCTAGCAACAAATGCACAAACACTACTTCCCCATCTCCCTATCCCACATGGACCGCCCACTCCTAAGAGCTGGTAGAAATGCGAGGCTCCACAACCTGAACAATGTTATCTTGGGGCACCAGCTGAGCGCCAGTGGAGAAGAGAATGAATAAAGTAAGACTTTTCCACATAACATTGTTGCTCACTGTGGGTTTTGTTGGAGGAGGAAGTGGCACCTGTGTAAATATATTCAAGGATACATTTGTACTTACAGATTTTCAAATGACAACTCCCACATTTTCACTTATGTTACAGACATTCAATAATAATAATAATAATAATATTAATAATATAACTAATACATAGGGTGTTCAACATGGTTATTGAGGTGAATTTTGGAAGTGGATACATTTGGTCTCATTGCCTTTGCTAGGTGGTGGTAAAATATCCTTTGGTATTGCAAGAGAAGTTGCTACAGAGATTCTGGGTGGTTGCAAGGTTGTCCTATATAGGTATAAGTGTCAGAGAAACAGTACTGATGCTAGCATTAGAGCTAGTGATAGCAGCAGCAGAAGAAGAATTAGTGTCAGCAGTGTTTTAATATATAATTTGTGAATAAAAACATAAAGTGCACAGTGTGCAGTTTTCTCTTCCTATTAAGAAAATCACACCAACTAGAGTGGTTCGCTTCACCATTAACATCTCAACTATCACTGGCTAAATGTCTAAGCTTGAAAAAAAGATAACTTTAAAAAGTTTAAATGATGTCAAAACTTATTTAAAGTGACAATGTTTTATATGTAATATACGGAATTAAGTCCTTCTGCCAGATATCTTTTATCATTCTTTATGAAGAAAAGGCTTTTTAGTACAAATTTCTAAGGTTTTCATTACCTCATTCTAAGTTAATCAACACATCAACTAACTCATCATTAGATACTTATTATTATACCAACATGCTGCTGCATGTTACACTGGGGTAGTATTAATATGATGTCATTACATTAAAGTGTTTCTATATTGTTGATGTCTCTCAAACATGTATTTTTCTTAGATCATTAGGCTCACAAAAATGTGCCAGTTTCAAAAGTCGCCATAATGACGTCCATGTCATGGTCAAGGAGAACAAGAATACAACAGCTGGAAGTTATTTTTGTTCAGCCATTAAGTGTGCACTGGGGGCAGACACCAAACCACCAAATCAGCTTCCTCCTCCTAAAATGTTGTTTTCATGCTCTTCTTCCCTTCAGTATCATATATAAAATTGTGTTATTGTTCCTATGAGTTTGAATATAGAGACAGAAATTACACAATTGGGACTTGTTAGTGAAAAGAAAACAGCATGGCCTCAACTGAGGGACTGCCAAAGCGAGAAAAAATAGCAAGAGCAACGGAGTGAGGTTGAGAGGGAATGAGACAAATTAATATAGACTCTCTGGAAGGCAATAACTTGTGCCTTGTGATCCAGACAACCAAGGCTGGATAATGGTTTCAGACATCACAGTCTGTTTAGAGTAGGGGCTTGATGTTATGGCATAACGTGTTTAATAAGAAGAAAGAAATTAGCACTACTTTGTTAAAGAATTGTGATTGTGGCAGGGTTTCCAGCATGGCTTTTATCAGTAAGGGAGTATGCAGTCTGTATCGAAGATTCCAAGTAAACAGGGAGTCTTTTAAACCTGGCACCTGGAGTATTCAGAGTTCTGATTAATATTCCCCACCACTGTGCAGCCTAGAAATTGAAAACTTTAGGTGGTGGGCAAGTGTGGTGGATTATACCTGCCTGATTGGCTCCAAACTACAGCCATTGTTACAGCAGCTCTGTTGTAATTAGACAGAGAAATTACTTTGGAAAAAATAGCTTTGGAACAGCTGGCGACACATAAACTCTCTCATACCCAATCTAAGAAGTAAGCCTCCCAGCCGGTAAGAGAAACCACCTACTACACCACACCACCGTGCCTGGGTAGAGGGATGGAGCAGTAATTGCTGTCTTTGTTATATGATCTAGTGAAAGTTGCACTAGCAGAAGCTACACTAGCTATTAAAACATCATACATGTAGGGCTCTATGCATAAAGATTAATTTTCCAACTACACACAATACATCAGACTGTAAGAAGTTCAATGACATGGTTATTAGGAACTTACAAGGAAAGTTCAGTCACTTTTATACAATAGGTAGTTATTATCCCTGAACTCACCATTGTGTGTGTTCATGTTAAATCTCTTAATTCTATAAGTTTGCACGTCAGAATTACATAGTCCTGTGTGAGTATTAAAACAATGTACAACTTAACAGGCATACAAAACCCTATTGAACACACTGTACATGATTAGAAATCCCTGCCTGACCCCAATCCATAAACAGTGTCTGTTCGATTATAGTGTAACATGTGGATTGTTTAGCTGGGGCAACTTTTGATTAGTTCCTATATTTTCATTAGCCTAAAAGCTAACAACAAAGCTACTGTTACAACATACCTATCAAAATAAACTGAATAATAAATAGGCATGGTCTACAGCTGAAAATAATTTTTGGATCATTCCATCAGGTTATTAAACAGAGGATGAATTATAGCAACTATTGCAAATTATTGCAAGAGAATATAATGTTTTAAAGCATATTTGTGATATAAAAGGTGTTACTAATAACATAAGTAATGGATCTGTTCTATTCAATAGTCACAGTTATGACAGGTTGAGAGTAAATCAGCAGGTATGACAACAGACCAGGGGAGATGACACAGAAACAACTAAAAAATGAAACTCAGCCATCATTTATATTATTATTTTCAACTGTGATATCTTGTAGAAGAGGAAACATCACACCCAGTGAGAAACAAAAAGAACAACTGTTGCTCCACAAATCAATTACATCTCTGTGATGATATCAAAAACAGTTTTGATTAAGGAGTATCTACAGGAAAATGAGAAAAACTTAGAATTCATCTACATAAAAAGAGATTGTTTTTTAAATGAATTAACCAGCAAGACATTGGGCAAAATTGCGATTATACCCCCCAGGAGGAAAATAATCAGTTATCACAGACAAATGCTGTAAAACAGAGCAACACTCCCAATGGGCATGGATAAGAGCCACACAATGTTGTATGGTTCAAAACCTTTTAAATTATCTTAGTCTATTACACTCTGCATTTAGTATACATACTATATACATGTATGTACTGATAGACTATAAGGGCAGCAAGAAGTAAGTTCATCCATTATAAAATAGTGCACAGATATTTTAAACTTCTGAAACTGTTTCAAATGGGCTTAACCCCAGACAATAAAAGCTGGAAATGTAACAAGGAGCAGGCACATTTCTACATGTTCAGTGGGACTGTCCCTCGGTATTTCCTGTTTTCAAAGAGGTACTAAAAAACCTTGAAGAGTGGTTCAAACAAGAATCTCCACAGCTGTGTATTTTGGGGTATAAATCTTTTATGCCACCAGGGTTTACTAAAGCAGGGTTTTCTGACATACATTAGGGTGTAAGATCTTAGAGAGCATTCTAGGTACTAGTTACTCAATTTAAAGGAATACTGAGGTGCCTGGACTGTTCTTTTCAACTCCCTTTTTAGGATAAAGTATTATGTTTTTATTTTAATACGTCACTCACAAAAAAAAAATCCTTGAAAAAATTGCTTAAAAGCATGTAATTGTATTATCTTCCCCTGTGCTGAATTTGAACAAATATCAGTGAAACCAATATAAAAGAAAAAAAGCGTGAACCCATTTTCCGCTTTTGGACTACTGTATCCTGCTAAACTGCGTTCTGTGGAAAAACTCCTATTATGTTAATTATCTCTGGTTCTTACAACTGCATCAAAGCCCTGCTAGCTTGTCACGCTTTAAACTTCTTATTCGCTTATTTATCCATAAACACATCCACTGACTTTCTGTATTCTACAAAAAAATCAACATTACAGTCAAAGAAATCAATACTCAAAAGCTGAGCGATGAACCACAACGTCAGTTTCCCTTCTCACCTTGATGCCAACGTAGTCTACAGGAATTATGGGTTTCTCCAGCGAGGGCAGACTGGCCTCATCTAAAGGTTCTCCCACCATCACTTTGGTTGCCACATTGATAAAGTCCACACCGATTGTTTTTGATACAAAAGGAAAGGAGCGTGACGCCCGCAGATTACACTCTATCACCTAAAAGGGTACATAACACAACATAATCATTTCAGAAAGCAAAATGACACTCTTTTTTATTGTGAGCTATTAATCATTGTAAATATTGCCCAAACAAAATAGAAACACACTCAATGCAGATATACACTACTCACAAAAAGTTAGGGATATTTGGCTTTCGGGTGAAATTTATGTAAAATGTAAAAAGTTCACACTACAGTGATATTATATCATGAAAGTAGGGCATTTAAGTAGAAGCATGCAATGGTGA
>JAUMHL010000014.1:15363649-15374781 GCA_032362345.1 Sandelia bainsii
ATAGTGCATTTTAGGTTCATCCTGAAATTTCACCCGAAAGCCGAATATCCCTAACTTTTTGTGAGTAGTGTATAAATTATTGATGCACAAACATATTGTACAATTTGCATGTGAACAACACAAGTGGTACAAATTAGTATTTACACACACATTATCCTTATGTGTACTTAAGCTAAACATCAAAACTGAAGGTAACATTAATTATAAAATACAAGGTGTTTTCAGTTTGTGAGTGAATTGAATTTGCTTCAAACAGGGGAGGAAAGGTTATCCATCATTTAGTCATACAAGGGGAAATATTACCTACCATGACATCATTGCCTTTAACCAGAAACTGAGTGTTAAAGGGCCCAGAAATTTCAAATGCTTGTGCAATTTTGTGGGTTGCAGTCTTAACCTGAGCACAACGGAAAAAGAAAACAGACACATACGTATAAATTTCTGATGGAGGAAAAGGCTACATATAACAGAAGTTAAACAACTTATTCTTATGCACTACAGACTTGTCCATAAAAAAAAAAGGTTTATGGTAAATGATTTAAGGGTGACTTAGCCAACCTTTTCGAGTGCCCCTTGGCTAATGGTCTGGGTTGGCAGCATTAACGTGGCATCTCCTGAGTGTACACCAGCATCTTCCACATGTTCAGTTATTGCATGGGCCAAAACCTGGAAAGACACACAGTGATGAGAATATTTTCATGCAGATCACAGTTCTGATAAGAAACAGAAATCCCTACTCAAGGCAACTTCATTTTTACAGCCTTGGTCGGCAGATGGCCTGAGCTTAATGTGTTTACCTTCAGTACATATGTAGCAGTGCAAACAAGTATACAAAATGCAGAATCAGTATATGGTGACTTAGAAATAATGAAAAAATAAATAAAATCTGTCGGACACTCACACACAGCAACAATGTTCATAAATACACAGTGTCAAAAGAATAACTTCCAACATTTCACCCACGGGACAGGAGATCTGTATCACCAAGCAGCTCTGTGCGAGCATGTGTGCATGTCTGTAAATGAGTGTCTGTGTCATTAGTTCATTTAAACTGCCGCTAACCACAGCATTCATTAGCACTCTTCAGATAGAACCTGTAATTAATACTTATTATCTCCGACTTTTCCACTCTCCCACACACTCACTCTCTTTCATTCACACACAAACACAACACACACACACACACACCGTCTGACCAGGGATAATGAAGCCTGTTTGGTATTCAATGAATTGAGAACTTGTTAATGGAATACTGAAGACAAAGGAGGGGCTGTATTCAGCAAAAGACGAAATAGAAAATCTACCATACAATCGGATTGCTCACATTCAAACTGACACCCTTGAAATGACTCCCACAGCCTAAACAATAGATCAAAAAACAGGTCGTTCAGCATAAGTACCTTTGTAGTTCTGTCACCTACTGCAACTTACAATGCTATACAGAAATTTAAGTTTTCACAAGTTATATCAGTTCACTGTTAAGTGACTGCTATATGTGCAACTTTATACAAGGTATTATGTTGGTTTTCATATAATGTTACATATTATTTAACATAATATTTTAATAATATGTGACAACTACCAGTATTTTCAGTATTTAAAAGCATATTGAAGCAACATAACATAATACTGGAAGTAAATACAAATACAACAAATGGACAAAATAAAAAATCTAATCTGTAGCACATGCCAATCAGATAAGAAAACAGCGTGTTGAATAAGAATCATTTTGATATGCCTTAAAGTTATTTAATATAAAAAGAAAAATCATTTAGCATCACCACTTTCCTGCATTTTGGTTTTATTGTATTCAATTCTCCCCATCAGATCTCTCTGGGCTGTAATGTCTTTTCACTGCAGATGAATGAGATTACTTCCACTTTATTCATCTACTGGGCTCAATGTTTTTCCTACGTTTCTATTTAAACTGCAAAATAATAGAGGTCTGAATAATGTGAGTCTACAGAGGTGAATAACAATGGTCATGTTTTAAATGCAAATATGACCAAACAAGATGTTAATATAAATAAAGAGGGACAAATAATGGTGCTATCCAGGCTGTCACACTGTGCAACATTAGAAAAAAACTATGTGGAGAATGTGCTATACTGTACGCAACTTCAGTCTGGCACTTTTTGTAATTATTGCAGACAGAAGATCATAATAGATCCGGGGCATGCTGTATATTTGAGGTTCTGTTAAAGCAATGACCCTGCCCTGCCCTTCTTTAAATACACTGTGGTGTTAGTTAGTCATAGGTCAGTTTCACCTTTCCATCCTTGGCCACAGCATCCACCTCTACCTCCCTGGCGCCACGGATGAACTTGGTGATGACCACTGGATGTTCCTGGAAGAGACAAAGAAACAAGGTTATTTTCTCAACATCTATATCTGTGTGAAGTGTAGTCTTTAACTTTTGGTTCTATACTCCATCACACGGGATTTTAAATTAATTGAAGATTCAGACATTAAACCTGTAGTAACTCATTTAAGTTGATATAGCAAACTTGTTAGCAAACAGTTGGCCATTTGCACATTGTGGGGAAATGTTATCTTTAATTTGGGGCTGTGTTTATAACCACCTAACAAGAACTTCCAAAACTGTGTTTTATCTCTGTTTTTGCTCTCTACCATTCAGAAAGGGTCTGATGCTGGAGCTGCTCGATGTTCCACTATGTTCTCCTGCCAGTCACTAACTGTATTTGTTTATGTTTGGAAACAGTGAGTGTGAACCAGAACAGCACACTGTGGACTGGACAGATTTGTTGTAGATGTAAACACCATCAGTTAAAAGGTGAAAATTAGCCATTTGACCTGATGGTCATTGTTTCATTGGAGTATATATCCACAAAATAACTAAAATAAATGTTCATATACTCTGTAAGTGTGCTATGTTCATGTGTGTGAATTCTTCTAGCCCCAAGTAGAGGTCCTTGGAGGGGCCAGCTGCCCAGAAGCCACCGGGGTATTCAGTGAGGTAGATATGGGCACACAACCCTAGCCGACAGCCATGCCAGCTGGTAGCATTAGTTAATTGAAAGCAGAGGGAGGGAGAAAGCAAGACAAAACTAGAGTCTCAGAGTGTCGGTGTGCATGTGTGATGGAAAAGAAGGGGATCATGCGTCTCAAAATGCTAATTCAATATAATTAAAAAATGAAAAATGAAAAACCAAAAACCAAGGTGAGAGTTTTGGAAGGGGTTCTATGGCAATTTGACTCTCCCACATGTGCAGGCAGGCCGGCACACACACAGAATTAACACTGATCTTACCTGGGACACCTGAGTGGCTTCCTCCAAGAAGCGTTTCATCTCCTTTTCTCCGTACGCAACGTTCATTGCAGAGCCACTAGTGAGATTCAAAGAAGAGAGAAAGACAGTAAAAGAAAGAGTGTGAAGGAGAGGAAACAAAAGGCCACAGGAGAGGAAGAGAAGCAAGCAAATGGGAGAACATACAAGCTTCAAATGATTGTTCAAAACACTCATTATCTCTGTTGCATCACTATTACCATCGGGAACAAGGTCTGTAAACAGTCAAAATAAGGCAGGGAGAGAGAGAGAGAAACAGAGAAGGGGAGAAGAACAGCTATTTAGGTCGAAAAGCACTCCAGGCTCTTGAAAACGAGTTCAAAACTTTGTCATTAAAAAAACAACAGATTTAGGCTACTTTTGTTGTGGTGTTTTTGATTTTACACTGCTAGCTGGGCTATCCTGTTCGAAAATAAAAGGTTCAGAGAAAAGGGAGCAAGGCCATAAGCTTGGGTCAGAAATTTATTCCTTAGCTGTTTTTAGCTCATAGGCAACATATGTCCAACCACCAAAATGAATACTGACCCTTCATTTGAGTGTTAAAAGATTCATATGCATTTACATTCAGGCATGTCCCTGACTCCTGTTCCTCACTGTTCACTGAATCCTTGGTTTGGCCCAAAATAAATAAATATGAAGAAATACACAGCTAAGGAGTACACATTTGATGGCAAGAATGACTTTGTAATTTTTTAGTCTTAACAAATAAAGGTCCCGTGATTTAACACATTTTGTCAAAACCACATCCTGATATGATAAAGAAAATAAATCCCATAATTAAACAAATCATACAATTATAAAACAATGGCATCACAATACATTGACTGGAGGGAAGTGAGTAAGGTTGTTTTCATGCTTGTGTTTATTACTTGGCTCTAATTGGGTACACTGCTCACCCACACACATATGCTTTCACACAGAGAGAAATTCCTCACAACTGCTGAGTATATACATTTCACTCTGTCACACCATCGTTGAGCTTTGCAGCACTCGTCAGCAATGAGGAAATTAAAGGTTTTCCAAATGTCTCGGCTCTTGATTGACATACTGGAAGCCGATTTACTTATCAAAAAGTTGCTTAGATAAAACTAACATTTAAACTACAGTCTAGTCTGAGACCTATCTAATCTTATGTATAGCACATCATTGTACAGCTGTGTCTATCAGCATTCGCATGTCATAGCAATTACACTGCTGAGTTTAAGTGTTAATAACGAATAAGAAATGATGGATTTTAGTATGCAAACAAGATTTAGGCTGTAATGTTTTCTCTATAATTTTTCTATAAGTAATTTAATGAATATATTTTAGGACTAAATACATCACAGTTGACTTTTGGTGTGTGTCTGTGCATTTTAATGCTAGAAAAATAAATTCAAGACTCTGACAAGGTAGCAAGAGTTTGGTGTATAAATGTGTGAGTTTGTGCATATGTACCAAGAAGAACATTCAAAAGCCATTAGCAAGTATGTCAAAGCGGTAGTGTGAAAACACTTTGGGGATAGGAAAGATTAGAGAAAGTTCAACTGATGCTGACGCCAGAAGGGAGGGGAGGGTTAGGGAAGGGAGGAAAGGAGAGGAGCTTTTAAAAAGTATTCCACACAAGTCAGAAAAAGATAGAAGATTATATTATATATAATAATTATAATCATATGTATTACACATTATTACTACTAGAAGTCCTAAATACTGCTGGATGTCCATTTGATGAATTTAATTATTTGATATTTTGTAGTGACCTAGTGTCCAACATATCAGGTTTCCCACAATACTTAATAAGTACAGACAGATTACCTTTTAAAAGGCCACCACATGTAAAATATGTAAAATCATAACAAGTACGAAACACCATCTCCATCATCCTCTACATACAGTTTACTCTCTGTGACACCAAACCCTGTTAAATATAGGGTCTCATCATGACATCTGCTGGACAAAAATGTCACTGCATGATTGAAGGAGCATTTGAAAAGTTTTAAATCCATTAATCATCATAACAAACATGTATTTTACTCAGCAATAAGTGGATTAGTTGTTAAAAAGTACATAGTTTGTTTTTTCTCTTCACGCCTCAACCTTCAAAATTGCACTGTTTTCAGTTTTGTTGTGTGTTTATTATATAGAATTTATTGGCACAAAATCTGACAAGAAAACAAATTCCATTTAGATTATTTAGCCTTGAAGTTTATACAAAAAACAGAAATGGTACTCTTTTCTTAAATCAGTAGCTACATTCATCATACTACCCAGTGTGGGATGAAAGACTTCTGTGTGTACAGTTCTCAGTTGTTTACAGAGACATGACTCAATGAAAACATCATAGACACGATCGTTCAACTGAATGGACTAACACCAGTCTGACAGGATCACATCAGTGATTGGTAAGACTTATGTCAGTGGTGTGCGTGTCTTTATCAGCAAGGAATGGTCAGCACAGTGGTGCTTTCTAAACACTGTTCACTGCTGGTGGAATTTATGATAGTGAGGTATTGTCATTGAAATGTGTGAAAATGTGACAGTCACCAAAACCATCACCAACCATCAGAAGCCATGCATAACAGTATAGGAAGGGTACTGCTGAGAGCCTGAAACGCAGCATTCAAATCAGGGGATAAAGAAAGCTTGAGGTCAGATGAAACAAATGACTTCTTCACACGGTGTGATGAACAACCATACACCATCAAGTAAAACACCATCAGTCCCCAGAGACCAGATCCTGCGTCTGTCTCCCAGAAGTGTTAGGAAAACCATATTCAAAGTCAACACCTTCTACAGGGCGAATTTTGAAAGCATCCTGACCATCTGCATTTGAAATGGCTTCTTGCCCCAACCATGACCGGTTCTCCTCATACCCAAGGTAAGAACACATAAATTGAGAGTGTGCTCGCTTACACGTAGATCTTAATTGCATAAATCGTCATTCCTGCAATCCAAAGACTTCTCAGACCATCATACTTTTGCACACTGCTGCTACAGGACTTTAACTTTAATTAAACTAAACCTTACAATTACATCCTATGTTTGCTTTTTCCCTTTTTTAAAATAAGTGCATTTCAAACATGTCTATGTGCTCCGATGATAATTAGACCTCAATTAAATTATGTTACACTGTATTTTAAATCTGGTGGTACGGCGAGATCTCTTTAATCTTCAGTTACAAGACAACTGACGCGATGATCTTATCTAATCTTATCTACTGAACTTCAGTGTTAGAATTATTAGGTTTATGTGTAGGTAATAAGCCTGTTGGCTGACTTGATAAAACTTACCTGAGAACATAGGAGGGGCGAAGAAGACAGGGATAGCCCACCTGGTTGGCGAATGCAAAGGCATCTTCCTGTGATAGGCAAACAAAGCACAAAAAACGTTAGAAAGACAAATGGTAGAAATATGTCATGTAACATTAGTGATGCCAGAGAACATGAAATCCCTTGAAAAGACACACAGACATGATAGCTGTAGGAAGGAGAGATGTAAAACTTTATTAACACAAATGACTGCTCAAACACTTGACTGCTCTAAGGTATAAAATGATTGATATACTGACACAACAGCACAAACAACAGCAACACAAACAAATCTATTTTGAATCAAGAGCACGTTTGCAAACGTCCTCATAGTAACAACCCTCTCGTACAGTAAGCTCCATTTTACCCATTCTAAAGACAACAATACACATTTTAAATGGTTTCAAGAATGAACGGTGCACTCCTGTATCTGCCAAAAACAGAGCACTATCAAAAGAGTAAGGGGGAAGAGTATAAATGTACTGAGTCATAAAGTGGGGCCTCAATTTACCTCCCTTTTCATTTTCATTTCTTCTACTCAGATCAAATGAGGAAAAAGAGAAGAAAGAGTATGAGTCATAGAAGGAGTCTAGCAATGAAAAAAATGCTGTATGTCCTCCTCCTCACCATCATCATCATCATCATCATCATCGCCATTGCTCCCTTTTCTCCATCTCTCTGCAGGTCTAGTCATTTTCTCTCCATCATTACCCACTGTTCACTCACCAGGTGGAGTACCATTTACAAACACAAAATAGCTTCCCAGAGACGCAAGAAGCATCTCCCCACGGCTCCTCTGAATTATTCCAGCCCAATAAAAACAAACTGATTCTTCAAGATCAGCAGGGAAATAGAAGATGTAGGTAGACTCAAGAGAGACACAGAACTTTATCTGTGTGTGCATCCTGGCTAATCGTTCCTCAGTGGTATCTGAATACATGAGTGACGGTAATGGAAGAGACATATTTCAGCGCTGACTGCAGACATTTTTCAGTGCTCCACATGTTCGACAGAAGCACTTGCCAGTGCTTTATTCAGAGGTAGCAGGGAGTGAGTTGAGAGAGCCAAACACAAGAAAAATGCTTAACTAGCCATTTAAGTAGTGGGGTCCAGTGCCTTTACAAAGAAGAAAGTTCCAAAAATAAACCAATTTGTAAGCGAAGGCATGGTGCTGTAAATTACAGGTAGTCTTATGCGTGTTTGGTAAAGGTGTGAGAAGTCAAAACTAAATCAAAATTTCTTGCAAACATATTAATAATATAAACTGATAATCACATATTATAGTTTGTCCATTAAAATAACAATGCACTTTGTCAATTAACATCAAACTGATCTGAAAAACACTGGACATTGTTAATATTGTAATTAACTGCCATATATAATGGCTGTTTTTTTTTAAATATATCTACACACGCATACAGAAGCCTGTGTGATCTAATGGTATGATGTGTTTACTAATGCAAGTTTATCACTTTAAAATGCTAATGGATCAATGAACCCTTTTGATTTAATGTTAGCACAGCTGAAAACTGTTGTATTGATTAAAGATGCAGTTAAACTGGCCTTCTTTAGACTAGTTGAGTGTTTGGAGAATCAACAATTGTTGGTTCAATTACAGACTTGGAATGGCCACAAACAAATAACTTTCTTGCCAGTCTGTTCTTGTTCTGAGAAATGAAGACTACTCCATTCGAGAAAAGTCATGCCAAGAAACTAAAGACTTCATACAACACTATGTACTACTCCCTTCACAGAGCAGCGCAAACTGGCTTTAACCACAATAGAAAATGGAATGGGAGGCCTTGTGCAAAACTGAGAAAGAGGACAAATACATTAGTGTCCAGTTTGAGAAACGGAAGCCCCACAGGTTCTCAACTGGCAGCTTCATTAAATAGTGCCTGTGAGATACCGGTCTCAATGTCAACAGCAAAGAAGCAATTCCAGGGTGCTGGCTGCAGAACCTTGGACAGAGAAAAAAATTGTTATGGACAGACAAATCTAAGTCTGAGGTGCTTGGGTCCCAATGTAGATACCAGAGTCAGACTCAGGCATTAAGCACTGACATGCGTGGTGGAGGCAATGTGATGGTCTGAGCCTGTTTTGGTGTTGGTAAAATGGAAGATTTGTAAAGTGTAAACCAACTTTGTCAATGATTATATGAACTATTCATTGTACTATATTTCATTTCTAAGCTCATTTTATGTTTGTTTTCATGGTAAACAGATGAAACAGAGGAATTTCTAAATGACTCTAATCCTTTTAAATTAATTCCTCTCTGTGAGAGGACTGCTGCTAGCTGAATGAGTGTGATTGTTTACACCTGAGATTGCTGAGTGTCTCGGCAAGCTGTTGCTTGATTGTTATTTATCCTTATTTTTTAGGTTCTTTTTACTGTATTTTTATTTTTATTGATTATTGCACTGTCAGAGGCTGGTGAGAAACAACATTTCGTTTCAGCCTGTGTATTTCTGTAAATACCATGTGAAATTACAGTAAACCTTCCTGAAATCTTAACTTTTGGGTCCATAGTATAGATCATCAGTCCATGAGTCCAGTCAGTATAGTTTCTCAGTTAAAATTGAGACAATTTAGTATTGTTGCGCCTGAAATCACCTCTGTTCATGAGTGTACCATATGTAAATTGTTGTGCATAGTCCATGGTAGTACACTATGGAAGAAGTTGCTGTTCTCCAAGAGACACACCACTATATGCATGAAGCAAGAGAACCCTCCACAGCTCTACTGGGAAAATGTTCTGATTACACTAAGGCTGAATTGTTTGAGAAGAACACACAGTACATGTATTGTGTAGAAAGTGCACAGCATACCAGTATAAAAACGCCAGCCCATAGTTGAAGTACAGTGGATGGAGCACTGTGACTTGCCGCTGCTTTCTGTGTCTGGACAACTTGTCACAGTATATTTACATTTATAAATGACCAGATTTAAAATTGTATCTCACAGGATAATGTCAGGATAAGTACCTGCCAGCAGAAACTTAGTAGAACTTGAGAGGTGAAGCAGAACAATGACCCTAGCCTGAAGTAAGTCTACTACATAATGACTCTGCTAATAGGAAATGCCATTAAATGAAGCTTCTGATATTACCTCCAATGCTTTTGAGGCTGTTGTATTAAAACCATCTTCATCAGCTATAAATAGATTTGTCCAAATTAACAGCCATTTTTACTTTGTGGTGCTCTATAGACTACCCGGGCCTTATTCAAAAACTTAAATGACTCTCGAGAATTTATCTCCAATAATGTGACTTGTTTTGATGACATTTTAATTAAAGGTTACTCCAATATCCACTTGAATAAGGCCTGTGATTATCTAATCACACAGAAGGTGTAAGAAAGTATGTGGCTTTCTGACACCTGATGATACCTTTCCCAGATTTTCCAGTCTCTGTTTTGACAAAATGTGAGACTGTATCTTTGAATAGGACCTATCCTATGGTGATGAGTATTGTTAATTTATTTCAACAATAATTGAATTTATTGTTAATTTGTCCCTAGTAGTTTTAAAATTGCAGTGATTAAGCCTCTACTTTAAAAACACACCATCCAGAGTCTCAACTACCAACTACCCCTAACCTTCCATTCTTTTCTTAGCTTACAGCTTTCAGCCCACATATCTAGCAGTAATCTTTCTGAACCTCTTCAGTCTGTTTTCAGGGCCTGTCACTCCACTGAAACAGCACTTACTAATGATGAATGTGTTTCTCTTACTTGACCTCAATGTGGCTTTTGGCATCATATCATTATTGTATACTTTCAGATCAACTGAAAAATAAATTTGTCTTTTCTAGCCACGCTCATGCTTGGTTAAAATCTTACGTACAATGTGTTTCTTATAATAATATTACATTAATATTTTCAGCCAAATGATACAGATACGTAATTAATTTCCACTGCTATGCTGATGATACTACTGTATGTGTCTATGTGAAGGCAGGTGGCCTTTTACTAAATAAGAGTTCTGCTAGTCTTCTTTGAGAAGCCAAATCTCACAATTTTCTGCTCCTAATTCAGACAAAACTGAGAGCCTGGTAATTGGCCCGGCCAGACACAGACGACAACTTGATCAGTTAACAGCAACTCTTGATAATTGTGTCATTTCTCAAAGCCTGACAGCCAAAAATCTTGGTGTCACATTTGATCCTGCCTTCTCATTTGATCAGCACATTAAAGATGTCAACGAGATTGCTTTCTTTCATTTATATTACAGCTAAAATTTGATCAGTTCTGTCCATATTAGATGCACATACCCTAGTTCACACTTTTATTATTCCCAGACTAGAATGTAAACTAAACTATGACTTTTTCTTGTCACCATATATTCAGGTGTTTAGTACAATTAGATTATTGGTTTGACATTGATTTGATGCACTGTCAGGATGTTCAATAGCTGTCACTGAACTTAGCTTGCTGGTTGGGAGGAGCTTGGAGAATAAAAAAATGACACATACACTACTCACAAAAAGTTAGGGATATTCGGCTTTTGGGTGAAATTTCAGGATGAACCTAAAATGCACT
>JAUMHL010000014.1:15377284-15398525 GCA_032362345.1 Sandelia bainsii
TCACCCTGTACAATAACTTCATTATGACAGAGAGCTCTGCTCCAACAGTCTAACTGTCTGGTTATGTTCCATCTATTCCCAATTACTTCACACCTGATCCTCAATTCCTGCAATTTATGTATAACCTGTTCTTGTTTCTGTTTAGATGTGTATTTTTACACATACTTTTTTTCTGCTGCAACACTGAAATTTCCCTTTGGGGATCAATAAAGTATCTATCTATCTAACCTGAACAAACTGCCCTGTTTCACTCCCTGCCTAGGCAGGCCTATCAGTCTAGGATGCATTAAGATGCTGTAGAAACTAAGAAAGTCATAATATTGGTAGCTGTAGTGTCTTAGTTTTCAGTGGAGTTTGGAGTTATTTAGTAATTTCCTTGTTTTTAAAAAAAAAATGTTTTTAGTTGTGCCAACAGAATTTCAAAAAGGTTTTCTAATCATCAATTAGCCTTTTAAAATGACACAGGACAGGAACTTTGCTGATAATGGGCTCCATAGGCCTTTGATATTATAAAATTTGCCTTTCTTTTAAAAACAAAGACATTTCTTAGTGAACCCACTTTTGGAATAGTAGTGTATGCCCTAACCTCTTGCTGGGTGATGTCCAGGATGCGTTCCAGGGTCAGCTCTTCGAAATAAAGGCGGTCACACTCATCAAAGTCGGTGCTGACAGTCTCAGGGTTGTGGTTTACCACCAAAGTCTTCTTGCCCATCTGTCTCAAGGTTCTGATGCTGGACACTGCACACCAGTCAAACTCAACACTGCTCCCTGGTGAATTAAACCACTAATTAATTTGAGAACCTTGAATTTCACAAATTCATTAGAAAAATTACACAACTAAGCTTCATTACTGTGATGTAGAGAAATGCTTTTGCTTTCCATGCAAAAATATGAAAGAGGTTGATTCACATTTTTTTACAAAAAGTTAAAACATGTTAAACAACATGCACATATTAAGAGCTTATATATTCGACTTACCAATGTGGTAGGGTCCACAACCAAGAACCATAATTCCCTGGTCTTTAAAGTCGACATCATGCTCCTAGTGAAGAAAATAAATAAAATAAAAAAACATTGTTGTTAATGATAAACTCTTGTGGATGAGAATAACAAAAAGCATCCATCTTGCAATTATTCTTAGAAATCAAATACATTTTTTCATACCACATTTTCAGTGACTGGATTGGCTACAATTCTACACACAGTGCCTATAAAAAGTATTCAGCCCCTTAAAGGTTCTTTTTTTTTTTTTTTAACAACACTGAATCACGGTCAACTCAGTGTGGCGGTTTTTGACACTGACAAAGAGAAAAAACTGAAAACCAGATTTCTTCAAAGTAATCTAAATCTATTAAAAACATAAGACAGAAAATAACTATTGATTGCATAAGAATTCACGCCCTTTAAAGTGACAATTTAAATCTACACCAGTGCAGCCAATTGGTTTGAGAAGTTAAACAATTAGTTAAATGGAAGCCACCTAAATGCAGTTTTAATTGTTTGTAGTATAAATGCACCTGTATCTCGAGGGTCCAGTTACTGGTGAATCAGTATGCTGGCAAAAAACTGCACCATGGAGGCAAAATCACACTCCAAGCAACTCAGTGAGATGATTACTGAATAGCATAAGCCAGAGTTGAATCCAAGTCATTCAATATCCCTTGCAGTACAGTTAAAACAATCACTTATAAATGGAAGGAATGTTACACACATGTAAGTCAGCCTAGAGCAGGCCATCCTCAAAACCTGACCGTGTAAGAAGGGTACAAATAAGGGAGGGAAGCTTCTATGGTATGATGAAACCAAAATAAACTTTTTGGCCATTGGACTGAATGCTATGACTAAAAACTTCCAAGGGGGATGAATACTTTTTATAGGCACTGTACAGTGCAGGCGTGTACACTGTATGGTATTTTTTTCTCTGTGCTCTCAGGGACCACTTACCTGACCGTGATAGGTACAGTACAGATAGTTGGTCATGGCTGGATACTCTGCTGCCAAGGTGTCAATCTGAGAAGAAAATTGAGAGAATATGGAATAAATTAGTAATTTATTCAAATGATAGAAAACTTACTACTTAACTTTTACCACACAGAAATGAAGTAAAATTCATCCCTTAGTGGACTTCAGACCTATGGTTTAGGATTGTGTTGGATGGATTCTATAGAACAATTTTACATAATGACTAGATTCACTTTTGATACCATTACTATACTAGGCCACCAATTCTACTATACATTTACAATACAGCTATTACATTGGTTGGATATTATTCCATAATGGTATTAATATTGTTAAAATACATCCAAGAAAAAGACAGAAACCACTAATTAACTTTTGCTCCTAAAAACTACTGCCTCTGTAGCCAAAGGCTGATATAGTTTTGCTGCTTCTTAACTGTGAATCTAGGTCACGATAAAACACAAAGCTTTCACCTTCATGCACCTTAAATATTTATATACCCCTCTCATTTCCATTTAGTGTCAAATGAAACTTCTCTCTGTGAGTGTTTTGACCAAAAAAAGGTCAGTGATTCAGTGCACTCACTGAATATAGACAGACTATATGGCCCATACAGGAAACTCCAAGAAAGAGCCCAGTGATGCTCACCTGTTTGACCCAGGGTCTGATGCTGTGAGCAAGCCTCAGCTCTCTCACTGCTCTCTCACTGGAGCCCAAACTTTGACCAATCTGCAGATCCGAGAAGCCGTCCTGCTTAGCCTTCAGCAGCAACCCCTCAGGTACTGTGCCACTGTAGAAAAAAGCAATTAGTAATGTTAACTATACAGAATTTTTGTTAATCATCATGAGCCTAATACTATTTTTCTACAGTTTACAGAATCCAGTCTTTACTGAGAAACATTCAGACGTATTTCACAAAAAACCTCTTGCTGTGCTAAAGAAGCTACTTGGATGAGTAGTGAAACATTTCGACCTAACAAAAAGGAAGTTCAGTTGCCATGCTACAGAATTCCTTGTACTAAGCAATAATTTATTGCAGAGGTAATGTAGATCTGCTTAAAATAAAAACTGCATTCCGTTTTCATATTCAAATAACATCAATCAGAATTATTCTATTAAAGATATTTACATTTTGCAGATTATGTTAGTTTGCACTTTTATCAGAAGAGCAATATCATATTTAATTACTCTGCACTCAATATTGACATGTGTCCATTAACTGGCAGAACTAGCTTTACACAAAGACCAGAGTCAGATTGAAATGGTTAGAAATACTCCAAAATGTTCTTGTTTACATGCTGTACCATATTTCCTAGCAAGGCAGCGCACTTGTAGCCTAATGGTTACTGTGCATGCCACACACCTGCAATGGCCCTGGTTCGAGTCTGGCTGAGGACGTTGTAAGTCACACTCTCTTGCCACATTCCTCTCTACCTTTTCACTGTCAAACTCTAAAAGGCTAAAATGCTCAAAAATAATCTCTAAATATTTCCTAGCAAAATAGCCCAAAATTCATCCAAATCAACTGGGCTTTACTGAAAGGAAGGAAAGTGCAAACAGCTGACAATATCCTAATAAAGAGAAAATGTAAGAGATCGTATTTCTCCTACATTCGCTTCTCAGCATTGGCTTCCTGTAAAATCTAGAGTAGGGTTTAAAATCCTTCACCTTACATGCAAAGCACTTCATGATCAAGCTCCATCATATCTCAAATACCTCATATAATCCCAATAGAACACTTTGCTTGGTTCTGCTGTCGGCGAGTGTTGCTCAAGTGGGACTGTTGGGTTATCTTTATAATTCGTAGTTGCGTTGTTATAGTCCATAAGTTCTTAGGCCTTAAAATGTAAAGTGCCTCAAGATGAAATTTATTGTGATTTGATGCTATATAAATAAACTGAATTGAATTGAAAATGAACATATGAGACTCTGGTGCAGCCGCCGGGTTAGGTCATGACATACAGCAATTTCTGTGTCTATAAGCTATACGCTTCTTAAAATGAAAGTATTGGGTTTTCCACTCAATGTTAATATAAAATGCAGTGTGTAAGTGTAACAGATTTGGAGATACTGGAAGATGTTTTACAGAGCAGAGCTTGTCTCCTCTTGCTTTCTGTGTTTTGTGCCGAGTTAAACTAAACACACAAATGCATGATGATGAAATTGATATTGATCTTTTCATTCTCGCACTAACAACAAGCGTAATAATATCATAGGTTGAGACAATAGGAAGGAATTCTTACTTCTGGTGAACTACAACATGCTCTCCCTCCTCCTTATCTGAATTATTTATGACCTTGTGGTGCAACAATATTGGAAATGCCAATTGTATTTTAACTCCCGCTGCACATGACTGGGCTGAGAAATAAAAATAAAAAAAATCCTACAAACAGCAAAAGAAGAGAACAGCAAGAGTTTGAGTCAGAATTACAAAAAGGAAGCACATTTGATCTGAGGGCTGGTCATGTGTAAAATTACTCTGTTTGACAGATCAGATCAGAGGGGGAAATCCTCCAAATACAATGAACTTAAGTACATAACACCTCAGACACAAAACATGAAGTACACTTTAAGAAAATGTGTGGTGTACGTGTCTGTGTATAGAGAGTAAAAGGAACAAGGACTAACAGTAATTCATGTCATGTACAAACAGATGTATCGTCAGGCTGACATATGCCGAGCTTGGTTTTGTGTAAACGAACATAAACAAAATAGATTTTTAATATTTGCCATGTTTCAAGAGAGAAAGGAGGGCATCCATAATCAAGTTCACTGCTACTTTTGGAATCCAAACATTTTTACAATGCTAAAACTCTGTGCACGTATTTTATTTTCGATTATGCTGTATGTTAAAGCAATATTTCACTATGATAAATGGAATATGGTTCAGACATAAGTGATTTAGCACATAAACATCTAGTCTTAAAAACTAAAACTGGATTTATAGATATAGTGGTGTAGCTGATGTGAGGCTCATCATTAATGTAACACATTAATACCATAGCAGCAGCTGAGATACCACATGGTGACTAACAAAGCTCTTATTAGTCAGCATGGGCTGCTTTTGTTGTTTTGTTTTTTTTAAGCATGAAGACATCCATCTGGCAACCACTAGTCCAGTGTTTCTAGGGGTGCACTCAACTCCAAATAATCAGTTAATATCCACCTTAATGCATAATCTCACTGTATCGCAATACTTCCACAGGATACAACTTTTAATTCTAAATGCCTAAAACTGACACTGCAAAAACACAGTTATCAACAAGTCTAAAAAGAAGCAGCTTTTTCAAATCAAGTCCGCCCAAAATCCGACGAAAACTGAAACCAACTCAATGTGCCTCGTAGACATCTAAATAAATCGCTTTTCTAAATGTATTTCTTTAATTCAGACAGTTTGCGCTGCAAAATGGAGCACTGTGTAAGTTTTATTTTAAATATTTTTACACACACATGTACACATACACATATATACACACAGTAACTAGGTTTTTTTGTGCATGTAAACTCATTCCCTGAGAAACCTGGTTTCTCTAAGTAACCTGATTACTTGAGTGTATGTAAATACAGTGAATCCTAACATTAAAAGTGACTGTACAAATAAACAAACTGCCCATTCCCTTTAAATTATTTTACTCATCTTTCTATCAACTATAAAACTACAGCAATAAAGGAAGAAACTCTTACACATCCACAAAATGAGTCTGCTGACCAACAGAGCCTAGAGCCCACCTGTACTCAGCTCTACGCTCCATCAGTCTGGCAGCAGTCTATTGTTGTGTTTCCATCCCAGTGTCCCCTGCTCCAACCGCAGTGGAGACTACAACAGCCTTCTGTGTGTCAGTGTGTTGTGCTGGGTGCACAGCAGACAGCCAGACATTAATTATTAAACAGCATTGTCAGAAAGAAACAGCAGGCTACCTGTGACTGAGCCATGGAAATTCACAGCGGCTTTGATTTGAGCTGTCCAGGTAAGAGCCAGAGGGCAGAAAGAGAGAGAGCGACAGAGACACCGAGAGACAGAAACAGAAAGACAGAGAGAGAGAGAGAGAGGCAGCTGAGAGACGACGAAAAAAGGCAGCTGAGAGACGAAGACAAAATTCCCACAGCCGTCACCTGAGGCTTTTTAATCGCACAGTGTGAATGAGGGACTACCCTGTGGGATGTGTGGATGCATTGAAAATAAAAATAAAAAACAGCCCAACATAGACAAGAATAAAACTCATGTGTATGAAAGTATTAAACAAGCTATAGTTAGGCCCAGAAGTTTTTGTGATTTTGCCTGTATACACCACAACAATGGATTTGAAATAAAACAATCAATTGATGCAGAGCTTTCACATCTGTTCATGTCTATATTTAATAAAATCTGGTGTGATTTCCTGAGATTTCCTTTACACAATGGGCATAACTTGCATGTTTTATACAAATATTCATTTTATGAATTGCTGTGTATTGTATTAGTTGTCACTGTGCTGCTGAGTTGTCATACTGTTGCCGCACACGCTTTCCAAAAGCCAGAGCGACAGTAACTCAGTAAACTGAATAGATTTCTTTAAAACAGACAATAAGCACATCATTTCACTGCAGGCTTTGGTTTTTAATTTGCAAACCAATAAAGTCTGGGGCAGAAATACTGAAAGGAACAACTAGCCAGCTGAGTATGGCTCAAAACATGAAGGATTAGAATGAAACTTTAAGGACAGATGGACAGAGATGTCCATGGATTGACAATCTGTAATTTGGAGGAGACAGCTTGACTAGATATTCTCAACCATCAAAGGAAAGCAGAGTCAGACAGATACCATGTATAACACCAAGAAAAACAACTGAACCCTTAGAAATCATATACATTTATGTTTCCATTTGTTTTTTAAATATCTACATCTAAGCCATGAATAAAAAATATTTTAACTAATAACACAAATAATTTTATTGTTGTTGTGGATTTTGAATATATCATTCAAATACTTACTGTATAGGTAATACATGTGAACTACTAGATTTATGGCATCAAGAGATGTAAGTTAGAGACACTCAAACAATCAAACACTAAGTTTGCTATTCACAAGAAGCAGCCGCTAATGTGAACAAATATATCTCTCAAAACCAAGGTCAAGACCAAGAAGTTCTGATTTGCAGTACACAATGTGTATAACTTGAATCTAGTTGAGATTATCATCAGTCCACTTTAAGCTAAACAGTCTAGAAGTGGATATGATTCAATACTGAGGTTACTGTCCACAGAAGAGGCTCTAGTGACTCCAAAAGCTCTAGGATGTATAAATGATGCTCAGAGTAGCAGCTCAAGGTTTAAAATAATCTTTTTCAGTTGGCAAATATGTCCGTTCATGAGTACCACATACAAATCATGACTGAATCATCACGAGTCCATGAAAGGACATCATACAACTACTCTGTGTGCATCTGTGTATATGTGTTACTATACCTCTTGTAGTTTGCCAGTTGCTGCTCCAGTTGTGTTATCCTGCGGAGTTTGTGAAGAAACAACTTATCTATGGCTGTCAGCTGGTGGATCTGATCAACACTCATACCAGTGTGGAGAGCCTTAAAGGTACAAGGACATGAAACAGACTCAGTATGTATTGTTTAATATTGTTTATCATTATCATCAAGTTCAACATCCACGCTCAGTGTTGGAACATTCTGAGAGCAGACACAACAAAGTCTCACAAAGTTTCAATAGATTCTGTAAACAATTGCTTATTTTAAAGTCATATTACAAATCATTTGGTGAAATGTCACTGGATAGGTCACTGGAATTTATCCATTACTCCTTCAAGAGCTCCAAGTCCAATCAAAGACAAGTTTGCATCACTTTGCCAATATTGCCATTTTAGTAGAACAGAGCATCCGCCCTGGCTACAGCTAGTAAATATATTTCATTATTTTTATATTAGATGACAATACAAATCATTCTAGGGTAGCATGGCAGGATCTGTAAAACATGCAGTGCCATAAGGAGCTTCTACTGTGGCTTTCAGTGGACAGTATAAGTATTGTGTGTTATTTAAAAGGCACTCATGGATACAAACATTGAAATATTTATCATCAGAGTTCTAGCACCACTGGAACTTCGACCCCTAACAAATGTTATGCGTTTGTTATTAAGTGTCGATGACCTAAGCTGCAAAGCCTGAGAGCAAAAACTTAATTTTTTTTTACATTTGTTTACATACATTTTTACATCTAATTAACTTTCCTGAATAAGTGTTTTGAAGGTCTGCCTTATGACTGTGGCTAATTATAGTATTTTTATACTTTCCCCACCATTATAATAAAATATTGTAAAATATATAATGTGGACCTAAAAGGTGGACTCGAAATTAAACTGTTGGGAGCAGAAAGTAGATTAGATGAGAGTGACAGCGTCTGTGTTGACAACCTACAGCAATATAGCTGGTGTGCTGAAGATAGGTTGTGGACAATTAATCCTTAACGCTGTCACCAACTCCAATTATCTCAATCTGTAAATAAAGGAGCAGATATGTCTCCACTGTCATGACACCAAGCTCACACAGCTGGAGGTTTTGACCCTGACACAACCTCATTCTGCTCTTCTTTCAGCTGGTGATAAAAGCGTGTTGATAGAAGTGCTGGATCTTTACATATTTCAAACCTTCCAATAATACAGACACCACCTTTGTGTTTGAATGATGGGCCTTGGCCATGTGTGTAAATCTGCTTATAAAAGTTAGGTTTTACCTTCATCTGGTTCTATGATGAAAAACACAGACTAACAGCAGTGTGTAAGCACCTAACAGACTTTCCAAAAATATATTTAAAATTATGCGATTGAGATTCGTCCCCCACATGCTAGCATGTCTGAAAAAAGTAAATCTCTCAGTTGCTACTGTGCATCTACTTAACTGAATCGAAATAAAAAAAAAACAAGCATTTCCACACAATTAGGCATTCACAGCTAGGCACAGAAGAAAGCCAGGGACATGTTTTCTGCATTTCATGTTTTTTTCATGATAATTTTCTTCAAAATGTGATTTTAATGAGAAAACAGTAGTCTGTGTTATTCATTATTAACGTTATGAAAGATTAGTGTACCTTGGCGAGGGAGAAGATGCGGGTGCTCGAGGGCACAGCTAGCTCCTGTTGAAGGTCCTGGGTGTCAGCCCAGGCTTTCTTGAGTGGCAGCCGGGGCACAAAGCCATCCACTGATGGATGACACATCCTCAAGGCTTTCTGCACACTCTCCTCAAAAGTCCGGCCCACTGCCATCACCTGAATCCAGAAGAGGGAAATACATCACAGTAAAATGTGGGTGTGTGAGCAAAGTGAAAAATCAATTGAATGAGTCAGCGGGCAAGTGTTTATCTGTGGATTCTCCCCCACCTCTCCAACACTCTTCATGGCACTGCCTATTTCATGGGACATGCCCTGAAAACGGTCTAGGTCCCAGCGGGGGATCTTGGTGACAATGTAGTCTAAACTGGGCTCAAAGCATGCTGTGGTCTTCTCTGATACAGCATTCTTGATCTCTGGTAAGGGGATTCCCAGAGCCAATTTAGCAGCTACAAACGCCAATGGGTATCTGGGAGACAAAGAAGGGAGATCAAAACAAACTAATGTTTGTTAGAGAAGCTTTTAACTATGTAACAGAAGCAAATTTATCATCAAACAGGGGTGATCCTGATTAATACTGTAATGTTGTGTTTACATATACTATACTGCTTGAAAGATCTTTCTAATATTGTAAAAACTTTGAACTCTGTAATCTAAAATGTCTTTTGTTCATATATTTTGATATTACCTGGCAGTACTAACCAGAGCTGACTTTGTTTATAACTTGTGACCTCAATTTCCATTTCAGTCTCACTGATTTGAATCAACTGATGAAAAAATGTCAGCAAATCACTCACGCCGCATGACCTACAGTATTATGTTGATTATTTAGGTTTCTGCTGAGATTTTGACTCTTTGCTCCATCCGACTTTGCTACTGTATGGATTTCATTCTGTGGTTACAGTGGGGTTTATTGTAAATTACATGATGTTGAGATGAGAGATTATGAATGAATAATCAATTTAATATTTTATCTGAGAAGCCACTAACTTCCAGATAAACCCATATAACCCAGATAAATTTCTCCTAGATAACAAAGTCTCACACCCCACTGTGTGTGTGTGTGTTTGTGTGTGTGTGTGTGTGTGAGAGAAAGAGAGAGACCTGAAAGTCTGGAAGCATAAGAGTACCACTAACTGAATACATGACAAATTGCTAGTCAGATTAAATATGGCATTTCACCTCAATTCTGAGCATAAACTCTGATACTTCAGACAAGATGAGGCGGCCTAATAATAATAATAAGAGATGATCATCGAGATGATCCTATATAATGTATGGATGTTCTCTCACCCAGTGGCTTTGGATGCCAGAGCTGAACTTCTGGAGAGACGGGCGTTAACCTCAATGATGCAATACTCCAAAGACGATGGGTGCAAGGCGTACTGGATGTTGCATTCACCTACAATGCCGAGGTGACGGACTACTTTGATGGCCGTCTCACGGAGCATGTGGTACTCCTCGTTGGACAAAGTCTGGCTGGGCGCCACCACTATAGAGTCACCTGAAGAAGATAAAGTGGCTTTAAATAATATTACCAGTCTCTGAACTTGTATTTGGTTAATGGGAAAGTGGCAAGAAAATAATCTTTGTACTGATCTTGTACTAGGGGCGAAAGTGATCAAAAAAAGTCACAGATCGGGCTGTATCACGTATCGAATCATTTTCCCAATCAGCACCAGAGTGGGATTAACCATAAGGCTGGGAGGTTAGACTCAGACCAGTCCACCAAAATCATTACATAAAGCCCCACTTTATCTCACAGAATGAGATTAGATAGCAGCAAACAGTTTCTTTTCTTCCTTCATTGGATCATTCTGTCAAGTACTTCAAGTATTAATAGGTTACTCTGCTATGTAGTTTTCAGATTATTAATACAAAATATAATAAACTAATAAATGCTGATGTATTAATATGAATGAAGCAGCTGTCAGTACATAAAGCGGTTAAAATCAGCTCCGCCTTTAGGTAACTGAGACTTTTGGTCTATCTTTTTATTAATTATTAGGAATTTAAAATTATCATATTATTACAGTTAAAAGTTTGTTTGCAGTTTATAGTATACATGTGAAATTAGCTCATAAAACATATTTTCCCATTTTAAAAATTTGAGTTTCACCCAACATTTATTTTTTTATTGCTACTGAATAAAAGAAATTAAACGGTAAATGCTCTGCACTTACATACTTGAGTACCTTATAGGTATACACACACACACACTGTATATTGTACCTGTGTGAATGCCTAGAGGGTCAAAGTTCTCCATGTTGCAGACAGTGACACAGTTATCAGCCACGTCTCTCACCACCTCATATTCCACCTCCTTCCAGCCCAGCAAAGACTTCTCCACCAGTATCTGACTGCTCATAGCTAGAGCCTGCAAATGCACAGAATATTAGTTAAGTTTATCAGTTTAGATGATAAATTATCCTTTACACAGTGAATAGACACTGGAAACTAGTGGAACCTATTTCCGCGATGAAATAAACAATTTCTACTGAAACTTAAAAATGAAACAAAGAATACTTTCAAATGCCAAATGAGAAAAACAGTGGAACATGGCATAAAACGTAAGCACTAATCTAAAACTGTCTGGCACAGCAGTTCATTTTGCAGCCTGTGATTACAGATTAGAACCAAATGAACTGTCAGACATAATGCTGGATACTGGACAAGCACAAAAGGATGTTGCTTAGCAACAGCAAACTTTTCTTGGAAGACGACCAGAGAAACATGTCTCAAAGCAAACAATTTTTTAAAGCTTTTATCTTGTGAGGGTTAATGCAGTATACGGTATGATGGGTGAAGGTATAAAAGTTTATTAAAAAAAACAGAGTTTGTCAGTAGATGTCTGAGAAAACTGCTTCAAATGCTGATTTAGCTGGAATGATTGATCAAATGTTGAGGAACAAAACAGAGAATATTATCGACCAAACCTCATTTATTCTCACCTTTTGTGCAGTTTCCTCTAACGTTTCTTTGTTGACACACAAGCCAGAGCCAAGACCACCCAGTGCATAGGCCGATCGTAACATCACAGGGTAGCCAATCTGTTCTGCTGCTTTCAAGGCATCAGACACCTGAAAGATTCAAAATATTATTTTCTCTAAAAAAATTAATATGTTTTACACCCACTATAGAACCTACCAAATACATGTACACTGGCAAGTTTGGAAACACCAAAACATTGGACTTTTACACTGATATACAAAAAATAACCAAGAAAGCATGTTCCTCAGTCATCTATAACCATTTGATCAGCATGTACACCATCTAAAACTTCAGAGATGACCTTTTACAAAACAAGTACCACTTGCTCCTCAATCAGTGTTAAATTTGAAAGCTTATCTGTTTCAACCTTGAAAACTATGTGTTGTTTTTTTTTTCTTTCAGAAATTTAAATGTAGATGGTCTTAAATTGATCATGAATGTCCTCCCAGGTGTTAAAACATCTTAAAGCAAGATCATGTCAAATAAACCAATAATTTGAGTTTATATTTGGCTCTTCCTTCATAGGGAGAGTGAACTGTCATTTTTTGTGTAAATTAGAACTAAACATGGCCAAACAAAAACAGCTTTCCCCAGAAACTAGAGTTTCAGACTATTGTTGTCTTGAGAAAGGAAGGTTATTCTCTACGACAAGAAAGTAAAGATTTCTTTAAAAGCTGTACACTATAGTCTCCAGAGACATGCTGCAACTGGACCAAATCAGGACAGAAGACACAGTGGAAGGCCCGAGTGCACATCTGCCCAAGCAGACAAGTACTTATGAGTGTCCTCCTTGATACAGAACAGATGCCTCACTGCTCCTGAATTGACTGCATTGTTGAATAATACAAGAGAGAAACCAGTATGCACAGACACTTTGTTCAGGAGATTAAAGTCAACTGGCCTCAAGGGCAGAGCTGCTAACAAAAAAAGTTTGGCAAAAAAGAAGAAATGGTTGAAGTGGGCCAAGAGGCACAAACATCTTGACCCAATGCATGACTAGATGACTGGAACCAATGCTTGTCATCCAATTTCGAGATGTTTGGATCCAAGAAAAGAACATACAGTACAGAGCTTAAACGCAGAGCTCATCAAAAGATGAGAGATGCCTGCCTAACACCTAACGCATCAGTGAAGCATGGAGTTGGAAACTTGATGATCTGGGGATGCTTTGGCAATGGGAGAGTGGGTGATCTCCATTGTCTGCAAGGCATCCTCAATCAATCAGCATGCATACCGTCATAATAAAGAGGTATGCCATTCCCACTGGGCAACAATTTTGGAGCTAACTTCATCTTACAACAAGACAGGGACCCCAAGCATTCTTCCTTGTTGTCACCCTGTTTGCTGATAACGGGTTTCTCTATGCCTGTATAGATATTCAATAATAGCCATTTAGAACATTAACAATACACAGTATTTCTGATTAATTTGATGTTATTTTAATGGGAACATTTTCAGTTGTTCTTCCAAAAACAAGGAAATTTCTAAGTGAGGAACATATACTACTGGTACAACAGTATGCTCAGAAAGTGACTGGGTATATTGAATTTATTTGTAACTTGACTTGGGATTCTTACCGACTCTACAGCGATACTGGGTGCAATCTTTTCATTGATTTCCATCAATTTGTCAGCAAAAAGCTGTCGGTCTTCTGTGGCCATAATGGACTCCACTGGGGTTCCGAGGACCTTCACCCCATACTTCTCCAAGACACCACTCTGGAACAGTTCTACTCCTGAATGCCACACAAATGGTAAATCACATACAGATGCATGGTTAAACATACAAGCCACTGAAAGAAAAAAAAAAATGTACACAAGGAGTATGAAAATCTGATGTAAATATTTGTGAATGCCTTCTTCCTAATGCAGTTTTATGAGTTGCCTGCCTATGTCTTTGGCATGATTGGCATTTCCCACTCTGTCAGTTGTAGTGCCCTCAACTAAACTCCACAATGAGATGTGCCCCTATGCCACAGAGACAATTAGCATTTCTTCTGAGAATTGAACAACAATGAGCCAGAAATATAAGCAATATACATCAGCAACGAGTGCATGTCTCACCACAGTTGAGTGCAGTCTGTCCACCCATGGAGAGCAGGATGCCATCAGGGCGCTCAGCCTTGATGACTTCAGTTACAAATTGTGGTGTGACGGGCAGGAAGTAAACTGAGTCAGCCTGCTTGGTGCCCACCTCATTCGTCTGAACAGAAGCTATGTTTGGGTTCATCAGCACTGTCTTCAAATTCTCCTCCTACAACGCATCCACAGGTTTAGTTTTTAGCTATTTAAAAGAAAACTTTACTATAATTAGTCCTCTGTTATTGTGGTTCCTCTGCACACTATTTATTTATGTGGGTTAAACACAGTAGATTCTATTTCACAGCAGATGTTTTGACTTGTCACGGTAGGAACAACCCTAATAACATTATTAACATTAACAATGGCTCCGTTTGATTCAATTTTCCCAAAGGTCGTAACAGTGTGACAGTGAACCGGCATGTACATGCACAAGGACCTTCAAACTAAAGTAAAGCAAAGTGTTTTAGCCATTATTAATTTTATTATTTATAGCTGTGCTTTTCCTACAGTGACATGTCAAAATGTCTGCTGTGAAAAAGGTCTATTAATTCCACGTTATTCCACATGAGAAGTTACTAGACAGCATGTAGCCGACACCAAATTATTTTTATGCCATGACCAATCATCTGAAGGTTTTCAGAAATGTTAGAAAATTAGGCAACAAGCAGTTCAGCTCTGTCTTAACTTACCAAATCACAAATAAATAGTTTCATGTAATTCATTTTTTTCATAAACGCTGGATACTCCACTTTTAACTAAATACTACTCAAGTCATAGTAAACAGCACATACTGTTGCTACAAGCCAGCATTTATTACTTTTAATAGGTTTTACAAAACATTGGCGATTCATGACACAGAGGAATAAGGTGCAGTATGTCCGTTGACTACCTCTTTAATATGAAGAAAAAACAGCATGTTCATTCACAACCATATCTGAGAGTCACGGCACATAGTATACGCCACAAAAACTGTCCAGATTTCAGGATCACGTTATTGTGTTATCTCTTACCTTCATGGCCTTGATGGCCTGAGAACCAGAGTAGTCAAACTCTCCAGCCTGACCGATAGACAGACCACCGGAACCCAGGACCAGCACCTTAGAGACCTGCAATAACATAAATAGATAACCACAGTGATTAACATTTGCAGTTTTAAAACAAATGCCTTCATTATCTGCTTTAGTATAATGGTGAACCTTCTTATGAATATTGTTTTAACTGTGTGACATACTGTACCTGGGCTCTGGGAGGGATGCACGGTTTCTTGGGCATGACTGACACTATGTTGGCATCCTTTCCTTTCTTGATCAGGGATATGAACACATCAAAGAGGAACTGCAGAAGCAGAGGAAATACTAATATGACCACAGTTTCAGAATCAGAATCTGTTTATTAGCACACAAAGAAGATGTCTGTGTTTCAATGCCATATAAATTTAGAGTCCATTTTTATTGCTGCCATACTGGGTGTTTCACAACCTTATGTAACCGAAACACACAAGTCTTTGACTGAAAGCTCAAGCTCTGCCTGAAGGTACACATTTTTGGCTGGAATGGACATCTCTAAATCTACAGATTCCAAAGGTCACTTTTGTTCAGAGAAAAAATCATTTGTAAAATGAACCAATCAATCGTTGCTTCTAACAAGCATTTACAAAGCTTTCAGGTCAGCGTAGATATATAATATACATATCTCAATGAGAACATGTGAAATATAAAGTAAAGTAACTAAGAAATAATGCTTAATGATGCCTTTTGTTTTATTTATTTATTTATTTATAAGAAACTCAAGGTATTTTTCATATTGAAATGTATGTCTGAGGCAAATGCATTTAAAATATTGCACTTCTCTGGTAGTCAATGGAATAAAATATTTGTCATGGGCAATGTGCAAAATGTCTGAATTGTATATTTTGGCAGAAAGGATAGGTCTTCTGCCTTTATATGACAGAGTTTAAAACATACCAATCAACACTTTTGTGCAGGGTAAGCAACGGGCACTTCCAAAACACCTGAACGCTGGTGCCATTAAACCAGGGTCAGACAGAAAAGTAGCTGCTTTTTTACAGCTGTAGTTAGATATTCAGATATTCCGATGACACAATGCTGTGGTCAAAGGTCTGTAGAAGGTATGTTTCGTTTTGGTTAGCTATTTAAGACAAAATTTCCACATGTCCATAGTGTACTCCTATTGACATATTATATTATTGTTTATTAGTGAATTTAAAGTGCTAATATAAGTTTCCATTACTTATTTTCCTCCATTACGCTTTTGATATTATATCCAAATAATTTTTCCAGGACACCATTTATGCAAGTGCTGTTTCAATGGAAGACTTCAACTTTTACTTAATGCGTCTCCTGTGAATATAATTTTGCTTAACTTTTGTATAGTTTTCAGGTATTTTATGCAGCACTATCAAAGTCTTTAATTACCTCTGTGTCTGTGGGACCGCCTTTAGCCTCAGGGTGGAACTGGGCCGTGAAAACAGGCTTAGTGTTATGCATAATGCCCTGAAAAATATACACACTTAATATAAGAAAACTATAAATGCTTTTCAACATGTCTAGAACAGAAATATCAAAATGTCATGTTCTTTTAGGAAAACATGAAATCCACCTCATTTGTGCCATCATTGGCATTGATGAACAGCGGCCTCCACCCTGGGGGCAGGGACTTGCTGTCTATACCATAGCCGTGGTTCTGTGCTGTAATGAAGGCTTGGCCCGTCATCACGTTCAGCACTGGCTGGTTCTGGCCTCTGGGGAAACACAGATATTCATAAAACACAGTTTGTGTTTTATTATGATGTTACTTTATGAAAGACAAGATCTCAAAACCCTTCCACAGTTTTTGTTTCCACAGATATTTTATGAGGAGCCTTAAAAAGCGTGGATTTTATGTCTTAATTATGTTCAGCTACTTAAGAGCTCACCTGTTGCCCATAGGTAGTTTGTATGACTTAGCTCCTGCAGCCAGAGCAGTGATTTGGTTTCCCATGCAGATCCCAAACACTGGCTGAGGACGATCACTTTCCAGCACCTTCACAGGAACAAAACACATACAAATATTATTTACAATAATATAAATCATGATACAGTATTGAAATTACAGTGTGTCTTGTGTATAGCTATGAATTTCTTTGGAGGTGCTCTAACTTGTAGAGGTAATAAGGATCCTAAATTATATGACTTGCCGTGAAGGAAAACACATGACATTCCCTCTGTGTTAACGTTTTAATTCTTCCTGATGCACAAAATACATAATCAGCACCACGTCCCACCTTGCGGACATTATGGATGAGTGTCTTTGCCAAGGATGGATCTCCTGGTCCATTGGAGATGAACAGGCCATCATAGTCTAGACTCAGCAAGTCCTGGTCCCAAGGTACAAGATGGACCTCTGCACCTCTCTGCACACAGAGATACATAGAATAATTATGTAATCTTATGATACTGAAGGACAAATTTAATAGTGTTATTCAAACTTGTTGTAATCATACAGTCAGCAGCGTAGATGGATCACAGGCTGCAGTCAACACTAATGAGAACGATGATCTGGTTGGTAAAAAATACCCCAGCAGTTCAATATTTTGAGATGGCTCAGATTTCCAGCAGAAAAACATACTGTAGAGTATGCCACAAAGAGCTCACATCCAAATGTGAAAGCACGTCAAAACTTTATCTCCATTTACAACGGCGCCACAAACTCCGGTCCGAGTGAATTAAACTTCAGTCTATCACTAACGTGTCAGACACAAAACCTGCACCGTTTACCTGTGGTGTCTTATAAAGAGAGAGGATAACAAACACAGTAAGCTACCATATCGATATCTACCTGATCTCAGCCAAACAGAGCATGCTTTCACTGAAAACACGACTTAAAGCAGAAAGAATTCTTGAATTGTAAGTAATTCCTGAATTGTTAATGCCACACTTTTGTCAGACCCCTTCAATAAAGCTGACTTCGCTCACATCTTCAGTGTTTCATATCAAATTTGTTGTGGTGGTATGAATACAGACATAAACTGACACAACAGACTACTGCATTACAAGTCTGCAGGCTTCTTTTCCCAAGTCACTATTATACTACTACTACTACAGAGCATAAACAAAACAGTAACCCACTTTCTCTTACAGCTGGGTGACACAAATAAATATGTTTTTCCAGTTTTGGAGCTTGTTAGATTAAACAATTCTACCTCATATTTTTTAGGTCAGGTTGCAAAAAACATGCAACAGGGTGTGAAATTATTTTCTATATTTGTCTAAGGTTATTAGGGGCAAAGTCATAAACATGGAATTTCCAAGTGTGAGATCTAATGAGGATGCACACTAAACAACAAGGACGCTTTTTACTCTCTCTGAGTGATTTATAGTGATTTATTCTCACCTTTACCAGCAGGCGAATAATGTTGTGTTTAATGCCACAATCAATGGCCACCACTTTGATTGGGTTTCCTTTTCCAAAAACTTTGGTTTCCTGGTAGGTGGGGAGACACAGCAATAAGAGGTTAGCACAATTCGCAAACCAAAAATGTCTAATGTACACAACAACTGTTAAATAACGATTAAATATAACATGCAGCAGCCATTACTTTGATTGAGACCTCTGCTACCAGGTTTTTCTGGTTGGGGTCATATATCTGAACAGGCTGCCCATCAAATTCAATCTTCCCCAAAACTGTTCCCTGAAACAGAAAGAAAAATATTAACAGTGAGTGGTCAACCTTTATAAAATTTATAAAATAATCAACAGATCACAACTTTGTATATACAGTACCTTATCTCTGATGATCTTAGTCAGCATTCTGGTGTCTACCCCAAACAGTGCAGGGACCTTTGAAAGAAGGGAGGTAAAGTTTTGTAAATTTACCAACATATAACAGTCTTCTTCACCTCTATGACATTAGATCAGTCCACAGAGTTCTGTTAGTAATTTGAATCCTAACCTTCTCTTCTTGTAGCCATTGACCCAGAGACTTGACAGAGTTCCAGTGACTGTACTCATGGCTGTAGTCTTGAACCAGAAGACCAGATATCTGGAAGCACCAAAGCACAATATTAGGCTTATAAAAAAGTCTAATTAAAATCCATTCATCTACCTCAGTCCATTAATTACTATTGTCCCTAAAATGGGTAGTGTATAATTGTCAAGAGCTGCCACAAAATACTAAAATGTGTGTCAGCATGCCCACGCCTTTTTTGTTAATCTGTTTAAGATGTAATGCTAAAGATTTCAATCCAAGTTGACTTGATGGCTGTGATTGAAGTGATGACAGCAAGAACAGTTTAACAGCACAACAAGCACTCCATAAGAAGTTAAGATAGGAGAAAAACATTTAATATGACCTCACTAATGAATTACAAAAAATTTCCATCCATTTTCTATTTTAATGACTATTAAATCAATAAATCATATATATTTTGCTGACAGGGAAAAAAATAAACAAAATGGCATTTAAAAGCATCAAAGCAAATACTGATCATTTTTTTAATAAATACAGTTAGTGACGTACTGAAGTCTCCACACAGCTTGAAATGCTAAAACCATAGTCATGTTTCCAACCTGGATGCGCTCTGACTCCACATGTTTTCTCAGACCCAGCTCATCCAACTCCTGGGTGTTGGGTACCCCATAGTTCCCTACAATTGGATAGGTCAGGGTCAGAATCTGACCTCTGTAACTGGGGTCAGTCAGGGCCTCTGGATACCTAAAGTAGGGGAACAGCAAGACAAATATTCTTGTAGTGAAGAATGCAGATAAAATTCAGATGTACCATTTTCTTATCTATATCATATCAATAATTTAAGCAGACAAACATAAAAACAACACAACCCGTGGGCATAATGGCTCCAGTACTGGGTTCAAGAAACTCTTGAAATATAAGGTATGTCAGATTAAGTAAGATACAGCTGTTATTTCAATGTGTCAAATACATATTTAATGCAATTTTACTATAAGTATACAAGTATCAGATCGGATTCAGTATTGCCAGATATCAAATATTAAAGGAGTCAGATCAAGGAAAAAAAAAAACTGACTGGAACAAGTCCAATATAAGTATACTTATAGTTTAATTTTTGTCAGGATGTTTACTCCTTACCCCACCAGGCCAGTATTGAAGACAAATTCACCAGCTACAGAGGCATCGTGCCCAAAGGAAAAACCTTTCATCCTGGTGCCATCCTCCAAGACCAGGTGTGCTGTCTGAGCCTAGGAGTTAAAAGAGAGCAGGCAGATGACAAAGTAAATCTCACCCAAGAATAATGCATTACCTTTTTATGAAGTGAGTCTGGAAAGACCAAATGCAAACTTTGAAACAGATGTGTTGCTGGCTTCAAGTTTAAGACTGAAGGCAGCCAGTGAGCCTCTGGGACTTCATGGTGACACTGTAGGTCACTGAATTGTGCTGTGAATGCTTAGACAAATCTCTTCTGCTGTGTGTGTGTGTGTGTGTGTGCGTGCGTGCCAGCAGCCATGACAGAGCAGTGACCAACAGTACACTTTTTCTCTCTTACAAAAGATTCCTCTCTTCAAATAGATACAGTGGCTTCAGAATGTATTAAGACTCACTCACTTTATTAACACTTTATGTTGTAAAACATTAAAACACTCATTAAATAAATATACCATTTTTGTCCATTAATCCAAACTCAATAACCCATATTGACAAAGTGAAAACGTGTATTTAGACTTTTGTGCAAATGTATTCATCAAAAACTGAATTGAAATTGTTGGGCAGGACTCCAAACACACAGCACTGTCCATCATACCATCCCTACTGTAAAGCATCGAGGTGGCACTGCCCTGCTATGGAGGCACTTCTCAGCAGCAGGGACAGGGAGGCTGGCCAGAGGAGAAGGAAGGATGAATGCAGCCGAATCCAGAGTACATGAAACCTGGGTGACTGTTACTATTCAGCATTCATCATCATGGGTGTTTACATGCACTCAAGTAACCAGGTTACTGGAAATTCATACATGCATATACACTACCAGTCAAAAGTTTGGACACATAGAAATGACCATGTTGGTGAAAGAAAAGCCGATTTCATAACATCAAATTGATCAGAATGAATGTGTAGACATTGTTCATATTGTAAATGACTA
>JAUMHL010000014.1:15398625-15426730 GCA_032362345.1 Sandelia bainsii
AAACAACTGTTTTTTAAAAGGAATATTTACATAAACATACAGAGGCCTAAATTCTGCAAACATTAGTACTGTCTTCCTATAGCATGTTATGTTTGCTAATGCAAATGTATTAATTTATATTAATATTAATTTATAACTGGAAGACACCAAACCTTAAGTTACTCCCAGTGTGTCAGGGCAGCTTGTTGCATGTGAGCTCCGCCCCCATCGATGAGTGAGTGTAAAGCGCGTTGTTTACCTAGAAGATAGAAATGCGCAAACCACTCACCATTCATGTGGCCAAAACTATCAGTGGTGACAAATAGTCGCATCTTCCCTGTTAATGTAAATATCGTGGTTTCTGCACACACAGCATCTGTTCTTTTTTGCTGATGGAACAGTTTTATCCCGAATAAGATCTGTCAGAGAATTACACAGCTTTCCAATCCCACAAACTCTGCGCACATCTCACCGTCTGTCCACCGCCTCCTGGGAACTCCTACCCAGTCAGGACACCTCCAGAGCTCCCCACCATTTCAGTGAACATAGGAGTGAATTTTTAAGATAAAAATATTGATAAATTGATCTTACTCTGAGAATTTCTAGACGCTTTGCAGTGATTTCCTACTATGAGAAGTTTAGTAAATACAGGCCCAGGCAAATCTTTTTTCAGCTATCTGACCTGTTTCAACAAGCTGCTACCTGCTGTCCACCACGCTACGTGTCTTGTATCACCGCAGCTTAAATACTGAGCTTCAGGTTGTCACGTTTCATTTATCATATAATAAGAAGCAGTGGATGTGTTGGATACATGCCGAATATACGTACACTGTCTGTTGATTTATGAAAAAGGCCTCAATGACTTTTTTATGCGTTTGTAAATGTGTGTATAGACAGAGCATCACACACTTCACAGTTTTTTAAGTGGAATTCGGCTTCAAGTCCCATGTGCAGAAATGCCGTCGTATGTCGTTGCCAAACGTCTCGAAAAAGTTAGTTTCCCGCATTTACCACAGGAAACAACAGTGTTTCCTCACAACTTTCTTTCTTACCTTCACGCTCAAAAGTTTAGCAGTTTCAAATCTCAGCCAGGACAACGTGTTTCCCACTCTTCTGCCAACCACACGTCCTTGTCTCAGAGATTTGACAACTCCGCAAGCTAACAGGATTTTGGTCATATTAGCCTAAAAATGGTCCCTTAGTAAAGCACCACGTTCGTAGATGATATTAAAAAATCACGGAATAAACACACCCCTTATAGCCCCTTAAGAGTTCAACTACGGGAAAATCTTTCATTCAGGACAGATGAGTTGATGAGTTTTGGGCTGCCCCTTGTGTCTTCACAGACGTTTCAACCGATTGGCCGCCAGGGCGTTGTTTTTCTCAACACATCAACAGCTTCAGCAGTTATCTGAATGCATAGACACAGTGCAATGCAGAAACTTAATGCAAAAAACGTAGGATTGCCTAAAATCTTTGGAGACTGATCTTATTTAATATGTTGTAGGACTCCTTTTAGCTCATTAGACTAGCTTGCCTAACCAGCAAGCCCCAGTGGCTACCCTGAAAAGAATTAAAACACAAGGGGACCCTTAGCCTTGTTTATAGTAACCATTGTTAAGCTAGACCAAGTTCGGCAAATAACTATAAAACAGGATCAATTTTTTATCAAACATACAGACACAAAAGTCTTTTCAGGTCACCTGAAAAAACAATCTTTCTTGATGACGTTGGTTGTCCTGCTGTGCCAACTTTGTTTGCCCGCACTGATGGCACTGTGAGGCCTGTAAGGAGGCCTGAGGGCAGAGGAACTCCAAGGTATTGTTCAGTCCAGTGACATTCGTAGTCCACAGTGTGTATTTTAGACTGATTTTGATTTTGTTAATTGTATGTTCCAATGCTTTCCAGTCATGCAACCACTGCCATTCACACCCTACACATGATTATGCTGAAGTGCCCCTGCCACTGGAGGAGCAACTCAAGGAAGAACACGATCAAGAAGAATTAATAGCACCGCTTCAAAACAAGCAGTTTGTCATTTCAAGATTCCAGGGTGATGATGAGACCATTATGTTTTAAACAGGATTCCCAGATTACAGCACACCCAAATAAGTGTTTACAGCCCTACAGATTACTGCAGGAAACATGGTAGGATGGAGTCAGGCACAGCGACTAAGGAAAGGTGATAAGAAATTCTAAGGCAGGGATTTAACATCCCTAAACTGGCAATCATTGAGCAGTTTTTCCTTTTTTTGTCATCTGATGGGAGGGTTTCCTGAACAGGACCTCAAAGTGCACTTCAATATATCACAGTCAACTATAAGCTGGGTTTGTGTAACCTGGATAAACTAGGATCACTTCCAGTCTGGCCTTCAAGAGACACTGTAAACAAGCTAATGCCTCCAAGTTTCCAAAGCACTTTGCCACGTTAATCAGAAACTGAACTGAAATTGTTGAGCAGAACTGCAAACACTTTGTCTGGCACTGCTCATCATACCATCCCTACTGTGAAGCATGAAGGTGGCACTGCCCTGCTGTAGAGGTACTTCTCTGCAGCAGGGACAGGGAGACTGGCCAGAGTACATGAAACCTGATACTTTGGTGAGTGGTACCATTCAGCATTCATCATCATGAGTTATTGAGTGTTGTTGGGTAAAAAATGACAATTTTATCAATTTAAAATAAAATGTATAAAGTAATAAAATGTACAAGGATCAACAGATTCTGAAACCCTTCTGAAGCCACTGATATAAAATGAATATATTGTGCAGATGTATAAATATGTTTTTCAAAATGAGAAGCTGAATACATTTCAGCCTGCAAATAATAAAGTTTTCAAACTTAACTATCCACTGCAACTTTGACTCCAGTTAAAAGTGCATGTGCTTTTCTGTGTGAGTGTGAAAGTCAGACGTTGAAATTATGAAATCTTGTCAACAAATTGTGTACAATCCTTTTTAAATGTTGTTGGTTTTTTTCATATTAAATTTTGCATTTTAAATCTGTTAATTGTGATAGTATGAAATAGCAAAACCACCTATTTTGTAAAAATAAATTATATAATACTTAAAATACCAACTTTTATTTCGTCATAATCACAATTGTCAGCTATCTGAACTGTTTCAACAAGCTGCTACCTGCTGTCCACCATGCGACGTTTCTGATGCAAGACTTGTATCACCGCAGCTTAAATACTGAGCTTCAGGTTGTCACGTTTCATTTATCATATAATAAGAAGCAGTGGATGTGTTGGATACATGCCGAATATACGTACACTGTCTGTTGATTTATGAAAAAGGCCTCAATGACTTTTTTATGCGTTTGTAAATGTGTGTATAGACAGAGCATCACACACTTCACAGTTTTTTAAGTGGAATTCGGCTTCAAGTCCCATGTGCAGAAATGCCGTCGTATGTCGTTGCCAAACGTCTCGAAAAAGTTAGTTTCCCGCATTTACCACAGGAAACAACAGTGTTTCCTCACAACTTTCTTTCTTACCTTCACGCTCAAAAGTTTAGCAGTTTCAAATCTCAGCCAGGACAACGTGTTTCCCACTCTTCTGCCAACCACACGTCCTTGTCTCAGAGATTTGACAACTCCGCAAGCTAACAGGATTTTGGTCATATTAGCCTAAAAATGGTCCCTTAGTAAAGCACCACGTTCGTAGACGAGAAGTTGATCTATGTCTCAAAAATGACTGAATAAACACACCGTTTTACAGCACCCTAAGTGTTCAACTACGAGAAAAAAGTCGTTCAGGACAGATGAGTTTTGGGCTGCCCCTCGTGTCTTAACAGAGGTTTCAACCGATTGGCCGCCAGGGCGTTGTTTTTCTCAACGCAGCAAGCGCACAGCGTTCAGGTTGGTCTTCATTTAAACTCAGTATTTGTTTAAATGGGACTTTAAAAACGAATAAAACGACAGATCTTCTTCAGGAATACTACAATCATATAGAGAGCAAATACAGTGATTATGTTCATGTTTTTACTGATGGATCAAAAGACCCAAACACTGAAACAACAGGGGCAGCAGTTGTCATTCCAAGATATAATGTCGAATTTCGGAAAAGAACTTCAGATTACTTAAGTGTGTATACAGTAGAATTGTGTGCAATATTACTGGCATTAGGTGGGGCTGAGGATGGAAGAGATGGAAAAATACTCATCTGTAGTGATTTACTATCAGCAATATCAAGTATTAAAACAAGTACTAAAACTCATCAGGAGGTCATTTATGAAATATTTCTAACTCATCTCCGATTATGTATGCAGAGGAAAACCATAGTCATTGTCTGAGTACCATCACATATAGGAATATCTGGTAATGAAAGAGCAGACAGAAAAGCAAAGGAGGCAACAAGAAGTGAAAGTGTGGATGTGAGGATAGGCTTATCAAAATCTGAAGGCAAAAGTATAGTATGGAAGGAAACACTGAAACAGTGGCAACTACAATGGGACAGCGAGACAAAAGGACAACATTTATATAACATACTAAATGCAGTACAGGTTACAAGAAGCAGAGTGAGCAATAGGAAAGAGGAAATCATTCTGAGCAGGATAACGATTGGCCACTGCAACTTGAATACATACCTTCTAATCATGGGATAACATCCAACTGGTCTGTGTAATTGGTGTAATACTAAAGAAACAATAGAACGTGTGATTATGGAATGTGGGAAGTATGATAATGAAAGGAGATTATTATTTATTCAGTTGCAGAGAACTGGACAGCCAAATTTTAAAGATATTTTATGTCATTTAACCTCAGTCAAAGGGAAGGAAAGGATTTTTAATTTTTTTTAAAACAAGTGGTGTTTTTACGAAACTTTAAAGTCTCTTTAAGGCAAGGTTGATGGAAAAGTAATCCAGAAGGAGGCAGTAATGCAACGGAATGAATGCAAACTGCCGTTAAACTCCAAAGAAATAGAAGAAGAAATGGGACTTTACTTTTTTGACACTCTCACTGAGGGGTGAACCTGGAAATCACATTTATTTAAATTCTGATACAGGTGTTTTGCAGGTATCAAACCAAATTGCTATGATATCTGTACAAAAAGTAGGCTACTAGTTTGTTAGTTGACCATGGATGTTTTGATGGCTTGAACTTTAAAATAGCGTGTTTTGATAAAAATGATCACATTTTCCATTATCACATTTTAAGAAACATTCTTTCTACAGTGATGCTATATAAGGAAAAAGACTGCAGACTTTGAACTATGTCTGCAGGAGAAAATATTGATCACACAAACAGCTTACACTTTAGGACATTGAAAAGGAGCTAAAAAGAAACGTATGCCAACTGGGAATGAATGCACCCGCTTACAGCAAACTTGTGTTTATTGCTTTCTGTGCAACAAACTCTTTACAGCCTTTTCTATGAGGTCTGTTGCCTGGAAAAAAAGACAAAACTGACTATGGGCAGGCTCCATGGTGGTGGGATTAGAGTTCTCTGTGTATTTGCTGATCACTGCAAGACCGGTCCTCTGTGGAGAAGGCTGCCTGACTGCCACTCTGCTGGGTTCAGCAGTCTGAACAAAGTGGGTGTGAGTAATAGGACCTGTGCAGATCAGGAAAAAACTCCACACTCCAGAAATTGGACTTGGACCAATAGGCAGTGCTGTCTATCTAACTTTTTAAAAGCTAAATAAGTCTATTAGCAAATCTTCAGCTTAAAAGGTACAATTTGTTACACAAACTATTTTCAAATAAGATGTAATGAATTAATTATAATATATAGCAATACATACTGTTGAAATACATATATTGCAGCCTGTCTTCCGTCTTAATTTTTGTCTAGTTTAGGTTAGTTCTTTATTGATCTGTGTTGGTCTAAACTATTGCCCCCTGCTGACCTACAGATCATGTTCCTCCTGTCTGAATTTAGCCCAGGCTCTGCTTCTTGATTTGTGGAGTACTGGTGACATCCAGTGGTGATTTTTGCTTAAGGGATTTTGATAAGTAACCATCAAATAGATTTGCAGCAGGAAGAATATCAGTCAGTCTGAATGAGTCAATCCCCCCAAATTATATTAATTATCATATTCCTATAGAAGCACAGGTTGAGGTGGTGGAGTCGCAGAAATCTTCCACTCAAGTTTATTAATCAACCAAAGACCTGAACATAGTTATAATTCATTTGAGAGCCTCACTCTTAGTCTCTCTGATACAAACTAGAAAAATCAAAAATCTGTGTTATTTGTTGTTGTATACCGTCCTCCTGTCCCTTACTCTAGTAGTAGGTACAGATAAAGTGATTACAGTGGGTGACTTTAACATACATGTAGATGTTGATAACAACTGTCTCAACATTGCATTTAATTCATTGTTAGACTATTGGTTTTTCTCAAAATGTAAATAAATCCACCCACAGGTTTAATCACACCCTCGATCTTAATCTGACTTATGGAGTAGAAATTGATCATTTAATAGTTTTTCCCTAAAACCCTCTGTTGTCTGATTTTAAATAACATTTGAATTTACTAAAATGGAGATTATATCACTTAGGATCACTACAGTAGATGTTTATCTAAAAATGCTGTTACCACATTTAAGAAAATGATTCCATCATCTTTTAATTTAGGGGCCATGTACCAACACAGAGGAGGGTAGCCATCTTAACTTTGCTCCAGTACACACTGCTTATGTTGTTGATAATGCTGCAGCCTCACTTCATAAAATACTTGATACTGTTGCACCTCTGAAAAAGAAGGTAGTTAATGAACAGTTCACAAATCCGTAGCTTAAAGCAGACATCACGAAAGCTGGAAAGAAGGTGGAAGGGAGGTGCCTAGCCTGGAGATACAGTTTAATAACACATAAAAAAAAGACCCCCAACATGCTAGAACCACATATTATTCATCAATGATAAGGTCTTCCATGCACACAGAAGTTCCACAAGGTTCGGAAAACAGCAAGAGAGATCATATTTCCCCTTTTCTCCACTGGCTCCCTGTAAAATCTAGAATAGAGTTTAAAATCCTTCTACTCACATATAAAGCACTTAATGGTCAAGCACCATTAAAGTACCATACTATCCCATCAGAGCACTTCACTCTCAGAGTGCTGGTCTACTTGTGGTTCCTAGAGTTTCTAAATGTAGAATGGTAACCAGCTCCCAATTCAGGTTTGGGAAGCAGACACCTTCTCTACTTTTAAGATTTAGCTTAAAACTTTCCTTTTCATTAAAGCTTATAACTTATAGTGAGCTCCTCTCCTCTTCTGTCCTCCCTGCTTCTCTCTCTAATCATATACCACCATTGCATGTCATTAACTTTGTGTTTTCTCTCTCCTGTAGTTGTGCTTTGTCGTCTCTGTCTCCCTCTCTCTGTACCTTTCTGCAAGTATCCTGGGCCTCAGAGCTGTATGATTTCAGTTCCAGTTGCTGGCCCAACCAACCTGCGCAGTGTTTAATCTGCTGCTTGTTGTTGTTCTTTCACTGCCTACTGTTCTTTTTTTTCCACTCACAGGAGGCCACCCTGAGCCTGGTTCTGTTGGAGGTTTTTTCCATTAAGTGGAGTTTTTCAAGTTTCTCAGGTGATACTGTTGGGTTTTCTGTATAATTCTATATATAGTTATATTCTGTAAGGTCTTAAACCTTACACTGTAAAGTGCCTTGAGATTACTTTTGTTGTGATTTGGCGCTATATAAATAAACTGAATTGAATTGAGTTTATAATCAGTGTTTGTATTGGCACATTTGATGCACAGGTGACAATGCAACTCAGAGGCTAGTATCACTTATCCACCAATGTCTAGTAGAAGTCATAACAGCTTTACACTTGATATCATACCTACAGTGAAGTCTTCAATGTATTATGCTATGTGGTGGTGAAATAAAGTACAGGATTACCATGTCTTATACTTCTCCAATTAATGTCACTATTCACTGGTCGTCCAGCAGGGAAATTGTTGTTCGGATTTTGTTGTTGTCTTGTTCACTTGTTTTTGGTTTAAACTAAATATTCAGGAGAAGGCTGAGTTACACACAAATGAAGGACAATAACTGATCATTTTCAGTTGACTATAGACAATCAGTTGCTTCCCATTTACTGTATATAACATACTTTTTTGTTTTTCCTTTGCCACTTAAAACAAACATGTTACACTCAAAAGCCTTTCAAGTAAACAAAACTTTAGATTTTGTCATGTCATTTTGTAATGAGATTAAATATGAGGAATGAAAATACAGACATGTGGTTTGCACTAGATTAGATTCTATAAAAGAGATGATAGTAAACCACTGAAGCAAACCTCATTCTCAGGGTAAAAACAGATACTCCTAACTAACCTCTCCTTGTTCTGCTTAATCTTGAGGATTTATATTAACTTGTGTGACTTTGGTTAACTTGAGTAAGAATATTAACTCTCACTGTCTCTTAATTTGGCTTTGGAAACACAGACGTCAGTACATAATGTTCATGATGCCTCATCTCCATGTACAGCAGTTAATCATTTTATTTGAAGTTGTCCTTGAGAGTAGCTTTCATACAATAGCCCCATAAGACTGTTAATCAAGGGAATTATTATTGAAATTACATAAGCTTCATATTAAGTGTGCAAATATTTTTAGACAGTGACATTATGAAGGCACCCAACATTTAACAAGACAATAATTTAATTTTCTTATACTGTCCACATTAAATAATAAGTGTTATTGTCTGATATAAAATTAAGCAGTAGGAATATATATACATGTATATATATATATATATACATACATACATATATATATATATATATATATATATATATATATGTATATGTGTGTGTGTGTGTGTGTGTGTGTGTATATATATATATATATACATGTATATGTATATATATACCAGTGAAACTATTCTATATTCTTCAGTTTTTTTGTAAAATATGCAATAACACAAGATTTATGGTGAAAGGTAAACACACACACACTCACATTAGCTTAGCTACTTAATGTGAAAGGATGTATGTCAGAACTGAAAAAAACGTTCTCCCCTTATACATGCAAGCTTAACTTAGCAACCATCCAAATAAGATTAATTTAAATATTTTCTTTTAAAATTATTGCTTTTATCTTCTCTGTTAACTGTTTCTATTTTTAGAACAGTTGTGCTCTCAAAATACAGCCCTGGCTACTTGGAGTCAATAATAAAAGAATTACAAACAATGGAAAATTGCTAGGTGATGATTGGCAGGACATGAGAAGCTTGTGCAATGTACTGCATGGCCCTTTATTGCTGGGAGGGCTGTGATTAGCTGCTTTCTAAATTCCTCCACTGATTGGCTAGGGTGTGGCCTAATGAGCTCCAGTGTCTGTCCTCAGTGGAGGCACCCCACATTGTCTGCGGTTTCAAGTGTGAGTTTCAGATGGTGACTAAACTTAAGAGAGGATATAAATAGTCAGGCAGGCTTTCTCCTCATTTTCTTAGCCAGGTTTCCAAGCGCAGTCTTGGCCCTGAGATGACAGATATAATAGATGGTTCCTCTCAAGGATCTTAAATGGTGTTTGTTCAGTGTTCTGTTCAGATCAGACTGATTTAACAGTAAGTATTTGTATAGCATCAAAGTGCTTTATATAAGTTGTTAACAGGAGGACCAGGGTTACACTGCAGTTGAAATGCAGCAGATCAGAAATGTTTTTGGACTCATACCATATGGTGCTTGAACTGAAGTATGGAATATAAAAATACATTTTTGACACTAGAAGGAAGGACAAAATCACCTTCTTTAGAACTGTCCTTTGCTCCCATCCAGACTCAGTGTTACAACATGTACTGTCAAGTTAGAAGAAGACCAACAAACAACATCACCATTCTTGTTTTGGGCGATGGCATCATGGCATTAAGGCAGTGTGATTGTCCTGGCTGTAATAGCAACTTCAGCCTCCAGCATGGTAAAGGAAGGCCGAGACATCGGTCAGAGAAATGGAAGGAGGAGACTGTTTCTTTTGGCATCGGATTCCCTTCTTCTGTAGTGATGTAGTGTCCCCAGTAAAAAGGGCAGTGAGTAGCTTTGTTTAGCCTGCCCCCATCTAATCCCTGTGTGGCCAGCGGAGGGCTTTTGAGAGAGCGAGAGAGGGAAATAGAGCATGCAGCCCCCTTAAGGAGCCATGGCCCCCACTCTTAGAAATCCCAAGAAACTTCACACCTCTCTGTAGGGACTATAAATAGGCTCCATCTGTCCCTGCAGGCTCAGTTACAGCCCCATTCCTTTTGGCATGGTTGGTGGGCAGGGAAGGAAGCACTGTGTGTTTGAAAAAGCGGATGAGGTGGGCAGAACCATAGTCCAAAGTCTACTCTCTAGTCATCCCAGATGGCTGATTGGGTCACCTCTGTTGCATGTTTTGTGGCAAGGGAAGTTCATCAGTGCTCTCTGTCATATCCCCCTCTACAATAACCCTATTGATGCACCAACTCCAACAAAGGCAAAAAGCCATGCAGTGAACTGGGAGCCTCTGCCATCTTTGGAATCTTGCACCACACTTCACTCATCATGTTTTTTTTCCCCCTTAAGCTCAGGTTCTTCACATTTCATTAATCATAGAGGCAAGAGGCTCTGCGTCTTAAAATCAATTCCTCCATATCATGTCTTCCTGATAGAATCCTAATTACACAGCTCATAATATCACGGTGGATGTTCTGGTTCCAGTAACAAGAATGGTATTTCTTCTGTTCAACAGCAAGGCCCAAGTTGGAAATAGTATGAAGTGGAGGGCAAATTTGAGAGATGCAAAGCAACAAGAAGGCACCAGTGCTTTAGATCACACCATCATTCCTGAGAGTGGACAGTTATAGTGCCTGCACCCCGATAAGGACAAAGCTAGTGTGTTGAGAGGTGAAAAAGAAAAGAAAGATCGAACGACATCAGTTTGCAAAAGAACACTGATGACAAATCTTTTCTTCTCACCCCACTGTTTTAACACTTTGATCCATGTGTTTGAGATCTTGTAGCCCACAGCATCCTGTTCTCGAAAAAACCCTCTATGCCCATGGTAATGAGATGAAATCATTTAAATAAAATGAAGTAGTCTGATAATTATAGTGTTTCATTTAAATTAAGTCCATTTGTTCTGTTCCATTTTGTCCTCCACTTTGGTTGTTGTATCACATTACCATTTACTGATGCTTAAACAACCCAATTTCCCAGTAGTGGTCACTCATGTTTCATCTGATCTCATTCCCATTAGGCTCAAAATATCACTCATGATTATGTTTGAAACATAAGCCATTTTAACATTTTTTGTAGAAGAGGGACTTTGGGTGTCATTACATACCCACATTTTTGGTGGAAAAAAAACTTCTACCATGCCCCTGTAATGGGCAATTTGCACATGCAATTTTGTTGTCCTAATTAAAGGAAAACATATATGATTGTTTGAATAAGAAGAGAGGTAAAGAACCACATTTTCAGAGCACATGTTGGCCAACTGGAAGACCAGACTGCTAAAGAAAGAACACAGGTCAAGTAAAATATCAATAGCTCTGACAGCTGTCATTAACAGTCTTTGTCTTAACTGGGTTATTTATAGATCAGTATTTTTTTTAGAAGAAAACAGACTAACTAACCACCTTGCATGAGTTAATCTACTCACATTTGAGTAATAATTATAATAATACTAGCTTGACTCCCTCTAACCTACAGTAGCTTTCTTTTTTCACTGAGCTTTTGGTTTAACAACGATGGGGCATAAAAACTGGGTTTTTGGCTCTGCTCATACATACAGTAAAACTATTACAATGTCCGTTTCCACATGCTATGCTTTATTAGGGGTTTAAAGTATACATCACTATGCACATTCACTGCCCAATAAAAATGGAGGAACCACTCCCAGGTGATAAGGTTCTTGGGTTCTTACAGTACCTACAGTATCTTTTTTTAGCTGGCTCTAAGGATGCCAGTGTTGGTATGTTGTTATGTCGGTCAGTTGGTCAGTTGGGTGGTCAGCCCACCACTTTGGTTCAGACTGTAAATAAATCTCTGTATAAGAAAGGGCAGAGCAGGTTGTACCTGCTGCGGAGCCTCAGGTCTTTTGGAGTGCAGGGGCCGCTCCTGAAGACCTTTTAGGACTCTGTAGTGGCATCAGCCATCTTTCACAGTGTGGTCTGCTGGGGCAGCAGCATCACCGCTGGGGACAGAAGGAGACTGAACAGGCTGATCCGAAGGGCCAGCTCTGTTATAGGATGCCCTCTGGACCCAGTGGAGGCTGTGACTGAGAGGAGAATGGTGGCTAAGCTGTCATCCCTGTTGGACAACATCTCCCACCCTTGGCAGGAGACTCTGACAGCACTGAGCAGCTCCTTCAGTGACCGGCTGCTCCACCCACGGTGTGGGATGGAGAGATTCAGAAGGTCTTTCCCTCCAGCTGCTGTCAGACTGTACAACCAACATCTTGCAGCTGACCACACACACACACACACAAACATACACACACATTCAAACACCATGGACTGACAAATGAAATCCTCTTATGTGCAATATTCTCTGTGTGCAACAGTCCTCCTCTGTGCAATATGTTTTTGTGCAATATTTTTCCTGTGTTTATTTGTATATATTATATTATTCTTTGTGTACTTTAACTGTCTGCTGCTCTTACCCTTGTACTGCCGTAACAATGCAAATTTCCCACTTGTGGGACTAATAAAGGTTTATCTTATCTCATATACTTAGCCTACGACTGTTAGCTGGGTTTTTGTGAAATTTGGTACAGATGTTGGTGGTGATACAGATTCTAAATTAAGTGATCGTTACACTTTTTGTGCATGGTTCCGAGACAATAACAATTGGATTTAGGGGACTCCCTGACTTTTTTCTAGTGCCACTATGAGGTTGACATTGATTCAGATTCAGACAGTTCAGTTCATGACTAAATACTGCAGTTCAAATTTGAGTTTAGTGCTAAATGCTAGCATGCTAACATGCTAAGCTAAGGCGCCACTATAGTAAACATTACATCAGCAATTAGTGAAGTCAGATCTTAAACCTGTGTTGCTGTACTCCCGTAAACATGATGTAGAGATGCAGAATTTAATAGTGCAGCTAACAGTGTTAAATTGGCTACACAGCTGTAACCCATCCAAAAATGCCATTCTTTTTACATAGTAAGATCTCTGCTAATAAGAAGTATTTGCTTAACTAAAACTCCATCTAGTTGTCTGAGAAAAGCATTTCTGACAAGACATCTGTCTGCTTGTAGTTTCACTTTTTATTGCACTAACTCAGAAGCTGTTCTCCAGAACAGCATAACAGCAATATCAAAATCACAACTAAAAAACAATCTCTGATGTGGGGATGAGCCTGTTCTTTGCAACTCAACTTGAAATGTAAATGGTTCCTGTAGTCTGTAAGTTTCCTCAATTTTCTGTCATACGTAAAATGTGTAGCTAAATATCTATGAAGATTTTCATCAAAATTCTCATTGAGAATCTTCACAGATAGCCAACTTTTTGAATTGTTATTTCTGCTTCCTCTTTCGTCATTCAGAATGAATTTATCATTCAGACGTCAGCTGCGATCACCTGGAGTCGTTGTTGAAACTGATCTTCAGATGGCATGTGTCATTGTCGTGCCCTTTAATGTACAGTTGAACCCCCTACTCCCTTTACGATATCTTACCTCACATCTCCAGCATGGCTTTCGCAAAAGAAATTGGCACTGATAAACAAGTAAAGGGTTATATGTTTAGTCAGAGAGTGAAGATCATTTGTCTTTAATTACGGTATGTGATTCAGTATTTTAACAGTAAACGAAAACCTTTTTCAAAAACTGTAGGCTACTAGAGCAAATGTCAAGCACACAACAAACTCACTCTATGATAAGTGTTTTTTGTTGTTGTTTGTCAAGAAAACTGTGAAGTGAGGCCTTGCAAAAGGTTCATTGTGTTGGCACAGTTCAAACACTGCATTGTAACTCATATTGCATAGACACACACACACAAATTGGTTTGCACAATATGGTTTACACTACAAGGCAATAAAGTCCTGATTTACCATGCTGCTGAAGATTCTATTGAATTAATCAGATTGGACTGCAGCACAGGTGGAAGAACCAGAGCAAAGTTTCTATAGGGGGAGGGAGTGAGGGGAAGTCAGACTTGCAATAGGTGCAGTTAGGTGCCGGGGGTGAGCCCACATGACAGCTGAGGGACTGAGGGACTGAGGCTTTCTATGGAGCTCGTGGAGATGGGGTCAGTGAAAGCAAGTGGGGGGAGATGGGGCTGCGGGGTGGAGGAATTTATGCAGTTCCATCGTCACCTGGCCCTGTCATGGTGGTGGGGGCAGGGCTGCACCAATGGCCCTGGGAGACGGATATAGATAAGAATTAAGGAGCCAGATTTTGCACTCTTTGCCTTGGCTGAGTTACTGGCATCAGCAGCTGAAAGCTCTATTAATTTTCCAGCTCCTTGTGCGTTTTACGTCATATCTTCCCCCAGAGTGGGTGACAGCTTACCCCACCAATACAGAGCCTCAAATTAAACACAGATTCTCACCTACCCAGTATACATTGTCAGTGGCTAGGAATAAACAACAGCTCATTGTTAGAGCTAAAAGGTATAATTTCTACTACATGTTTAATGCCTGCCCCTTTGAAAAATTCTAATACTCGATGTCTTTCCATAAAGTTGACTTTACACTTATACATACACTGTATATTATAAACTTGTTTGCCTCAGCTGACACAGTGTAAATTATTCAACCAAAGATGCCGTGTTGTAATGACTGCACCATTACATCAAATGCAGATATCCTTGGTGTATCATTTATCATTTTATAAACATTTCGTCCAAATTCATTATGATAATATAAGCAAATTGTATTCCTGGAGACTCTGGGAACTTTCCTGAAGCTAAACTTTAAAATAAAGTACAGTGTGATGCTTGACTACACAGCAGTAGATGGAACTACTGATGAAACCAGAAAAAAACAGCATTCAGTGATGAGTTATCCTGTAATTCCATCAGTGATATAATGGGAAATGAAAATGAGTCTGGTCATGATAAGCAGAAGAACAAACAAACAAATGAAAAACGCTAAAAACACATGTTGATATATTGACATAATCTCCCCATTTGATACTGCTTTTGATGCGCACCATCAATGTGAGAACTGATTCCTGAATGTGTGGCTTAAATGTATTTAAGATAGTGTAAAGTCATCATATGAAAAGGTATATCACTAGTATTACACAGGCCTGATCCACATTGACACTACAGTGCCCAGGAGAGTTTTTTATTTTCTAGGAACTCCTGGCCTCACGTCTATCAGTGTCTTATTTCTGACCATTCATCAAAACATTAATTTATACCTGACAGAGGCTGATGTTTTTCGGAGCAACTCACTCTTGACTTGTGTGAAGTGCTCCATGCAGGCTTTAATGTTCCTATTCACTAAGACTATGGTTGCAGATTAATGTATTTGTCAACGACAAATACAGACAGTGAAATCGGTTCTACATTTAATGTTGTTTAAATCTTAAAACGTTATATTATCCTCAAATAATCAAAGAATAGATCCAGACTGTGCGTAACGCAGTCCAGAGGAAATCGCGCTGCCAAAGTAACCTTTCATAGCGTTTCCGATGTTTTCGTTTGTGATTATAGGTATAAGACATGAATAAACACTTCTGGCCCGCAGCCCTCTAAGCCATGTTTAGAGAGAACCCCGAGCGCACACACACCCCTACCAAATGCTGTCCAATCCTTACACGGGAGGAGCGTTGACGGGGGTCAAGAGGGAAAATAGCCTCATATATATACGCCCAAACGGTGATTTCTTGCTCCGAGTTCCCTCCACTTTGTGCTACACTCCTTGTGTTGTCTGTGCTTCAGGGTCAAGGTACTTCTACTATCAGCTGAAATGGCACCCAAGAAGGACCCTAAGGCTCCCGCCAAGAAGGCCGAACCTGCACCAGCACCTGCACCGGCACCCGAGCCAGCCCCTGTTCCCGCAGCGGCCCCAGCAATCGACCTGTCCTCCGTCAAGGTACAATGACGTGAAAGCATGATATGGTGTGCCGTGGGGAGGGATGGAGATAGGATGATGGATGCTCAGGAAGAGTTGGGATTTGACTTTTGAACTTACTTAAGTAGCATAACAGCAGTAGACCGACTGCAGTGGTTCCCCAAAGTGGAGAAAGGTTCTTGATGGAGCTCAGGCTAAATAACCAATTTTTTTTTTTTTTTTTTTTTTCATTTTTATTTCATACTTACTGTTATTTGTAGGAATGTCGATATGACAATAAGAAAGGACTGCTGTGACAACTTTGATCATAGGTGTGAATTCATTTACATTTCACAGATGAAGCGTGATTGTTTATCCTTCCTATAAAAAAGATGATGACGGTGGGATCTTTAGTTTAATGGACATCTGTTTTCACCTATACAATACATAACTGGACAAGTTCAGAAAACCACAGTAGACACATTTAAATGAAGTCTTAGACCCTGTAGTGAGTTACTCAGAGCAGCAGCAGGTTTGAAGGACCACACTCAAAGTTATGCAGAGGACTGAGGAGAATGACTAGAACCATGGATAGCTCACCATGTTTAGCCTACGCCCCCTGGCTCTCTGGATTGGACTAACAAAGTGGTGACTAATGTGTTAAGTAATGCAGTGTGACACCAAATGTGGACATGTTAATGTGGCTAAAGATGGATCTCGATCAGGTGGCAACGTCTGATGCTAATTTTATCAAAGATTAATCCTAGTTTAGACTGAATTTATGAGTCTAGATTAAGTGGAAATATGCCTGGATGTGCTGTTGTTTTGAATAAAAATGGTTGTGTTGTTGATTTCATTGCTTGTCAGAACTCTTGCATTTGTGTGTTTTATACTGACTTGGCTGCTTTGTTATCGGCTTGCAGGTGGAATTCAGTGCAGACCAGATTGATGGTATGTAAACCTCATTTGACCATTGCTCCCACATGATTTACAGCCCACAACACTCGATTTTTTCACATATCACATAAAACACAAAGAAAATATCTACAATATGTTGACCTTAAAGAAAAAATTGAATGAACTCATACAGGTGTTTGTCAGCTGCTGTCAATGCAACATTTAGCAAGTAATGGTGTATAAAAAAGTAATGTATTGTTAATCTAGTGCTAAACATCTACAGGCTTTTATTCCTGTCAAACACCGACTGACTGCACTAATTACCACGTTTAACAAGAACAGGTGAAACAAATACAATTAGCAGGTTTATACTTTAAAAGCATTCAGAATATATCACATACTAATCATAGCTGGAGAGCACTGACGTAGATGACTGGAGGGCAGAGCGTCACAAAGCTGTTCAACCAATCGTTTTTTGGCTGCTTGCAGGTGATATGAGAATCTGTGTCACAACATCAGTGACATCGAATGATGTGCAAAGAAAACAGCCAGAAAATTCTGCTGCACATGTCAGGGATTGCACAAGTGTGGTGTTGTAGAAGAATAGTGAAACAATGGTGTTTGATAGAAAGAAACACCTGCATGCTAACAGTCCCTTTTTACCCTGGATTAGACACCATCACACCAAACCTGTTGTCTGGCAGGCTTGTGTGTTATGCTGCAGTCAGCATTCCCTACTTTTACTCAGCTCACCCACAGAGGGCCTTGCCTTTTAAAGAAGGGGGCTCATATTCTCAGCTATGTTTATCAATTCCAAGGTGGCCTTTTAAAAGAACTGGGTGAGAGAGAGAGAAGGAGACAGCTGCGTTCAGCTTGACAGGAGCCAGTTCAGCCTTTACATGTCTTGCCCTTGTTCCTGCTGTCAGTTTGTAGAGGAGCTGCCTCCACCTGCTGGCAGCATACATGCAAACCCCTAATTCAAAATGTGGGGAAAAACACAGAAAATACAGAGTTTTCATCATCGATTATGCAAATAACTGCTTCACTAACAGATACGCTGTTGGTTCCATAACTTTAGCTCTAAGATAACTCTGGTACAGTGAAGTGATACAATCAAGAAAATAAAACAAATTCTAAAAATACATAATACTACACACATAAAAAATTAAAGAAGTTAGTAAGTTAATAGCAAGTTTCAGTTTCTACAGGAATATCAGTTTCTCTTTCAGTTACCATAGAGCATAAGATACTGTCACTGTTGATTAATTTATATTTCCTTGTCAAAATAGTAGAAATATCATACGGCACAAGGTAAAAGCTTTATGAAGTACAGTCTACTCACGTTAAACTCACTGGTGGACACCTCTACACACTCAAACACAGATCACTTAATAAAAATGGATTATTATTGGATTTGGTGATGGAATAATCTCTTCCTTCCACTCTGCAGACTACAGAGAGGCCTTCGGTCTGTTCGACAGGGTGGGTGACAACAAGGTGGCGTACAACCAGATCGCTGACATCATGCGCGCTCTGGGACAGAACCCCACCAACAAGGAGGTGAACAAAATTCTGGGCAACCCCTCCGCTGACGGTAAAAGATTTGTTTGTTTGCTTGTTTTGCATATCACATAACTAGGTCACAATTTGTATGGTGGTGTTAGGATTTGGCAAAATAAAACCTTTCATGCAATAATCCTTAAAAAGTGCAAGTACTGAACTTTAATCTTCTTGGAGTTGAAATGCTGCAGCACACTGCATTGCTATCACCATGGCAACATCATCTACAACTGGTCACTACTGACTTGTCTGAGGTGATGTTTAGAGTGTTTGTAGTACTGTATGGCTCAGTTTTTGTTTATCACTGATTTTATGTGGAGGTTTTTGGTACAATACAATGCAACCCCTGTACATTTTGAAAGTAAGAGGGACACACTATTAGTAACTATTTTTTTGACTGGCATCAGTGAACTGCAGTTGGAGCAAAATCTCCACTTCTGAATTAACTATATCTGCAGTAAATACTAACAAGGTGAAAATCTTGCTTGTGCTGCCAGTTAGTGGTTGAAATTGTAACTCTGCTGTACGTGCTGGCCTACCCTGTGAAGTATGACACTGTGCTCTATGCACTGTGCAATGCAACCTCACAGCTGGGTGTAGTCATGTGTGCTAAAGTTCACACCTGTTCCCATCCAACTGAGGTAATTGGATGTAGTCAGCCATGAATCTTTCAGCCCATAGAGGTCAGTGCAACATTGCCTTTCTTCCGTTGAAGTTTTTAATTGCAGATGTTTAGTTAAATCATAGAATGTCATGTGTGTCTGTAGCCTTAAACCAATATGGCAAAATGATGCCTTATGACTACTGAGAGAATTGCTAATCCACATTAGACTGTACTCTGGCACAGTCAAGACCCAAAGAGGATCTTTAATGAAATATACACACAATTAAAACATGTATATGTCTAAAATGGTTCTTTACACATGAGCCTAAATAACCTGTAGAGAAGTAGAGCCTGTTGTAGAAATGTGGAAGGAGATTAAGGCTGACATGGGAAATTTTGTCCAAACCTGCCACCTCTGGGTGCAACTGGCAATGACAACTGTCATTTCTGTCTCTGTTCATGCAGACATGGCCAACAAGAGAGTAGAGTTTGAGGGCTTCCTGCCCATGCTCCAGACCATTATCAACAGCCCAAACAAGGCAGGATATGAAGATTACGTTGAGGGTCTGCGCGTCTTTGACAAGGAGGGCAACGGCACAGTGATGGGTGCTGAGCTGCGCATTGTTCTGTCAACACTGGGTGAGTCAGGCCGGGTTCCTGATGTTTTTCTCTGTGCGGCTTTGTGTAACTGTGTGTTATTAATATTGGCTGTTTCTCCTTTTGCTACAGGAGAGAAGATGACTGAGGCTGAGATTGATTCTCTCATGGCAGGACAGGAGGACGAGAACGGCTCAATCAACTATGAGGGTGAGAAAAAAATAACATTATAATGACAAATATTTTATTTTATTAAATTTATATATATATATATATATAATGTATTAAATGATTAAAATCATTAATGTGAGTGAGAATTTATCATTTTAAAGGGGCATCCCGTATTCAAGTCTAACAAACGTTTAACTTTCTTCGTTATATTCTTCTTCTCCTCACTCACTCATTTCCCTCTCTTTCTTCCCTTTCTGTGTGCTGCCCTCGTCTTCGTCTGCAGCCTTTGTCAAGCACATCATGTCTGTGTAAGGAACCTGCCAGGCGGTGAGCATCATATATGTGCAGACCCCATGGTGTCACGACATCCACTCGCTGCTTCATGTACCACATGAGGAAGCAGGGGGGACAAAGGACTATGAGATGTCATTTCCTGAGACCTTTGTTTGTTTTGTTCAAAACTTTTTATTTCCTTTGTCCAACTGGTGCTTTTTTTTTTCTCTCCTCATCCGCTTGCTGTTCAGGAAGCCATCCCAATTTCCCACAAGATTCTTCTTTTCCCAAGTCCCCTTGTCTCAGTGGGGTTTTTTTAATCGTTAGTGGTTTTCACAATGGAACAGTGATGGAGGGGAAGGTAGGATAATGAGGACCATCCCCTCCTATCACTTTACTGTCTGACTGGCTGTCTAACTGCCAGTGAAGTGACTGGTTTGGCCCAGGACTGGCCATCAAAATGAATCCACTCCTCACCTGACCCACCCCCAAGTCTTAACTTATTGTATCCTCTGCCATTTCAAAATAAACTTTTCACAAACTCCGATTTTAATCCTGAATTTTTGACTCAGTGTATTTGATGCAACCATTTGCATAATGGATTTAGCCAGAAGCACATTAAAGGAATAGTTAAATAATCTTATTTACTTTCGAGTCAAGTCTGCAATGTGAAGATCAATACCACTGTCATGTCTGTCCAGTATATTTGGAACTACATATACAAAAACATCCACATTTTCACTTTTCACTAGTAAGCTATAGAGATGCTGCAGCTAGTGGGTTTCTTTTGCAACTTTTGGAGAGAGTCATGTAAGCGATTTCCACTCGTTATGCTAAGCTACATATTTACCTTACAGATACAATATGAGAGTTGCTTCAATCCAGTTCTCTATTTAAATTGTCACAGGAATGCTGGAGCCTATCCCAGCTGTCATTGGGCAAGAGGCAGAGCACACCCTGGAAAGGTTGCCAGGTTGTCTATCACAGGGCTGACATATTGAGACAGGCAACCATTCACACACATTTTTAGAGTCACCAATTAACCCTAAACCTACCTGGGAGTAAGCCAGAGCACACAGAGAAAACCCATATAGACACAGGGAGAACATGTAAACCAAGGTCCTTCTTGCTGTGAGGTGACAGTGTGAGGTGACAGTGCTAACCACTACACTACTGTGTTGCCCCAAGAAATCATGAATTTCTCAAAATGTCAATGTCAAACTGCTATTTGTCTTGTCTTTTGAAAAAAGACAATACTTCAGTATCAGTTTTTGTCCTTTTTATTGTCATTAATTAGTGTAATTGGAGTCATATCAACAAGAGAAAAACTGCGTACATCTACTTGACCTTTTAAATACATTTACAGTTGCTGTAGGGTGGAGCAGGAGATAGGGAAGGGCACACGGAGATGGGGGATGCAGAAAAAACACTGAAGCAAACAAACAGTCGCAGGTGAGGGCAGTAATTAGGCAGGAGGCAGAATATACCACAGATGATGTCTGAAAAAGAAACAAGATAACACTTTTTCCTAGCAGATGTAACAGGAGTTAATCGAGTTATCTCAGTCATTTTACTTTTCTTTATGAAGCGTCTTTTTAATGGATTTTCCAAAATCTTCTTTCCCAATTTCTTCCCCACATATTGCAAGAAAACACCCAGATACGGTAGCATCTGTGGTAAAATGGCATGGAATCTGCACCAAACACACACACACACAGACATATTTCAGCGTAGCTGCTTCTGCTAAATCTCAGGTCGCAAATTGTAGTGTTTTCCTCTGTGGTTCAGACAACAGACTGTCCTGTGCAACATCAGCCTATGTTCATTCATGTAAGCTCATTTTCTGCAGCTATGTGCAGCAGACAATATTTTAGCTGTCTGTTTTTATTGGAGGTTTGAGGGATAAACTCCAGTGTTTAATATTGTTTTTTTTTATATATAAACAGCTTTATAGTTTGTATAAGTACTGTATATGATGCTCTTCAACAGGACTGAGATGCATTCCTTAGCGACACCAAACCAGCTGTCTGACATTGTCACCAAGCATTACACTGTAAACAACTAATAGCTACAAAACATGAACTTGTTTAATCTTTACCCAATAATTGAGTATAATAACTTACTAAAATCATTTTTTAAATTACAAAATAGCCTCTTTTGACATTTGAATCAATACATGCTTGTCATAACATGACCTAGTTTTTTTGCAATAATGCAATTTTACTGGTATATTTTGTAGCCATATTGTCACTTCCTTTTAAAATGTTTTGAGGACATGTAGATGGCAAAGAACTTGTATTTTTATACATTTTTCCATATATATATTTGTTAAATATATTATATATTGGATGACAAGAATGACCTAGAGTAAGGATGCTTGGTTTAAAGGATTTGGCATCCATGCACATTTACTGAGCAAGAACAATACGTGCTGCATGATGTGCTGGCCACATTACTTCTTACTTAATGTAGAAACAAAGTCTGTAGCTTTTTTAAAACACTGATCCTGGGCCAGTCAAGCCAATACCTGGCCGTTACACACTTAATCTTATCTAGAAACAGTGCTTAGACTGAACTATTCTATGCAACATCATTCAAAGAGAGGCCAACAAAATGAACCAGAATTAACACATATTAGGGTTTAAAATAGACAAGAAATAAAGAGGACCAAAGTACAGTAGCTCCTAAATCGAGTCTCTACTTAGTTAAGAGATGGATCTTGTAGTGGATATGTTCAGAAAAGTTTGAGGGAATTTGGGTGAGGATGTCTGGGTTGCAGTAGATGAATCAGCAGATCCAGTGTTCACAAACCCTGCTTAGCTAGAGCTGCAGTGACATCCTCAGCCAGGGTTGCTAACTGTGGTGACTCCATCATGTTGAGACTGCCAGAGGAGGATAGGTGGCTGTCCCGGTGGCGGTGGGGAGACTCCAGTCCAGACAGGCCCGGTGACTGGACGACGATTTCAGCACCGTGGTCCACTCTGGCCTTGGCATGGTCCCGAAATGTCAGCCTGTGGCTCTCGATCTACTCAATAAAGGTGGTGTGAAAGGAGAAGACATACATTTTCATATTGTGTCAAGAAAATAATTCACACATTGTATCTTAGTGAGTCAGCAACTGCTAATTGTGTTTAATTTGTGTTTAAATTTCAGATAAATCTGTTTTCTAGACTTCATTCAAAGTCACTTTCTCTTAATGTTGTGTTGAGATGAGAGCAGAACTGAATATCCAATCAACCTCACTTGGATCAACACTATTTATTGATAATGGTGAATACTATACCTTTACTGCTACCGTCACAGGATAAAGGAATACAATACAAGTTTTTGAAAGATTGGCCTGTTGGAAATACGTACATAGTAAAGTAAATTCTTTCAGCGGCTCCCTTTGGGCTTCGCCATAGCAGATCACTCTGCATATTTGATTTGGCAGTGATTTTACGCCAGATGCCCTTTCTGACGCAACCCTCTCCACCGGGCTTGGGACCAGCACTAGGGAGGGACTGGGACGCAAACCACCAACCCTGGGGTTCTTAGACAGTTAACAATTGCCAACTGCCCTACTTACTGTGCCACCATCCCATATACATAAATCACTATTTAAGTTATGTTACACATATGTAAATATTTTTTAAAGATAAAACTTACCCATTATACTCTAAGTGAGATGGCTACAACCATAATATTCATGGACATAGTTTTTCAAGTTTTTATGTATACATTCTTTACAGGTAACCTGACAAATTAGGGCAGGTGGAAAATGAAAAACTGTGCACAGGCACTCAAAAAAGTTTTTGTTTTCATAGACTATTCCTATATTGATTAGTAAGACAATCTCTCAAAAACTTGATGTTTTCCTTTAAATCATGGAATGGAAGCATAAAGCTGACACTCACCGTCATATGGCCTCCACCAGGAATGTGGTGAGCATTATCCAGGGAACCCACCTTGGCTTGGGCTTTGTCTTTGAAGTCCAACTTCACACTTTCTATACGGATGTTACCGCCCCCTGGGAAAAAGCAGATGTAGTGTAAAAACTATAAAGACAAAACAGAGATTAGTTTACTACACTGATTCACATGGTGGTAACGACTAAGTGTAAAAGAAAAGAAAAAGGAAATTTGCCTGTAAAAACCATCCGTCTGTTGGGAGACATTTCATGGAGACAGGGAATGTGTAATGTGCTTAAGGAGTGCCCAGTGAACTCTCAGTGAATAAATGTTATAAAATAAAGACATAGGCAGTTAGGGGCCAGCAGATGGAGCTACAGGACCTGAAGCAGTCACCACAACACACACACTGTAGTCCGTCTTACATCTTTTCAGCACTGTAATAAGTATAGGTCTGCAGTTTTATGGCCAATAATAAATACATAAATACTGTTTCCATTGCCAGTTTTACAAATATAGGTTTTGATCCCATCCAGAGCAAACATGCTCTCTCTGGTTGGAATGAACACTATGGGGACAGTACTGCTAATGTTTGGCACATTGCATTTCAGTTATTGGAATGATCAAAGTCACTATACTTTTGAAAAATCTTAGATGCACTAGGTCATACATTCTAACTGAGAAAACACTGTCCTCAGACCATCTTTGCCTGTGAGAACCGAACCAACCATTTACAATGTGTGTGATTCTTTTGCAGTCTGTGATTAAAATTGAATGCAAAACACCCTTCAGTTTTGACTCAGTCCAGCTCATCAACAACTTGCTCCACATTCAGGGTAGAAACACAGAATGCAACAAGGCCAAGAGGAAGCACAACACTTCCCACATTCGGCCACCTGTAGACAGACTCATCGAGCTGTCAATCCACTCCTTCTGCTGTTGTTACTTTTTCAGCTCATCATGAGCCAGATCAGTGGTGATGTTTCTTTTAACTGGAATGTTATTTCACAAGGGAAACAGGAAATATATTTACTATTAAGACAAAGTGCATTAAATTCCATGCCTTGCTTTCACACTTAATGTCTGTCGTATACAGATAAGTCTTGAAACACCTAACCTGTGGGATTCCTTGGACCTCATTACACCTGGTATTAAAATGTGGTCTGCATACATGATCTCGATAATGACATCTGAGAGAGTGGTCAAACTGTATGAACTGCATTTACACTTGGCTTAGATCTATAATGCTGCATTTGCTATGCATGGATTAGGCATGGATTAATTCTTCCTTGTTCCTTGTCCAAACATGATATGCGGATACAGATCACATTGTAATGCTAGATGTAGGATCTCATGTTATGCTACCAGATGGAGAGATGGTCAAGTGTCCTTGATAAGCTGTAATTTGCAGATGCATAGTTCATTTAGATGCCTTGCACACTACTCGCCCACTTCTGGCTGTTGGCTCCCCTATTGTGTTTCTCATTAAGGATTTGTTGCCGCTCACAGTAAATGACTGGAAGCTAGCAAAGCTTGTTGCATCTTATGTTTTTCTACCTTTACACACATTCTCGCCTGAAAGCTGTCACCTGTAACCACGGTGTGAACAGAACAGATACACTTGGTACCTTGCTCAAGTTCATCTTAGAAGAGCTAAAGACTGTCGGACATCCTCCATATAAATTCATACAGTGAGGTTAAGGATTACACTGACAGCCTCATGGCTACCATCATGCTTCTCTAATCTCCCACCTTCCACCTGAATGAGCACAGGCTGAAAGTTACCTGGCCGATGATGAATGTTGTCTAGAGAGCCACACTTGGAGGTCACGTGGCTCAAGTCAATCTTCTTGTTCTGTATCTGCACCTGAAAGAAGCAAAGTTAGTAAAAGACAAGATCAGAGCCCATGGTTAACAATGAGGCTACAATAGGAGAAGCAATCACTCTTATCCTCCTTTTGTCCTTTTGTTATATGAAAACGTATGGTAGTTCTGATCTGCATTGAACTTTAGTTTCTGTTTAAAGAAAATGATTAGGTGTAAACTGAGAATGAAAGGTAGCAGTTGTCTACATTCCAGCACAGTGATCTAATTGCATGTAATTATTAGGAAACAATAGCAAGAATGAACAAGAGCACAATACAAGTGACTATTAAAAAACAGTCCTTGTGTCCTGCTATGCGGAAAACTGCTGGTGTCTGTTAAAAATTGGAACCAAAATTTAAAACAAGCTATGTGAGGGCTGTAACTCTGTTTCATTTGGCATATTCAGAAAATCTGTCAAATGCACCATACAACATAACAGTGAAGATTCAGTGTTAGAGAGTAAACGAAAAATGCACAGTTGTAGCCACAGGCAGAGAGGAGACAGGGATATGCAGTTATGTCACACACCCTGGAGATCTGAAGAGAAAACCACAGAGAGACATGTAAGGAGTGAACCAATGAGACAGCAAACAGAGCAGAGCTGTAAAGATTTAGACACGGCACAATGGACATAAGGAGATACAACACATCCTAAGATGAATCCCTGGAAGACGCCTGTGGTCAACAATCACTTTGTCTCTGATTTAGTTGATACTGTGTCTTTTTTCTAACCAGAGATTTAGTGTTCTTAATTTTCTCCTCCCTTAAATAGACTGAGAGGAAAAACACAACAGAAAAAGTGAGATCATGAACACAAGCCACGTAACAAACCACAACACCATGAGCACAAAGAACAATATGCATCTTGGGCTGTTCGTCTACCAGGAGTTCCTTAAACATGCATATCACTAACAGAGTTACACAGCATGAGTTTAAAGACAAATATGACAGGTGAGCATCAGGCTGCAGGTTGGCTCATTTGTCTAGCATGCATGTCTTTATGAAATGTATCAACTGTACGGTGGTAATCTTTTTAGTTCACATTATTTGCAGAGAATCTAGTGTTAGTTGTGATTTTACAAGTTGACAAGAAGGGAAATAAAATGTTAAAACTAGGTGTATCTGGTGCATATTTAACAATAAACGAACAAACAAATAAATAAAATGTAATTAACTTTGCATCTCTCTCTCTCACCAAATTGTACTTCTTCCTCCCTCTCTCTGTACCTCTGTGCAGGTATCCCTTGAATCTGTATGTTTCCAGTGTCTAGTTTCCTGTTTGTCTCTAGCTTGTGGTTCTTTTCTCTATCCTCTTTCCACTCACCCCAACTAGTTGAGTCAGATGGCTGCCCACCTTGAGCCTGGTATTGCTAGAGGTTTCATCCATTAAGGGGACTTTTTCCTCTCCACTGCCACCTAGTGCTTGCTCAAGGGGGATTTGTTGGGTTTTCTATATAATCCGACATAGTTATACTAAATGTTTTCCATATAATTATGTAAGGTATTAACCTTACTATGTAAATTGCCTTGAGATGATTATGGCTGTAATTTGGTGCTATATAAATAAATCGAAGTGAACTGAGTTGAACTGAAATAATTCTATACAAATAACTAAAGTTTTACTAAATTATAGACTCTATTCAGAATGGTTAATCTGGTCTATGTTGAATATGTTAAAAGCCTTCCGGCCTTCACTGTGTATACTAGGGGCTGGTGTCTTAAGTGAATCATGATTCTGGTGAATCATAGCCAATGACACTGGCCCCTTCCTGCTCTTATAAATAGTTAGAGAAGCCAATGTAATCTGTCAATTTATTGTACTGTTGAGAAAACAAAGAAGAGAGAGACCATTGTCTTGAAACAGCACTTTACAAAAGCCTAGACATTTAGCATTTTATCCACCATACCATAATTCTGTAGCATGCAACAACCTCAAACGTTCAGTACAGTCAGTCATAAAGAGCAACATCTTCACCCACAAGGAGAACAAGGAGCCCTCATCTCAACATCATGGAGTCAATCTGGGATTACATGAAGAGATAGAAGACCCTGAAACAGCCTGTTGCAGGTTCTTCAGCAGGCTTGGAACAACCTACTTGCTAAACACCTGAAAAGTGCAAGTGCCTTGTTTGTTAAAGATAAAGCTGTGCTTGTTGAAGACAAAGGATAGTCACACCAAATATGATTTGACTGAGTTTTTTTTCTGTTTTCTCCACATGTATGAAGTTAATATCATGTTTTTACACAGACGGGCGCCCCGCCCCCCCCAACGGCACAACCCGCCCCCCCAAGACGGTCATGTTAATTTTATTTTATTTTATTTCCTGTACAGCACCAGATCACATTAGAAGTCAT
>JAUMHL010000014.1:15426830-15462127 GCA_032362345.1 Sandelia bainsii
TAGTCTTGCTTCTATTTGTTAAGTGCGTACCTGCGCTCAGTGATATCTTGTATGAAATGTATGGATATATAATTTAAAAATAGTATAATAATTACTATATTTTTAGGGGGGCTTGGGATCATTTTGGGGGGGCTTCGGTTGATTACGGGGGCGCCACACCGTAATCTCGCCTAGAGCACCATAATGGGTCGGGCTGGCTCTGGCTATACCACTGTATTTCCAGAACTGATCTCTTCCTGAAACTATTGGGATTCACTCCAGTGACCCACTCAACTACTCAGCCACTCTATGGCCTTGTGTCCTCGCCATTGCCTGTTTCACAGGTGCCCTCCATTTTGTCACATGCTTGCTATAAAAAGGTGTAAGAATGTCAGTTGTGCTAAAAATGGAATGGCTTCCTTTAAGCTTTGTTTTTACAGGTAGATTAGAGTAACAGCAAGTATAATTAAGTTTGGTGATTGTAAATCTATAACAATATCTCCATTATTGTCACGCTGGTAAAACTGTGTTTTCATAATGTACATTGCTGAAAGTAGAGACTACTGATGGAGCACACGTTGTAACTGTTGCCTTCAAAAACCTGTAAGTTGATATTTTTGCAAAAGTTTGACTTTTCTATAAAAATTCCTTGCAAGACATAAACCACCAATGATGAACAGTGTGTTGACGGGGGGCATTTAGGCGAAGAGTACCAGCACTGCTGCCTTCATGAGTGAGTGACTTGACAATAAACTGGGAAACTGTGGAAGAGTTAAAGGAAACACTGAAAAAAGCACAACACAACGAAACACTGACATGAACACTAAGACAAATGTGGACAAGACTCACGTTTCCACCTCCTGCTGAGTAGCCCCGCCTGTCCAAGGACCCACACCTAGACTGAACATGGCTATAGTCCAGCTTAACATTGGGGATGAGAACCTGTAAGGGCGGAGGTTAGGAAGGATGTGGGAAAAGGCTTGGGCTTTCTGGCATGACACTTCATTTGAAACATCTCTTAAACAGCTGCCATTCTCCCAATGTTTAAATAATTTGTCCTAGACATCTGACTTTGTTTGGCTCACAGTGGTTACCCTAACAGGAAACACTGATCCATCTCACTAAAAGTCTCACAGCATACTGACTCTGTGTGGTAGCCTGGTTTGAATTGATTTGTTTTTATGGATTCCATAAACCACATATAAAACAATCATGAAATCTTGACGTTTCACCGTGTGGCAATACAAGTACAGTAACTCCCTGAGAACTTCATGATTTTGTAATTTCTTCATTCAGCCTTTAAATACCAATGCAAATGAGAAGCAGATCAAACATGAGACCACTAGCTTAGGATGGAAGGATGATAAAAATTGAAAACTGTGCAGATATAGCAAACAGCTCTATGTAGCTGCAGGGAGAGAAAGCAGGTGTGAGATGCAGACACAGCATAGTTGGTACATAAATACTAACAATAAATACATTTCATCCAGCAGCACATTAAAGCCAATGGGAACTACACTCATACAGCATGTAAATATTCTACAACAAGAGGAAAGGAGAGACCATGAGGTATGTGACCCTTTTTGATATGCAGTCAACAATGGATCAGTGTTTAAACATTACTGTAACAATGCAAAATAGGTTGATGAGCTCAGTGACACTGAGGTTAGTAACAAATAATAAGAAAATATACATACCTTATCTATATGTAAATTATACAAAAGAGGACACTTCAGTTTTGTACGAGGGGGTTATTCAGTAGGCAAATGGGACAGATACTAACTACAGATAGGAGCAGGACGTTTTTGGTCATAAACTGCGCTCAGTTCCGAGTTAGCACAGTGTTTTCTGTCTGTTGCTTTCCCTTATGTCTAAATATTTGATGTACAATAAATGAGTCTTTCAGGTCCTAAAAGAACAAAGTCATGAAAGCTACTGAATAAAAAGATATGTTAACATAAAATTTCTCCCCCAATGCATTAGAAATTAACACACCATTAATGCTAAAAGAAAGGTTTTTATTCCGTTGCTGGAGGGGAAAAAATATGAAAGAAAAAGGAAGATGAAACCAAATTCCATTCCAATTTTTGCCCTCAAATTTACTTGTATACATTTTTAATTGGTGCAAAATCTAGAATCCAACATTATATATGAAACATACTAAGACCACTGGTGAAAATGGGAAGCCACTTCAGGAGTACAAAAAGACAAACAAACACATTTAGCACAATGGCAGACCCACAACTAGTCTCTGGGGCAGTCAAACAAACAAAAAAAGCTACCAGACACAGATACCAGACCCAGCAAGTGCAGTGTTAAGAACAGGATCAAATGGGAAACTAATCAAATACGAATCAAGACAAGGATTTTAGTAGGGAAGATGTCCTATTTAAACAGCCCAGCAAAGATTTGCTAACATATGGCTTTGGTCATCTGGCTCTCTCTAAACATGAGGCCACATGGTGCAGACACTCATTTATTTATCTTAGTTATTTGGGGGTTCGTGGCACCGTTCTCACAGCAAGAAAGCAGCTAAAATAGGAAACTGACAAACTGGTTGCTTTGTTGTTACTGGCTACTCCTGGGTATGCGAGTAAAATGTAATGTAAAGGTAACACTAGTACAACAAAATGACAAAAAAAGGTCTCAATAAATTGTAGGTTACAAACTGAAGTGGCAAAATAAGGTTTGACGGTCAAATACAAACTAGAATATACAATACTAGCAGCAGGAATTCTCTGGACAAACTACAATTAAGTATGGCCACCACCCACCTCCTCAGCTGAGGGGGGTAAAGACGTAAGGGTACATACATTGCCTTCACAGGGAGAGTGCTTCAGATTATCCTTGGAGCTGCATTTTGGCAGCACGTGACTGAAGTCCACCTTCTTGTTTAAAATATGAATCTATGGAGAAATGCACAGAGAGTGTGGACCTTTTTACACCATGGATGGGAATGAATAAAATACTGAGAGGAGACACTACAGGGTACTGGTGTATTAAAATATGTGTGATCATTTAGATACATTACATTGTTTTCAGTGTTGTTGAGTATGAAGAAAGTCTACAGGGTGTGGGAAGCCTTCAGTATGGCAGTATTAAATTTTGGTACAGTTAATATGACATTGTCATCTAATGTGTGAAACAAATACACCAAGTTTTTGGTAAGTTGTCCCATCAGACCCACTTCATTATTTGCTCCAGTTCTCTGTGGTACAACACTACTGTGTGGTACATACTACTGCCTTTAATAATAAATAACTAGAATTATTTCAAAAGAATAAAACACTGAACATTATCTTTATCTTAATGATAGTGGATGTTTGAATGATATTCCTATAAGTTCCTCAGATTTAGACAAAACTTCAACAACTATTTGCTCAACAACACTAGAACCTCTCATATAAATTTGTCCTATTTTCAACAATACTAGGTAACAGTTGTGTTACCTAGTCATTGTCTCACCAATATTTGTGGCTTTTTAATACTGCATTTCCATTGTGGCCAGAAACTTGGTGTATTCCTTTAATTGCTGAAAACTATGACATGATCCATCTTGAAAACTATAGATCCTGGAGTGTGCCACTGAAATATACTGTACGTGTATATCATAATCAGTGTATTTACTTTTGCCTATCATGTTCCATTTGACTTTGATTTTATGTGCTTATCACTTCAACATTTATAGATTCAGATGACTGCTTCTTTTAAAGACAAATCTCTTAAAGATATTTTATAGTTTGATAATGGAGAGGCAGACATGGGGAGAGAGAGGGTGTCACATGCAACAAAGGTCCCCAGCTGGACTCAAACCAGGGACACTGCAGTTATATGGCATAAGTAATAAACATTAGGCTACCCATGCACTCCAGACAAACCAACTGAACTGAAGACATGCAAACCTAAAAACTGAATCAAGTCAAATCACAAAAGCTGTGTGGTTTGGTCAAAAATTATTCCTTTGTTCAAAAAGGATGCAAACAGCTGCTGCTCTGTGGGTTGGACAGAGCTTAACGTAAATACAGAAAAAGACTTATTAACTGGTCAAATAAATGTAATAATTAATATAATAAATTAATAAATAAATTTAATTTAATGTTTTTACTGTGATTTTAATAATGCCTCTTTTAAATGCAAATTTAATTAATCATTAGCCTTTTCAAATTAATCACTATATTAATTGATTAAAACAAAACACACTAGAGGTTTTATAATCATTCCAGCGGCACACTCTTTATCCAGCCTCTAGAAATGACACAGTCCAGAGGTATACCAGAAGGTCTTGCGTCCAGGTCACATTGTGCACCGCTGACAGACACAGAGTAACAGAGATGAGGCGCAGCACTGACTTCCAGATCCAAGAGGCCTTGCGTTTGGCCTCTGCTGGCATTTTTTGGTCCTTGGGCTTCTATGAGGACAATTATTGGACATGTCAGTGGTAGAACGGAGAGCTAGCTATGGGAGGCTCACTAAAGGAGCTGCTTGGAAACTGGATCTATGCAGACCATGGAGCTGATTGGGTCTACTGAAGGTCAGGGGAGGACTATATGTGTTACTGTCCTATGAAAAATATTTCTTTTACTTTATGTGTGACTAAAATGTATGTAAATGTAAACTGTGGCTTGAGAATAGTCTATAGTTCCATCTCTAACTAAATTAAACCTTAATTTGGAAAACCACATAACAATTTTAGTAAAACATCATTATATCACCTGAGAAACATTTTAAAAGTAAAAAGCTTTGTATCAGAAACTGACTTAGAGAAATTAGTTCACACATTCATTTCTAACAAACAACATTTCTAACATGGTAATGCCCTTTTTGATGGATTATCAAAATATTCAGCAGGAAAACTGCATCTTATACAGAACTCAGCAGCTGGAGTTTTTACTGATACTAAAAAAATGCCATCACATTACCACAGTACTTAAATCATTTTACTAACTTCCAGTTCAATACAGAATTCACTTTAAAATCCTCTTGACAGTATTTAAGGGACTACATAGTTCAGCTCCCCAGTATATTTCTGACCTGCTTACCAACTACAGCCCTACTAGACCTCTTAGATCCAGAGAAACTGGATTTCTTGTGATTCTCAGAATAAGATCTGGAACTGGTAAAAGTGCATTTAGTTACTGTAAACAATGAACGGAGATCTATAAAAACTGCGCCTTTGTTCGAAGCTAAGCCTTTCTGTTTTCTCAGGCCTATGTGTTTTTTTTTAAACCAATGTGTCTGACAGCAATACTGACTGGTATGTGTGGCTGTATATGGGCACACATGGGTGTCCCAGTGCGAGCGCATGCAGATGATGTGAAGTGTAAGATGCAGTTATTCAGGTATGTTGTATGTGTGAGTGTTGAGTGTTATTACTGCTTTTATTCTATAATACGTTACCTAGTAATTTTTATTCTTCCATATTGTGGATGAATTTATTCTGTTTTTATTTAGTGTGTTTGTAGTTATGCTTTTTTTTTTTTACATGGAAAGCTCATTTGGTTTCTTTGTAAAGAAGACAAATAAATTTGTCTTGCCTAATATGAAGCTGTTCAAAGCATGTCTTGGTTGTGACACTGTGGAAACAGAAGCTTTCTGCATAACTGCATGACAATAACAATACAGAAGAACAGTGCTTTTAGTCACAGGGGACACAAGACAGACAACTGTATGGAGAAGAGGACCATGACGGAAGTGCATAAATGCATAAACAGGAACTCAAGTTACTACAATACCCATCTCACATAGCTCTTTGAAAATATATAGCTCTCAAGGAAGAGAATGAGAAAAGCATTCTGGTGAATTGCAGACTAAATATTGGCTATTTAAGGATTAATACTTATTTTTTGAGCATCATTATTTATCTACATGTTCTTTTTTTTTCTTTTCAAAGTTATAACAGTGTTCCAGTAGCTGCATTAAAAGACGATTTTAACGATTGTGTTTAATATTACAACAACATAGATATGCCTTAAATCTCACTGAGACATTTTATGAAATGAAATGAGCATAAAATCTTTGCCTGAAGACACCAATTAAATTCCAACTTTTTGTCAGACAGCTCGTGCTCAAATAGAAGCTGAGGAATCAGGCCAGTTGCTGTGTCCAGACAGTCACCCCTTGTGTTTAGACAAAAGCTGCCAACACGGGTTTGACTCTGATAGGACACACCTACCACCACCCAGGGGTGACACACATGCACATGCAAACACAGCTGCAACACTGTGGAGTTCTCTAGACACAGACACATCAGTAAAAACCATCAACATTTACTAAAGACAATACATTTGGGATTTCGTTAATGCTGATATTAATGAAAGCGTGCTGCTATATGTTCATTAAATAATAAATTACTGTTAGAATTAGCTCTATAGTAAACACAGTCTAGTAAACGTTTCTTTTAGGGTGTTCATTACAGCAGTTGCAGTATTAACAAGATTTACTGAAGGTTTTCTTCAATTATATGTCTGATCAATTCAGAGAGCACAAAGCATTGTTTAAGTGTACTTTGTTTACATTATTAAAACAAAATCCTTTATGAACTGCGTAAAGACCAAATGTATTATGTTAAGTATAATTGTATAAGTATCATACCATCTATAAAAAGATAGTACTTGGTTTATCTGTGTCAATGAGGATGAGGCTACAGTGAAACTGCACTAAGGAATAAAATAGTTTAATAAATGACGCATGACGAGGAGCTATCGTAACCCTGTTACAGGACACCCTGTTTACAGATAACAGGTGCACAGAAGTGTGTAATGTTCTCAGCCAAACATAAGCAGACATAAAATGATCCAAATTCCCCTTAAACATGGGCCAACCACTTCCACAGCAACAAAAATAAAGCCGATTCCCTTCCAATGTAGCGCTGGGTGAGATTACCTGAGGCAACCTCTCACACATACTGCATTAGGCGACTTATAGCTGCATGATCCTCTAAATGAGCTCATCCAAAATGTAAGTGCAGCACAAAAATGTTGTAAGATTCCTGATACATAAAATGCTGTAATATGTTTGTCTCAACACGCCAAATAGTGATTTGTTGCCAGTGATTAGAAGACAGCATACATTCTTGTGTGTGCAAACACACAAGCAAACATGCACAGAAACTCCACTCAGGCCATTTTTACTGAAGATGACATGCAGGCATTTGGAGCATGATCCCTCCCTATTTTGTGGCTGGCTGCACAGAGCAACACAGAGACCTGGCAAGTCATAAAGATGTCAGCCAAATGCTTAGACTCCTAATCAGGTCATCAGTGGAGGCTTGTAAGAGCTGATAGCTACAGACACACTGCTGTTTTCATTACTATGCTTCTTGTTGCAGCACTGACTTTGTTTCACACTAATGCTGGAACAAGATATTTGTCAAACTGTAGGATATACACTCCCAAACAGCAGCAACAGAAAACATGATTTGAAATGCAGATTTCTGTTGGCTGAATAGCTGTCCTCAGCTCACAGAGCCGAGGGGAAAAACCGAAGGGACAAATACAGCTCCAGTCCTGACACTCAGAGATGTCAACATCAGCTCACTTTTACTGAAATCTGGGGCATCAGAATTTGGGGTTGATAAATAAATACTCTAAGCAGAAATTTGATATTACAGAAGTGTGCATTTACATGTCATCTAGTCAGTATAAAAACTATTGTGAAGTAATTCTAAAAAAGTCTCCATCACAGCTTTTATCTAAAACATCCTGTTAATACTAATCCAGAGATGGCAACACAGCCACCTGAACTGATTCTATATCAAATTAACAGCAACAGATCCTTGATAATAATGTATTAATCCTTTTGGGGAAATTGTTTAAACAGGCAGCTGTATTTAAGGCACCAAGGCTTCAGGTTTCAGTATCCACTTTATACTTTTTTACTTTATACATCCAACAGACACAGAGCAACATGGATGTCCCTTTGGAGTCCTTCTTTTTGCCATTTAAGCCTGATATTGTGTTGACTTCAGCACTGGTTTGATTCACTCATTAGACCACTCAGTGCTCCACTATTCCAGTTCTTTGCTATTTCACACGAGACAGGAGGCATGTAATGCTGAGCTCACTTATCATGAACAGCTGCCTACAGTTTGATATAGGCTTACCAGGAAGAACCAATCATACTGACTGGTAACTAAAAGTGGCTAAAACATAGAACTGCTGAACTGGTTGTTGGTTATTGATATTATTAGTTAAATCAGTGTTAAAATCTGATGTACGGCTTTGTATAAGATCTAGGCTAGCCCTTCTCACAAACTTAAAGGAAACTTGCTATTTATTTTAGTAGAATTTTTTGTATCTAAGTTACAAATAATGGTGCAAAAAAAATCCTGTTCATACAGCACTGTTTCAAAAGAAAAACATGCAGACATATAAACATGCATGCCAAACCAAAAGATGGCAATCTATCCCTAGCTGTAAAGCCATGTCGGCCAATCAGAATCCAACATGGCTTTACAGTAGTAGTTACTGACTACTGGTTCTGGTAGGCTACCAACAATGGTATAGCCAAAGAACTTACATCAATATGTACAGATAGTTTCTATGCTAGTAGAACATTGGTGTTGAGTCAACGTCGACCAACAATTGTGTTGTGCATTCTGATGCCTCATCGTACTGGAAGAGTAGCTGTATATGTATGTTTAATCATGTAAAAAGTCCAGATAGCAATGTTAATAACAGCACACGTTTGAGAAATAAGTGTATCAAGGCAGCAGGAAAAGTCTGATGTTATATGATGATGATGTTATAAACTCACTATACATACATACTAGGACTGTTACAACTGACCTTAATGGTACTCTGATTCCACTGATTGTAGTATAGCTAAAGAGATGCCAAGATTTTTTTCTTTGTTGTTTGTCTCTTGTTTTTATTGCTGCTGCTGAACCCTTTACAGCTGCTCTGTAGTTCAGACATAAGACAGAATCTGGCCATTTTTTGCAGATAATATCTACATGTACTATATATGTACCTAAGAGGGGGACAGATAGTTTCATTTAATCATGTTACCTTTTCAATGACAGTATCAACCTCAGAGATCAGCAGTAAAACAAAGACACATAAGACAAACAAAGTAAATAAGCAAAAATAAGAATGCAAAATAGGTGAAAAACATATACAAGGCAGAAGCTACAGGTTGTGGGAGAAAGTGTGAGAGAAGAGCATCACCTGTCCTCCTTTGGGCTGGTACTTGATATTCTCCGTGGAGCCAATCTTGGACTTGATGTTCTTGAAGTCAGGCAGTGGCTGATTGATAATGCGAAGCTGCTTGGGTGTGGTTGCAGGCGACTTGGGTGGGGTGCGGACTATGGCCACTTTCCTCTCCTGGGAAATCAAACTTAGAGACCGAGGGGTTCCAGGGGTCCTTGAAGATGATGAGTAGCTGGGAGGTGTCCCTGGAGTGATGCCTGTGGAGCCAGGGGTGCGGGGGGTAGAGTGGCCACTACGAGCCGACCGGGACCGCACTGATTCTGTTACTGATTAGAAAAAGTGAAGAAGGGTGAAATTTTGAGCTAAAGGTAAACAGGTGATGTATTATAAAGTCATTGCAATTGTTAACATGTTTTGTAACTCTGTAATATTGATGCTTTCTGCTATTACAGTGACAGAGGTACGAAAATCTCCTTTATACCTGTCATGCTAGGAGCTCGTCCTGTCCTATGCTCTGCCCTCATCTCAGAGCGAAATGCTATAAAGGGCAAAGGAGAAAAGCAACAAGTAGGAGTTACTGTTACACAGAGATTGTAAAAGAGGTGGTTAAGGTAAAAGGGATGAATAGAAAAAAATCATAAGCACATCTGATTACAGCAAGAAGCTAGTAAATTCAGGTTTACGCTAAACAAAGACTAAACAATGGCAATGGTGTTGGTGTTTGAGTTTTCTGTAGCTCTTGGCCACCTTAACACTGATACATTGTACAGAGTATTGATTAGAGGAGCTGCAGCCTACATGTGGGTCTGCGAGGAGCTGTGGAGCCGGAGCTGGTGATGGAGGTGGAACTCTCCTCGTGGTCATGGTATCCACGGCGACTCAGAATGGCGTGCCGCGGCAGAGAGGAACTTTTGTCTGGGCTCCGTGAGCCACCATCCTACATACATAGAGACAAAAAGGAGACCCTTAGGCCAGTGATGCTGTGATTTATTTCTACTAAAAGGTGAAACAAGAGGTTTAGGTGTGTGGTATTACAAAAATAAAAACTGTTTTAAAGCATCTAAGTTCTTTACAGAACTCCTGCAACTACACTGCTGTTCTACCATCCACCTACCTTGGCTATGAGTCTCTGTAATACTGGTGAGCCTTGAGGCTCTGCTGAGGATGGATGAGGTTTATCTAATGAGGCAGTCACTCTGGATACGTAGGTAGGAATCTTTGTTAGTGGCAAACGATGGGCATGGCACTGAGAGGGTACAACAATGGGGTCCAGTACGTGAGAGGCATGGCACCAAAATACAGGACACAATATGACAAAAGAGTGATGAAAATAAACATGCATTATCAGTGTTAAAGATCCAATGTATCTTTTGTAAGGGGGGGTATGAGATGTTTACATCAGATCTTGTGCATTTACCATTTAATCACAGCCCAACAAAACAACCATTCATGCACATCCACTGTGAACATGTCAGTAAGAAAACTGAAAAGTATGCACAAATCAAAAGTGAAATATAATGTGGACTCAAAGCAACGTAATACACTTAAAGTATGTTGTAATGACATGGCATTTAAGAAATGCAGAAACTGTGTTATTTTAGACAAAATAACTGTCATTACCATGGTGGAGGAGTAAAATGGAGTCACGACCACAGCCGCTGGAGAAATGTCACAGGGTGATTCAACACCCACTCAGTGAAAAAAACACTCTTAATGGATCTGTCTTGTCTACTTGTTCAAAACTCATTAAAGAGCAACAAGAGCAAATATTTAGCAAAAAAACAACCACTATATATTTTCTTTAATAACATATGAAGGAAGATTTACTGTGGTGTTATAATACAGATTTGCATGCAGGGGTTAAAACTTAGAAATGAGAAAGCACTCACTTACACTGTATAGGAAGTGTTTCTCTATATAGATGATTAGGTTGCGTTGGAAGTCAAGATATAAATATAGTCCTAATTCTAGAGATAATGCCGAACTAAAGTAGTGTTTATAGTTTCAGTGTCTGCACCAAAGACACTTAGGCAACTTCTGTAGTAGAACGAGATGTAGTGGTTTGAAATCTGTCACACCAAAACCAAGGAGAGACAGAGCAGATCAAAACTGGCAAGTACAGTCTTCTGGAGACTGAGCAGTCAGTCAGAGTTGAGTTTTTGTCATCGGTGTCAATTTATCCTGATTGATGTTTATTTAGTTGTTGAAACCCAATTGGTAAGTCAGGCCTTTTGCCAGTAAAGCTTCAAGATGGTATTCTCTGAGTGAATTTTGTGCCAGAGGTCTAGCCATTGTTCTGTCGGTGAAGTGTACTTACCGATGCTCTGTCTTGAGACTGCCTTGCAACACTGAGAGGCTGGCGACAGTCTGGAAGGGCCTCTGAGGGACAGAGATGCAAACAGAATTTCTGAAAAACAAAATACTCAGACAGAATACATATGTTAACCTTCATACACTGAAGGAGAAAAAGTGACAGCCTACTAAGGAGGATTATCATCTTTTTTTTCCTTATAAAGAGCTATTTTGTTCTCCTGAGTACAGAAATATAAAAATACAGATATAGTCCCAACTTCACATTCCAAAATTGGGCATTGTAAGCTATATGACGAATCGGATGTTCTGTGGGAGCGGGCTGTTGCCCCCTTGAGAGCTCTGTTCTGCAAAGATTTGGCAAGATATCACACAGAACTGAGGATTTTGTATTATGTAAGACCCTGGAAAATAATCTAATTAGGGCAACACTGCAATATACTGAGCTTTCATCATCAGTGACACAGAATTCAGTTCATCAGGGTAAAATGAAGTGCAAATTGCCGCTGGGACAAAGCAGCATTATAGTCTTTGTGGTATCAGGTTTACAGATCAAAACCATGGATTACTAGCTGCCTGGCAACCATAGGTTAAAATGATCTTGTGATGGAGTAAATGTGTAATTCTTAAAAAGGTCAGTGAGTTCAAAGACGTGTAAGTGTGCCACTATTGAGTGTGGGTACAGATACATTTCAAATGTGAAGTTACTCTGAACAAAAGAGTCAGAGCGAGTGAACGTGCAAAAAACAACACAAGGAGAAAACTAAAAGATCAATGAAGCCAAACAAAACAAACATAAGAGTCGATTTTTATTGTGTCGAATACAAATAAACACACATGACAAATGAAACAACTGCAACCAATAAAAAAATGGATGGCAACATCAAACTGAACATGACAGAGGAGGTTAAGTGTGATGGGAACTGGTTTTGTGGTGACGCTCCTGCATTAAGCACCAGTTGTGTGACAGACCAAGGAAATGTGTCACCTGTAGGCCTCCTTCTGGGGCAGGAGTGGTGCTGAGTGGGCCGGGTCTGACGGACCGCTGGTTTAATCACACTCCTCTTGGATGGGGATTGAGTCTGAGTTTCCATTTTTTTGGTAAGGTCAGTTTTCCTTATCACAGCTAAATTTTCAGAGGAAACAGGGCATTGACAAAAGACGAGAGACACAACAATAAGCAGAGACTGATGCTGAACCGTGTTAAAATGTAAAATACTGCTGTACAACAAAAGTCCCTAGATCCCTTTTCTTTCTTGTTTTTGTTGAACTATACTAAGTACAGCTGACTTTAATAACTGTGTTAGTGAGCTATTATGTCTGTACATTTCTTGACACAAACAGAGAGAGTGTGTGTGAACAAAAAATACAAAAAAAAGCACAATAAAATAAACCTTTTTTCTTCTTGACGTCCTCTCTGGGGATGTAGACAGGTTCTTTGCGGACAAGTTTGCGTTCAGGTGTAGAGATTCGACCTTTAGTCCGCACTCCCTTGGCCTTTGGTTTGGCCGGCTTCTCCTGTTTCTCTGGCTTCTTGTGTTGTGCCTGCTTGTTCTGAACTGTGCCAGGCTTTTTGAGTGGGCTGGGTATCATGGGCAATGGCTCAATCTGCTCTGTGAACATGCTCTTATCATCATCTGCAGTGTGGCAGGAGAAAAACATAAAACAATGTGTTTCTTCAAAGCAGAAGCAAGAAGAAAGGGGGAGAAGGGATCAAAATAGTGGAGCAAAGAGAAAGACATCTCACCTTGTGTGTCGACCCAGGAGCTGTCCAGTATTGAGTCGTCCATTGTGGTTTCATCTCTGTCGTAGCTTTCTGTTGGTCCTTCTGTTTCGATGGTTTGAGCCTCCTTCTCAGGGGAGGCAGGGGTCTCAGGAACATCACCCACCTCCTCTAGACTGGCAGCTTCTATTTCTGCTTCTTGAGCCAACTCCACAGACTCCTCTTCGTCGTCCTCTTCCTCTTTCTGGGCAACGACACAAAGGTCTTCAGGCTCAGGTGGAGCTGAGAAACGAACACTGTGTCCCGGCTCCTCTGCTTCATCAATGGTCTGGACCACAGTGATAAAATCATCTTCGACGGTCACCACTGATTCGATAGCCGCACGCGTCTCTGGGATCTCCTTTAGTAAAACTGTTCCAGCTCCTGCTTTTTCTAAGAGGTCTTCTTCACCTTCCTCTTCCTCTTTCTCAGCCTCCAGTGTTTCAGCTTCCTGTCGTTTTGCTATTTCTTCAGACTTTTCTGCAACTTTCTCTCTCTCCTCCTTCTCTTTCAGTTCCGTTTCCATTTTTTCTTTCTCTTCCTTTTCTTTCTGTTCCCTTTCCATCTTTTCTTTTTCTTCCTTCTCTTTCTGTTCCCTTTCCATCTTTTCTTTTTCTTCCTTCTCTTTCTGTTCCCTTTCCATCTTTTCTTTCTCTTCCTTCTCTTTCTGTTCCCTTTCCATCTTTTCTTTTTCTTCTTTTTCTTTCTGTTCTCTTTCTCTCTTTTCTTTTTCTTCCTTCTCTTTCTGTTCCCTTTCCATCTTTTCTTTCTCTTCCTTCTCTTTCAGTTCTCTTTCCATCTTTTCTTTCTCTTCCTTCTCCCTCAACTCTTTCTCTATTCTTTCGTTTTCCTCTCTTTCTTCCCTTTCTCGCTCTCTTTCCTCTCTCTCTTTCATCTCTCTCTCCTGCTTCTCTTTCTTCTCTTTCTCAGCTTTTTCATTCATCTCCTGCTCTTGCTGTTCTTTCTCCTTCTTTTCTTTTTCTTCCCTCCATATTCTGTCTGCCTCTTCTTCTTCTTTCCTTTCACTTTCTTCTCTCTCTTTCATTTCTTTTTCCCTCTTCTCTGCCTCTTCTTTCTCTTTTTTCATTTTCATCTCAGCTGCTTCCTTCTCTTGCTCTTCTCTCATTTTTTTCTCTGACTCCACTTTCTCATCTTTGTATATTCCTAACACTGGGGAGGCTGCTCTTTTTGGGGAGCCATAAACCTCTCTTTGTTTGAGCTTGGAAGGTGACAGCACTGGGGAGAGCAACTTGTCATCATCGATGTTGCTCTCCACAGACGAAGCAGGGGACGTTTTGACAGGCCTTGCAATTCGGTCCTTGGCCACACCAGTTAGCTGGTACACATCTTCAGCATCCACTTCCTCATATGCCTCTTGGTGGACCAGCTTCACCTTCTCCCGAAGCTCCTGTAGCTCTCGTTCCTCCTCCAAACTAAGAGGCCTGTCCTCCATCTCCAATTTGCGGATCTGCCTTTCGTAGTCAGCAATCTCTGTTTCTAATGCAAAGCCTTCACCACTGGCTTGTCGTTCAGTCTCACTCACTGTCCTCCCACCTTCTTCTAGTGTCACAGTGACTGTTGGAGTTACAAAGGATTCACTTGGCTGAGCAGATGGTTTTTCCTGCTCATGTGCAAGCTCCTTGCCTTTTTCTTGAGCAGAATCATTTTTCTCTACCTGCTTCTGGTCTTCCTCTTCTGTCACTTCAGCAAGTCCTGAAGGCTGGATTTTGTCCTCTACAGAGGTGTCTCTGACTGCTAATCTCCTTGCCTGCTCAGCCACTTTCTCCTCCAGGACAGAGGGGGTGAAGACCTGTGCAGAAGTGTCTGTAGGGCTGAACACATCTGCAGGGGATGGCATGGGCCCCGAGTATTCACTGAACACACAATAGCCCATCTCTTCCAGCTGGCTTTCACTTCCTCTGGCCCCAGGACTCTGTTCCCCTGAAACTACGCTAGCCAGTGAGTAATCAGCAAAGGCAGAAACATCAGCCTGAATTGACTTTCTTCTGATTATTTCTGGGTCAGTGTTTTCTGATGCCAGTCGAGAACGAGTACCAGCAAGGTCCAACATTTCAGGCAAGTCTTGAGCCATCACTGTGCCATTTTTATAGTTGTTCTTAACAGGCTGGGGTGATTCTGGAGACTCAGGTTCAGGGCTGGGTTTTGAAACTGGTTCAGCTGTCCTGGTCAGTGGAGGAGATGAGGAATCTGAAGTGACGGAAGCTGCAGTCTCCAGGATTAAGGGAGGAAAGGATGGAGGCTTATCCACGGAAGGTGTAGTGACTGGGAGGTAGTCTGCTGACTCATCTAGACTTCCACTAGTGTATGACATGATATCTGTGGCCAGTGGGGAGAAGTTTCTGGGTCTACCTTGACCACTCTGATCCATTGTTCCAATGGTGATGTTGAGTGAGTAACTCCTCTGCTCTAAAGCCAATTTACCTGGGGAAAGCCTGCACTCATTACTCCTCTCAGGAACAGTAAACACTCTAGTGTCTTTAGTTTCAGGTTTATTCTGGGTGTCAGTTAGTGACCTGGAATCAGTTGTATTCTTCTCTTCACCAGCTCTGCTGAGTTCATAATAACCCTCACCCTTACACTGGGGAGCCTCATCAACCTCCATAGCTGATGTTTCAAAATATGCTGACATGCCAGATCTGTCCCTTGCATCTCCTGTTGAATCTCCTCCTTGAACTTTGATTGCCATGGAAGAGAAATCAGAAGGAGCACCAATGCTGCTGAACTCTACCACCTCCACTGATGACTGCTTTTCTGAGACTGTGATCGGCTCACCATATGTAGGCTGAAGTGTGAGTGATTTGGCAGATTCTTTGGCTTGAATATTTGGAGGTACAAATGATGGCATATCCATGGTTGGGCTCTCTGGTACAACTCGTTCACCAGCAAAGAACCCTTGGATCTGGGGCTCAAAAAACTCCTCTGGGCGTTTCTCCGATCCAATGCTGTCTGGACTCATGGACCCACTGCCTTGCTTGTCTGAGTCCATCTTCAAAGCTGAAAGAACATCTGTAAGTTGGCTGTTTTGATCAACATAGAAAAGTGTTGCTTTGGCATGCTGTAAGTGAGATACATGTGTATTAAGGCAGGGACTGGGAAAGCTGTTTTCACAAAAACAGGCAAAGCTGTCCTCAGAAACTTACAGCACAATGATGTGGACATCAGTGAAGAAATACGGCGAGATTATGGGTCCACCAAGTCACAGATGGATGACAATATGACATGGTATGTGACGGAACCAGAATGAGGAAACTGTGATGCTGATTTATGGGAAACAAGAAATAGGAAATGGATATCCATGCAACGCTTCAAAACATTAGAAGCAAAAATATATAGCATTTCTGTCAACACAATGAAATGTTTTGAATTTTTTGTTGTTAAAATTAATATTTGCACATTGTTGCTCAAAATTTTGGGCTTTACTAAAGATGTAATAGTGTCATTACATAATTTAAAGAATATTAGTACAAAAACGGAAGATCCTTGCTAGTGAATGACAGAAAAATGCCACATGGTGTCACTAGCTAATAGCGACAAAAAAAAGAAAAGAAAAAAGCATACAGTAAATGATTTTGAATTTTTAAAGTAATGCATTTGATGAACTATGGTTCTAGACACTGAACACACTAAACATAAGACAGTAAAAACAAAAGAATTCCCTGCAAATTCTGTGCACAAAATTATTAGTAATTCATGTTTCAGAGGTATGGTTCATGGTTGCAAAAAATGTATACAGTGGCATACCAGCACCATGCCATGTGTCAACATAATGGGAAACCTGTAAGCTTATAGCCATTAAAAAAGCACTATTACATTCAGCAACACTTCATCATGCCAACACAAAACGGCTGGCCATGAAGACCACAGCAAGAAAAATATAAGCGCAAAGATAACACACAGTAAAACCAGGTTAAGTTAAAAGAATGTGACTCTTTTCACCAACAAGCCTGTGTTGCCTTGCAGCCGCAGCAGAGCGCAGGGTGAATTACTTGCCATTCCACCTGAATTATAATGCTTGTAATATGTTTATGGGTACCATTTGACACATCTGGCATTCTTATACAGTGGACAATGCAGTAACATGCAGGCAAGGAGAGCAGAGGGCAGGACACACCTGTCTCAGGGCTCTCCTCACCCTCTGCTTCCTCCTCCTCTCTGTCCATAGAGCTCTCTGCTGTAGCACTAGCTGCTTCGGCTGGCTCCAGGTCTAGGCCCTGGGCCTCGTCTACGGCCTCTGCCTGCTCTAAAGGCTCAGCTTGGAGGCTGTCCAGCTCGGGCTCTTCACCACTCCACTGCTGCTCATCAAGAGCTGCCTCGGACTCTGCTGCCTCTGCACTCTCCTCCTCCTCCTCTTCCACCTCCTCCTCGTATTCAGCTGTAAGAGCCTCCATGGTCTCTTCTTTTCAAAAACAGGGTGAGAGGGGGACACATTAAGACTACAGGCAACACAGACTTGGGTTATGTGAGAACACAAGTTATGATGGGACACTTTCAGCTCTGGGAAAAGATGACCTGAAATGTTTGCCTCTTAACACATATAAAAGCATTACACATATAGTACAGAGTGCTGTATGTGAGTGATTTTTTTTTGTTATTTGTACACTTTCCTTCACTGGGTGCACCCAGTATTTAAGGAATCTTTAAATATACAATCATTCATAACATAAAATTATTATTTCTCAATATCTATTTTGTCTTAGTATTTCCTGTATAATCAGGAATCTTCCACACAACGTGCCTGTAACCAATACTGACCTACCATCATTGATGACTGAGGCTGTTTAAAGAAAATGCAAACGTAAATGAAGTAGCAACACTTCATGGGCTCACATTGTACTATTATAGAGGCATTTATGTTTGGTGAGCTTCTGAAGTAGCTGGCTCTTCAAAACAGGTAGCTATGAAGAGAGAAGAGCTGCAGTCCAGTGCAGCAAAATCCAGTAGCACTGGCTGCATAATGCTTTGAGTTCTTGCATAGATTTAAGAAATTATTTTCTGCAGCTTTGCAATTGAATGTCACTGCATGTGACATAAAAAGCACAAGATATTGAATAAGCAGTGATGACAGTTGGAGGAAGCTGGGGAAGTCAGCCACAATCCAGAATCAGTCTGCATAAACACAACGAATTATTATTATTATTATTATTAGAAATGTTATTTATCCAGTTTCACAGTCGATGACATAGTCTTTAAATCTCTTCTTTGGTCTGAAAGTAATGTAAATACACTGAGATCCTAGGTTAAATTTAGATATTTGGGCAAACAATAAAGCATCCTTTATTTTTTAATACTAAAGACAACGAAAACATTTATTCTAAACGACTGTATGCCAGGGAAAGTGTTGGTCAGTCTGTGGAGCTGAAAGTCTTCCTTGTTGCCACGGTAAGTGTAAGAGTAGTTAGGATGAGTGTAAGGGGTTTGACATGGCACAGCAATTAAAAGAATGGGACATCATCTTGAAGAATGAACCTAAATACAGCTCTAGGAGATGACTATTAGAGAAATTTGTGCATAGTCATGCATGATATCTCTAAGGTATGAAAGCCACCTGGCCCTTAAGTTATATCCCCAAAGTCAACCTTGTGGGCCATGTGGTCTTACTGATGTTCGAATGCAGTATCTAAAGTGAATGGATTATAATAAAACATTGTCCTACTTTGGAGGCATCACTGCCATGTGTTGGACTTAACGGCATGGCAACCACAGGTAGCAATGGCTTTGGTTGAAATAAAAGAAAGAAATGTGACTGGTAAACAAATGTGAAATTGCTCAGATTTTGAGCAAACAAACATCACAAGGACACACACAGGCGGGCGAAGAGACGAACTGACGGACGAAGAGACGGAAGGAGGGAGGAGGAGGTCAAACCACAGAAGAAGAGGAAATTGGTTTTAAAAAGAGAAAGAAGAGAAAGAAAGAGGGCGGAGATGGAAGGGGAAATGGCAAAGAGGAACCATGCGTGGTTCACCTTCAATCTGTCTAAAGGCCACAGCCTGCCCTGTGGGGCGAGAGCCTGAGTGCGTCCACTCTGGGCTGAACAATGGGTGCTCATAGTACTCCTCGTCGGAGTGGTAGGGGTCGTCTTCGGGCACGGAAACTGAGATGGAGGGGGCGAGGAACTTGCACCTCTCCCGAGAATTTTGGAAGCGGCAGAGAGGGCCCGCTTCATCCTCATCCCCTACATCTACAAACAAGACAGACACAAGGAGAAGAACTGCAGGGAAATCTGGACACACAGACTGAAAGAGAGAGAGTGAAAAGGAAGATAAAAATAAAAAAAGGAAGAAGAAAACACGCCAAAGAATGCCCATCTTAAAGGTAATCTCACATAATATTGATACTTCGAAACATTAACAGAATGGCAATTTTGCAAATTTGGTCAAAAGCAGACAAAATAAAACTTAAACTATTATTTCAGTTTAAACTGTTTCCAACAACAACAAACATAAAGTAGTCATAGTTTTGTTTTTTGTAAAATGTATCTAATTAAGAAATATTTTACTAGGACAACTGCCTTAATTATTAATCTGTCTCTACAGATTATTTATTTACACTGGCAAGAAAAAGTGTGAGCCTATACCTATACACCTATGTATTCTTATTATCTTTTGGGGGGTTTTATCAATCAAATGGGTGTAAATGGATCACATAACACGAAAAAATTAACATCAATTGCCCAATCTCCCATTGCCAAAGCATTCCCACATCATCATGTTTCCACCTCCAGGCTTCACTGATGGTGTTAGGCAGCCATCGATCTTCTTTTCATAAGCTCTGCATCTGAGCTCTGTACTGTATGTTATCCACTTGGATCCAAACACATCAAACCTGGACTGATCAGTCCACAAGACTTGGTTTGAGTCATCTTAAGTCCAGTGTTTGTGCATCTATCTTGGCTCACTGCGACCTTTTCTTCTGGTTTGTCAAACGTAATATTTTCTTGACAACTCTGCCCATGAGGCCAGCTGACCTGAATCTGCTACGCACAGTGTCCGTGCACACTGGTTTCTCTCTTGTTTTATTCAATTCAGGAGCAGTCAGGCGTCTGTTTCTAAGGGACAACACTCGTAAGTACTTGTCTTCTTGGGCAGATGTGCACTTAGGCCTTCCACTACATCTTCTGTCCTGAATGGATGCAGCTGCATCATGTCTCTGAAGACTACAGTGTATTTATAGTATTATAGTGTATATATTTCTTGGCTCAAAAAAACAAATTGAAACAAACTTAAAACAAATTTAAACTCAAATTATTGGTTTACTGGACATGAACTTATTTAATTATTAAGATGTTTTGACACCTAGGAGGGCTTTCATGATAAATTGAAGACCATCCATTCTTTCACGGTTAACACTGATTGAGTACAAATGGTAGTTGTATTGTAAAAGGCAATCTTTGAAGTTGAAATAGTTTAACTGATGATTATATTGTTACAGATAATGAGGAAAATGTTCCCTGGGTTTTGGTATTCATTTTTTTCTTATCAGTGTAAAAATCCAATGGTGTCTTGGAGTTTCAAAACTTTTTCTTGCCAGTGTATGTCACATTATTTTGCGTTAGCAAAGCTAGCTTTGCTAGCTAGCTAGCTGGGATTTGGAGCAATGAGAAGATAATACTTAAATGTACTTAAATTACTAAATCAATAATTCAGCTGGAGCTGGATGTTGTCCCTGATTTCTTCTGAAGAAATTATAAAAGGTAAACAATTTTGGTCCTTATTAAATTCTTCAGTGTCATTTTAAGATGGACATTTTTTGCAGTGAGAAGGTAGATACAACTTGGAAAGGAAAATAATAAAGACATTTAAAATGGGTAACAAAAACAGAGAGTTACAAGAAAGGGGAATGTAAGAAGACGACTAAGTTTGATTGAGAGCAAGAGAACCATAATACACGCAGAACATTGACGAGAAGACAGTGACAACTCTCAACTTTGAGTGGCAACTCAAAGGTGAACAAGCTTTGGGCCCAGCCATACATACACAAAGATATGCTTACTAAGTGCTTCACACAAGAGTGATTCAACTTTCATAAAAGGCATACAATACAAAAAGGTTTTAAACACTTGTAATAGAACTTATAATAGATATGTAGTATTAGTAGTAACAGAATCGGTAATGTGTTCTGTCACTATACAAAACTCTGTACCAAACAGATACTGTATCTTGTCAGACCTGAGGACCTGAGGTGACCAAGCCTTTACTAGTTCTACTAATTCTACTACTATTTTTTTTTTTTTTTATTATGTCCACATTTATAACAATATAATAAAAAATAAACGCCTTTAACACTATATCTTGTCAAGAGCACAAAACATGGTGTATGCAGGACTTTACCTATCATCTTCAATTAGCATTCATACAGCTAAACTAACATTCTGTATATTCTAATATGCCTTGTTAGGCTAACTAGCTCACTAAGATGATTCAGTCAGTCTAGACTGCCTTTCTCCAGTGTCTTTATTTCATCAGCTATTTTCCCTTTTTCCAATTTACTTTGGTCAGTAGGCTTCAGACTTAGCCAGATATTTAAGCGTACATCCTAACATAAGGTCAGCTCTGTTGTAATGTTGTAAGTAATGTTTTAAGAGCTAAAAGCTGTTCACATCTTATTTTTAAAAAAATATTGTTTATTTGTGATTTTGATGTTGTATTGTCTTGTCTGAAACCTGTAATGCTGCCATACTGGCCAGGCCTCCCTTGAACAAGAGGTTGCTAACCTCAGTGGGATTTACCTGGTAAAATTAAAAAGAAAAAAAAAACTTTGATCAGTAGCCACAGCCAAACACATACAAAATAGACTGACAGTGGACAATGACAAGAAAACACACGACTGTGATCAGACATGCAAAACCGAAAAGACAAACAGGAAGGGTTGAAGGGTTACCTAAATCGACTGTCATATTAGTGTGTGGGAGATAGCAAGGTGTGGAGGTTAGAAAGGAAAATGGAAGAAGAGAATGATGAAAAGAGTGCACTTGTTATATCAAGGTGGTCATGCACATGAGCCCTTCTTTCTTTTAAAGATAAAGGTGATGGTGATGGTGATGAAGATATAAACTGTATCTCTTCCAGGTGTATGATGGGGAGGAGGTAGCAGGAAGGATGGATGTCTGAAAAATGGAGAACATGTTCCTGCTTTTGGCATATCTGGTGTGTACAGTATTCGTTAAGGGATATCAATGTGTGGTTTGTCCCCTAGAAGTTGGGCATTTCCTGAGAGGGAGGCTAGTTCTCCCCACATCGATCCACATGAGCCGCCCCACATCAATAAACCAATGTGTTGGCAATCACAAACCTCCAGAAGCTACAGTCATGGGAAAGAAGGAAACTCTCCTCCATGAGAGACATACTCCCATAAACACACTTATTATTTTTGACCCTACCTTGTTCCAGAGGACCAAAGTGTTCTGCAGCAGGTGAGGGCGGAGGAGAGGGAGGCAAATTAGTGGTGTCTTCAACTGCAAAAGGCAGAAAGAGAGAGAAGAAAAGAGGAATAATGGAGCTGTTTAAGTAGCAGAATGAATTGTGCTGTGTTCCTGAATACCCTAAACAGAGGGCTGGACTTTGGCTAAGCTCAAGCCCCTGTGACCACTACATGGAAGGATAAATATTTCTGCTGCACCACTTCTACATTTGTGTAATATAAGCAGTCGTGTTTGTGGCTTACCTGATGGCAGCCTTTGGGTCTCCTGTTCTCCCTTCAGTACTGCCACTGCTTCTGCTGTCACTTCTTGCACGATCCGAGCTGACACTTGCTCTGAACCAGACACATGATGGTAGACAACATGATGCTCATTCAACTTCAACGAGATAAATCAATGTTAAACATGTACTGAATTTCTCAAAAACAAATGATGATCTTTCATCCATTTTACCTTGCTGTATTTTTAAATCATGTCACTCAAAACCTGAAATGAAAACCAGTGTGAGGGAGCTGAAATTGTTTCCATAACTGCAGGGATGCTAAGGCTGCTGGAGTGGGCCATGAGTGTCACCATGGAAACCCAGCATCCTCACAAAAGTGCAGACTGAAACCTGAACCTGACGAGAGAGTGCAGTCTGAGAGAAAAAAAAAACGCATCTAATTTTAAAAATATGTTCAGTTTTGCACTATTTTTATCATAGTAAAGGTAATACATTATAGTAAATTATTTACAAGGACTTGAGGTCTCTAAAAATGGCAAATTACAACAGACATATATAAAAGAATTCCCGGTATTTAACAATGGGGTTTGCCTGCCTGATTTTTTACCTCTGGTTTTAAGAACTCTAAATAAAAATAGTACAAATAAATCTGTGGTACTCTTGAACTGTACAGCACTAAACAGACAGGTGTTTCTGTCATTTAGCCTAGACACATTAATAAATGGAGTGAACAAAATAAGACGCCTGTCACTATAATGCAATACAATTCAAAAACACACATCTTCCAAAAATGATCATACAATCGAATCAACACCTCTGTTGCAGATGTTTCAATATGAATGATTTGACCAAATTATTAGTGCTTAAACACTTGATACACGTTGTGAACTGCTGAGTCCTATACTACGTTGACGTAGTATATGCTGTTCAATGCAGTGAGGAATGTACAGATCTGTACATAGGAGAAACCAAACAGCAGCTCCATAAACGGATCGCACAACACAGAAGAGCCAGCTCATCAGGACAGGACTCAGCAGTTCACCTACATCTGAAAGACAAGGGCCACTCCTTTGAGGTCGACTGGTTCAAACGAGGTGTGACAGAAGCAGTTTACAGCAAGATTGAACGACCCTCGTTAAACAGAGGAGGTGGGCTTAATTTATCACCCACTTACAATGCAGTTTTTCAACTGTACCCAGACGGTTTCACAGGCGTTCACACCCTGGCTCAGGTGGTCACGGTGACACACATGAAAGCCAGGGGGGACAACAACCCACAGGTGACCATCAAGTACTAACGACTTGAGGACTCCACAGGGTTTATAAACCTGCTACTCCAACCAGTCAGTCAGACTTGAGAAAGCCCTCTGGAATGGAGGGTGAAACGTCTTCAAGGAACTAAAACAAGTCCAGTTGCCACTGAAAAACCTTTTTTGGGAAAACAATGACCTGGATGACTGAGAATCTTCACAGACATCTACTTTGTTGTTCTTAGTTTCAACTGTAAGTATGAAAAGAGAGCAGTCAATAGGCCTTACCTCTCTATCACTTTTTAAAGTACTGTATATTACCTCTTATAGATTAATTATGTTACATAGTTATCTACAACTGAAGCTGTAGTTGTTGTTACTGTCACACTATAACCTGGTGACTTGAGAAATATTCATGTTATATGTAAAATTTAAATGCACATTTTAACCATATTACAGTAAACTTAGATCAATTCAGTAGTGGGCTAAAATTATACTACAAATAAACTAATAGAATACCTGTAACTTTAGTATCTGTATTTAGAAGTACACTTTATAAACTATACAGTATACTAGTAGTACATCCCTAGTGAACTAAAAGTATGTATAAAGGTTTACTTGTAGTATACTTAAAGTGTACTTTCATAAACTAAAAAGTGGGTCAATTTAGCCCCAAGAAGTATTGAAAAAGTATACTTATAAGTATAAAATTAGTACATTGGCATTAGTATACTTACTACATGATGTATACTTGGGAAGTATACTTGAACATTACGTAAGTATACTCAAGTAATAAACTTTTAGTATACTTTTTATTGTAAGGGAAGCTCAAGCTGAATCATAAATCTAAAATAAAGAAACTCATCCCTGACTTTTACAGTATGAATACATGTGGTTTGATGTAAGTTTGCTACAAACTGGGACAATCTGCTGTACTGATCTCTTCTTGTAAGCTTACACCTGTCTCCCTTTCTGTAGGTAGGAATCAGTTTAAAATTTGTCTGGTATTCAAGCGATGCTGCACAGTTCTAATCAAACCTGCCTTCATTTGCATAGTAACAGTGGTTATGTGAGATTGGGTGGCAGCGCGGTGCCAGCTACTGCTGCTGTTTCAGGGCCCTTTCTATCCAACATCACCCACACATTAACACAAACAAACTGGCACGCATACATACATGCAATTACACACATACACACGCTTCTTCCGGGAACACTTAACACAGCCCACTCACCAACTCAAAGCAGCTATTTCCCATTTTCAATAGGAAAGTGTGATAAACATGTACCCTTTATTCACTGCTTGCAGGCAAAGTGTTTTCTTCCAGTATGGGAAAATATAGTTGAAGCATGGCAACGTAAAATGCCATCAGTAGCTGTAAAATCAAACAACTAAAAACAGACCCTGAAGCTAAGACCTTAGGAAAAATAACCTAGCAGATTTGTGTGCATGGCTGCATTTATTTGGTGAGACACCTCTAAAATGCGATCATGTGCATGATGAAGCTACAGCACACGCCCCTGCTTTACATGTACGCTATAGTGCTCAATTTCTTGACCACTATATTCATCAGATCACTGCTGATCTAATGAAACTCCAGAGTTCAAAGATGAGTTTTCAACTTTTGGGTTTTAAAGAACTTTTAAGTTCTTTTGTCATCTACAAAAAAATATTCCTAAACCCCATATGACTTCAACAATCACAATACACTCAATGAACTCTAACTGCACCTAATGCTTCTTTCAGTCTGAGATGTCCATCGTCTGTGCAGCGACAGCAACAATTCACTTTGCTTCCTCTGAATAAACCTTTCCTGTTTGTTCCTCTCCTCCTATCCGGGCACAGTGCATGCAGATCTTGACACCAAAACACGCAGATGAGCAAATTGAATATTAAGGTCAGGAAATGGTTGTGGTGCTGCTAATGCTCACCATTTTACTCACTAACTGACTGTTACTTTCCCACTGGGTGTCTCAGCTGTCTCTTGCTCAACAAAATAACTTATAGTAGCTAATTCATGCAACAACAATCAGCAAGCCAAGTAATTCATAAAAGCTTTAAAGATAATATTTATAGACCTAAACATTTGGGGGAAGCTTAGCTCCTCCTGACTTCTTAATTGTCTCACCTATGAAGCCTACATAATTTTATTATCAAAGGTATGACATTTGGAACATGCTCTTTACATTCTTTGAATTTTTTTTTCATCATTTAAGCTTTAACCTCTTTGGGATAAGAGCATTTTTACAGAGGTAGGTATGAATTTCCATGGTGTCACTGTAAAGCAAACATTCTGAATTTTCATGTGATGTGTCGTATTTACTTATGGATCTGCAGTAGATTAATTGGTGAAGGGTTATTTTTGTCCTTTTATATCTTCTTTAAAAGGCTGTAAACAGGTACGCTGCTCAATGCTCTGCCACTTCCATGGCATACATCCTACGGTACGGTAGATCCTACGGGTCAGTAGCTTTAAGTTAGAGTAAGATGTGGCTGGTTTACGACTGATGTGACTGACCGTCACACCAAATTTTTTGTAGTACTGTAACAGACAGTGTGTCATCAGAGTCCGTACAAGTTAATCTACTTTAATAATATATTGTGTATCATATGTTCTTGCAGAAAACAGGCAAAAGAAGAAAACCCCAGAAATTGTTGAAATTGCTATAATTAAATAAATGTTAAAAAAGACAGATGCTAATCGAATGCAATCTAAGAACCCTCTAAATTGTGGATTGTTCAGTCTTCCAAGCAAATCCACAGACATGCACATTCACAAAGCATTGGCACAGTAAAAAATGACCTTGTCACATCCACAAAGCTGGCTGGCAGTGATGAAAACAAGCCTGGTGTGTTTGTCTCAGCATTTCTCTGACAGAGTGATGTCAAATGACACAGGCACATGCCTATCAGTTTCTCTGACAGCAGAGAAACAACAAGCACAAACAGCTGCTTTGATATACAAAAAGGTTGTGTCATAAGTATGGATATACATCAAAAGTCACACCATACACACGCGCACACAGACGTTCTCTCCCAGTGAAGGAAAAACATGTATTACCTGTATGACAGGCAGACTGAAGCTGAGAATGCTCCCTCTCTGAGCAGAGACTACGACTGGAAGCCCCGAATCAATGCAACACACAGGCAGACTGCTACACACACACACACAGCAGAACTGAGAGGGCACAGAGAGAGCAGGGGTGTCGTTCAGTCTGATACCAGCCGGTACCCAAAATGAGTAAAGGAAGCGGTTGCCATGGCAACAGAGTGGCCACTGACTTCGGTCCATATGCAATTCATTCCAGCAACATATCGTGGCTGTTTCAGCCCCTGAGCTTTTACATCTACAGCCTCCAGTATATAGGAAATTAACATGAACATTTAAAGTAAATCTAATACAGCCCTGTCTTTTTACCCACTGAAATAAAAATGTGATTTCTTAAACACTTTGCATTTGCTTTTTCTAAAAAATAATACATTAATGCAGACTACATTTTGATCAGTTTAAATCCAATAAACCAGTTATTGTGTATTTTGTATTTAAAAAAGACAAATTAAAAACATTTGAAAAAAGTAAAATTAAATATATCTGTTGCATGACATTGACATTCATTCATCCATTGACAACATAATCTCACTGACGTCATATCTATTGTCTTTCTTTGCAATTCTTAAATAAATTAACTCTCCAGCAGTGGCTCACATTGCTGTGACAGTCTGTCAGTGTGTCTGCGTCAACTGCAGATATCTGGTTTTAACAACAGTTGTCATGCAGTATACATTTCCACCTTCCACCTCCACCTACAGCAAGGAATATAACGACAGTTTGAAGAAACAAAGTGTATGAGAAGAGAAACTGATCGATCATCAGTCATGTAAACCTTCTAATGGCCTGAATAGATGATGGAGTGAATATTGTCCCATATGATTCTTAAACCAAGCTGCAACTGCAGACAGGCTTGAGTGACAGTTTCATTTGAACTGAAGTCAGAAGTCCAACTTGTATCCCTCCTTATGTAGTGGCAATAAAAATAATAATGTAGCCAGGAATTGGGGTAACTGGAACTAACCTTGGAGTTCTTAGACAACTGCCCAAGCAACTGAGGTATCACTGAGGTGTCTAGTCTAGTTTAACAAAATGCATTACCCTTAACATAAGATATGCGTGTGTTTTATTTACCTAACACCTTTTGTGGCTTAGAGAGAGTTTGATAAATAGCCCTAAATGGTGACACTTGAGTCACAGTCAGTTGGTTGTGAAGACAAGAAAATAGTAAAGTAAGAAGTTGATTTGAAGTAGCCATTACAGTGCTAGAATAATATGCCTGAATCTTCAATTGAGCTGTCAGTAGCTGCACTGCATTGTGGGTAATGTAGGCCTAAAGTTTTAAAAAGAAAGAAGCATTAAAAATGGCATGCTGTATTACTCAATGTGCTGCATTGATTTTTACTGTTTTTTCCTCAAAGTGTCCATCATAACTCCAACATTGTTACAGACCATGTGCAATGCTAAATCAGTGAGGTACTTGGAATAGCATGTATTAAATTTTCTCTATGTCCCTTAACAGTTTTTAACTGTTCTGTCGAGAATATGCTGGCATTTTCAGTTTGTGTTTAAGTGCCAAAAACCTCTAGTCATGGCCATCAGTTTCACTGAATGTCTATTTGAGATTATGACAACTGATAACTGGATTTGAAGCTTTCTTTTTTTCATTCTTCACACCACAGTAAGACTTCTCTCTGCTGCAACCAAACCCACCAATTTAAGCTGATGAGATGGAGGGACTTTAACAACTTAAATTTTGTTCAGGCTTCTTGACACTATGCCCAGTAACTTGCGTCAGCTCTTTGACATAGACATCAGTCAATGCAATATCCCTAATATAAAACAAGAACTTTGTACAAGCCAACCACTCTCTAGAATAAACTTAACAACCCTTTGCATTCTTTCTGTTTCTATTAACTTTGTCTCTTTGTCCTCTCTTCTTCTCTTTCTCTTGACCACTTCCAGCATGGCTGACTGACTTTTACAACTTAATTTCAAAGCAAAGTCAAGAGGGCAATTTCGTGCATCAATAGTTCCTAGCTGTGTCTCAAGAGCTTTTCACAGGGAGAGGAGGTTTACTGAGTGCCAGGATCAGCCCTTCTGTCACCCATCCTGCCCTACTTATCCTCCTCCCTGCCCTGCTCTGTAGCAATGCTAATGTACACTGACAAGATGCTCTGAAGACAAAAACTGTTTTGGTTACACAGCTGCTGAGAGAACGTGTCTTTTTTGTGAGGTTTATTACTATTATTGCTTGCAAAAGCTGGAGTAGGGATGGAAGTAGGGGTGTTAATTTTGATACTCTATGTAATGATCTGGAAGTTGAGTCATGGCAACTGGACTTCTTTCTTGTTAGGTCGAAACCTGTATGTAATGATACTGATCCATATCTAAGCATTTGCTGATGAAGACCATAAGATGGAGATTAAACTACAGGGCTAAAACGTTATGGCTCTCCCCTCTCGTAGAAAAAAGTAGGATATTCTTGTTCAGTTTCAAGCCATGACATGACATAATAATAATACAAACTTTATTAATCCCCTTGGGGAAATTCTTGCGGACAGGCAGTGCCTTTAAGGCGCCAAGGGTTTTCAGTGTCCTGTCCAGGGACACTTGTGGCCAGGAAGGTCTTGTGCTAAAGAGACTGTTGAAATATTATGTGCCAAAAATAGTCTGAACTTCCATTGGCACAAAAAAAATGTGCATATGCTGTAAGGACAACAGTAGACTCTAAATAAATGTAATATAATGTAATCTAAATATATATGTATATGCAAACAACTCAGTGTAGTGATACAGCTCACTTCTAATCTAATCACCTTGATGAATCTGATGGTGCCAATTTCATTTTGATGAAATATTGAAATTGTGTTGATAAAATGTGACATGGCATCTCCAAAGATCCTTCCAGTCACATGTTAACATGCAAAGAGAGGCTTGCATTGGAAGACTTTTTACAACATCAGAATATTATATGGTATAAGGTCACTAAATAAAGTGCAATTAGAATTTGTTGAGACACTGTATGGTACTGGTCACTATTTACAGTACACTATGCCAAAAAACTAAAATAACAAAAATATAATTTAACTGTAAAAACTAGATTTTCACTGAACAGTTTCTAATGCATGTCAGCTTGATATGAATGTTGTAAGCTTTATCTTAATCAACAAAAATGTTGAAACATTGAAACAGATACAATTGTCTCACAATCCTCTGTGCTATTGTATTGTTATTCCACAATTTGATCAAAACAAAATGATACCAAATAACTAAACATGGGTATTGGGGGCATAAGAATTGTCAAATGGCAATGGGCATGAGCTACACTCAGAAATACTGTTATCAGCCCTCAAAACTAGTATCAGTTAAGCCCTAATAATGGGGAGATGGGAGGTTAATTAGGCTCTTGTCTATGCATGCTGAAAAGGCTTTGTCTGTGGCACGCTACAGGCAAAAGAACAAAAGCCCTGGAAAAGTAAATTGTAGAGGAGTCGTTGCCATGGCTACACCACTGGTACATTATCATTCTTGTCTCCAGGGTGTGAGTGAGGGTGTGGTGGTGGTGGTGGTGGTGGTGGGTGGAGGGGTAGAGAGACAGATTTTATGTGTTAATTATAGCAAAGTAATAACAGTATGTTATTCTAGTGAGTGCTGCAAACCCACACACAAAAGCAGACAGGACGCACATACACATAGACAAATTTACTACCCTGCAGACAAACTCATATACACGCAAAATGGCACACAAACATCAACACATGCACCCACGTTAATGTCGAAAGTCATGGTGAAAGTTCACACGTGCACTCACACACTCAAGCACACCTGCAAGAGTGCATATGCAAACACGCACATGCACCTGAAAATACATTCTTCTAACTAAATCACATATTACCACAGAACTAATTTCTCTTCTATATTTACGCCTTTTGAAACTGACAGCAAAATCATTAATAGATTTTTCATTCCACTTGTATCTGAATATCCACTGAATGCCAGTCGTCTTTTGGATTCGCACATTTAACTCTGTTTGAGCCACACAGTAAATTTCCTTCCCCCAACACAAGCCTCCCTTACTCTACAACCTGTACAAATTTGCAAGTATTCTTCCGGGCCCACTGACCCCATCACATGCTGTCATTTGTGTAATTTGTGTAAATTAAAGCAGATAGAGAAAATTGCAAAGGTGTGAGGACAAATTACCTGCAGTTATAGCTTGAGCTCCAGTTAGCTCCCCATTGAAGCCGTTCTCCCTGGCGGAGTAGGAGGCTGTAGACATGTGGGCCCCACCGGGCTGGCAGGTCCTGTAGGCTGAAGAAGAGTAGCCATTGGCTCCATGGGTTCCAGTGGTTTCCTGCCCCCCTGATGGGTCCCACTGCGGGGCATGGTCTTCTGGCTGTCGACTGTCTGCCATGCTGGTGCTAGCTAGCAGCAGGGGAGGAACGGGGTCTCTCCTTCTGGCTGACAGGCAGGAGTAGACGGAGAAGGGAAGAGAGAGTTATTAACTGCACTGTTAGCAATGTATCACAAAGGACAATGAAGACTCTGCAGAGTCAAGGAAGCTCTAGGACACGCTGCATCAGTCACATCCACAGATCTCTTTTTGTCAGTCATAATCCCCGCTGCAGCTCCACTGAGCTTCAATGTCAACAATCCTGAAGTGCATCTGTGCTTGTCTGAGTTTGTGTATAAATGGTTGTGTGAAATACTGTCCTTGGATGTTGTCAGGCGGGTGAGAGCTACTGGATGAAAATGTATTGATGTGTGTGTGTGAGCGTGTAATGACTCATGGTTGGTTGAAAATGAACAGATCAAGACCTTGGATTTGTGTGACTCAAGACTGTGGAGCTGTAAGTTGGGCTCTGATCAATCTGACAAGACACAGGACAATGTTAAACAAATGGTTTGAACCAGGTAGCCATTGAGGCATAATTTCTATATTTATCTGATAATCCAACGGCAAAAACAGCAGGTATTTCCAGTGTTGACCAGCACCCCACAGCCACTGAAGGTTTTATATGTACACTACATGAAATCCTATGTTGAGCTCAGGTGATTGAACAGCATGGGGAATAGAACAAGCAGACGCAAAAGAGGAAAAATATTGATCAGCCCACACAATCGCCCGAGGCAGGGACAGAAAGGAAGATTCAGTGTGTTAGACAATGTTGGGCCAGAGAGGCACAGAAAAAGATGAATGGGTTCAGGTACTCAAGATTGTTTACAATGCTGTGAAAAAGTATTTGCCCCCTTTTTTTCTTTTTTTTTTTGCATATTTATCAAACTTAAATGATTCAGATCATCAAACAAATCTTAATATTACACAAAGATAACCTAAGTAAATACAATTTTTTTTTTAAAATGATCATTCAATTTATTAAGGGATAAAGCTGTCCAAACCAGCCTGGCGCTATGTGAAAAAGTAATTGCCCCCCTTTGCTAAATCATGAATAAACTGTGATTAATTACAGTTTTTGCAGAGTTCAACTTCGTTTGGCACACCCAGACCTGATTACTGTCAGACCGGTTGAATCAAGAAATCACTTAAATAGAAGCTGTCTGACAAAGTGAAGGACAGGAGTGAAGGATATCTCAAAAAGCAACAGATCTGAATCATTTAAGTGTGACAATTATGGGAAAAAACACTCAGGAAGGGATCAAAATACTTTTTCACAGCTCTGTATGTTACAGTTCATCCTTAACTCAGGATCTTCTCTCAACTGAGTTAGCCGAAGAAGTTATTTGAGTTTCAATGATTCATTATTTGTTGTTCGTTACACAGTATGTTGTTCCACTTTCTTCACAGATACTATCGTTAATAGCAGCACATAAATCTTCAAGACAATTTTTTTTACTTACAATGACAGCAGCAGTATAGGCCTTCACACACTCAAACTAATGTGGCCATAGTGTGAAAAGACAGTGAAAGAGAGATAAACAAAAGCGATGAGTGAGAAAACTGAGCCTGCAAGCAAACACTAAATAAAGGAACTACTCTGAACTCTGAAAGGGATTTCATGATTTTTACAGGAGGGTTGTGGCCGGTGGTAGCATTTCCCAAGCAGCCTGTGTAGTTGTGCATAATGGGATATGTGAAGGAGTAATCTGTTTTTTAGCTCTGCAGTCCAGAGTAAAGGAAATCTGCCAGATAAAACAGGAGTCGATAACTGCTGCCTGAGTGAGCACTAGGTGTTGCTGGTAATGTTTAGTTATACAGGAAATCTCTCTGAGCTCTTGGTGTCTCAAACATAACTCACTCAAAATAACCATCACACATGCACGCACAATAATTTATATAATAATTATGTAATAATAAACCATAATAATTACAACAGTGACACATTAAAAGTAAATTAAATCTGTGTTGCACCGCTGAAATCATTCTTCACCTGCACCTTTACTTCCTCTAACCTTAACCAAGGTGCTGTTATTTCCTAAACCTAATCACACACAAGGCAATCAGCGCCTTGCTGCTCGTTTTCCATTAACAAATGTAGAGCTTCATTCTTTCAAAAAGTATGTTGCATCAGAACATAATTATAATATTAGGTTACAATATTAGGTTTGCCACAAAAACATAACTGTGTTTGCAGCTTAGTTGTTTAGGAATGTAATTTTAGGAGTCAATGTTGGCTGTGGGGATACGGAAGAGAAAAAAACAACTGGAATAGAAACTAAAATCTAACAAAAGAAAAAGCACAGTGCAGCAGAATAGCATCAAACTAAAACAATACAACGGCTGAAAGCCCTTGCAGCCTAAATGGATCAAAGTCGGGAGTCAATGGAGCTTTGCATTACTCAGCTCTGAAGGAAACATCAGTGTGAATGAAGTCTCCACAGAGACTCCACAGCACACAACACTGCACCTTTCTCTGTCCAAACCTCACAGCAGCAGTATATTTTAGATCGTCCCTTCACTGTCACTGGCTCAGCAGTGTCCCTGCTCAAGTCTCCATTGAAGAGCACTCTCAATATTAAAAGAGTCATAAAATACAGACATGAGACTACAGTCACAGTGGTAGTTCTCATTGGTGTCTGCCCGATGGTGAAGGTCACTTTAAGCTCTTTGGCTAAAATCCATACCCAACAAGATCAACTCGACTGTTGATGATGGTCAGACTCATGAGAAAAGAAGAAGTGTGGCCTGGATTCCTGGAGGCCCACTGCACTGTGATGACAGTGTGTTGTGTATGGTCTGTATGTTTGTGAGCAGGAGTGTGCTGCATGTGTGAATGAAACAGCACCACCTGCTGGGTCACAGCCTGAAAGAAAACCATTTCAGAGAATGGTAAAAATACAGAATGCTGGATCTTGAGATTAAAGACACATTATCATGTGAAATTACACTTTTCTCATCAGAATAAAATACAAACTAGGAATGTAACACAGTACAGTTTATCATCCCTATTTATTAAGATGCCATTTGTCATAACACAATAGCATATGGTGCTGTATTATGTGAACTGTGGAAATGAGGAAGAAAACAAGTGCAGAGGGTTGATAAGAGGGAACAGAGGAGAAAGTAAAGGACAAGAGTCTTGTCAAGACGACTTTAGTTTAGGAGATGACAATATACTATACAGTCCATATCGTACACAGTCCTCCAGGCACTGCGTCCAGTGAGGAGTGTATGAGATGGTGATATGATAGAGTTAGACAACAGGGATCTTAGCAGACAGCAGGTCTGTTGCGCTTGGCAAAAACCCTGTGGCATTTTGCCAGAGGGATGGTTGATGCCTTTTCTTTGTGTGCCAGCGAAGAATTGAACTAAAGAGCAGACAAGCAGATCTGCCCTCTGCTGCAACTGGATATTTAGGAAAGTAACTTGTAATTTTGGTAGAAGGTGGAACAGTACTGTACAGTAAAAAATAATGATAATAATATAGCTCTATGTTTTTACAGTATTTTTAAGTAACATTACAGACATTGGTTTATTTTCAAATATATAACTATACAAAAACACTAACACTTGAAGATTGAAAATGTTTTTGTTTCACAGAGTATTGCAATATTCAACATGATTTTCTAAAGCAAGTGTTATGGAAACCTTTGAAGGTAAACGCTAATGGTAAGCTACACTCCTGCACGCCCTCTCAGATCCGCTAATGAGAGGAGACTGAAAATTCCCTCCTCACG
>JAUMHL010000014.1:15474364-15508917 GCA_032362345.1 Sandelia bainsii
CAATAGTCATTTACAATATGAACAATGTCTACACATTCATTCTGATCAATTTGATGTTATGAAATCGGCTTTTCTTTCACAAACATGGTCATTTCTATGTGTGTCCAAACTTTTGACTGGTAGTGTATGTAACATGAGAAGATGAAAAGCATAATATAACCAGCATCCAAACACTGCCACTGGTTTTTAACATACATCGAGACAACGAGACACTCTAGAGAAAACATTTTTTTTATGAGAACATTGTGGTTGATGCCAGACCCATGAAATAAGTGAGTTTTACGTGCAAGATGCAAATACAAAACAGTTGGGGAGAAAAGCTCCATCCTGACAGTTTTATGTTAATGTTTGCATGGTATTGGTCACACTGACGTTTTCAAATCCCAGACCATTTCCCACCTCATTTACACCAGTTGCCATTTTTGGCTAAAGTGTGGTGAGGGATGACACAACACACTCCTCCAATGTTACAGTTTACAGACTCTGCCCTAAATGCTGTGTACTTCATGAACAAAATAACTGATTTGGAAATGAGTTGATTGTATTTATGAACTAAGGTGTTTCTTTCTTGCAATTCAGGTCAGGATTCAGCTTTATTTTTATTAATTTAGTCCATTAAACTTGGATAATGTGGTTCAACAAACAAATGTTCAGTTTTTCAAGCTGGTTTAATACAATATTGAGGTGCTTATATGTTAATAATAATAAGACTTCATTGCTAGTTCTTCATTACTTTGTCTGTTCCACACAGATGCCTTTATGTGACTATCCATCCACCCATTATCCTAACCACTAGTCCTCTCATGTGCTGGAGCCTATGAGGGGTACACCCTAGACAGGTTACCAGTCTATCACAGGGCTGACAGACACATATTCACATCTATGGGCAATTCAGAGCGACCGATTAATCTAACATGCATGTCTTTGGACAGTGGGAGGAAGCTGGAGTATCTGGAGAAAACCCACACAGACACAGGGAGAACATACAAACTCCATTCAGAAAGGCACCCAGCCCAACCGTGGATTTGAACTTGAGTCCTTCTTGATCACACCCTTTATGTGACTATGCTCTAAGACATCGGGAATAAAATGCACAGCTCCCATTCTGTGTAAAATGCACTCAAATGAAATTTCAACAGTCCCACTAAGCTCAATTGAACCTGTAGCTGAGCCTGAGGCACAGGAAAATCTTCTAGGCTACAAGTTGTAGAGAAATGTGGAGCTATTTCTCAGAGAACAATGCTGTGACAAAAAGTCTGAAAAACCCAACAGTGATATCAACAGTGAACAGCTGATGAGGGAGTAAGTGCAAATACATGCCTGCTGTCTATTATATATATATTTGTATCAATCAACTAAATTAAATGTGGAGCTGTGTATGTAAGACATTACATTACAATCAGCAGCTAGGTTACACTAAGAGGTCTGTCCCAGGAGTGTTAAGGTGTTTGTGCTGAACACAAGGCCTACTCACATATATACTGTACACTGTAATTACCTCAATACTGTATTAAGACCCCAAACTATTCCTGTAATACGTCTGTAATTTAAAGGACATCATCAAATCAATAGCTCTCCAATTATTCTCTTGCTTTAAGTTCCATTAACTGCTGTCTATGAAACATGCATTCAAAGACTAAATAGACTGAGAGAGTTTAACTGTTGTGTGTCCAATCAAACCAAAAGAAGAAGAGACACACAGAAGAGACATGTTGTCAGGTATGAAATGCTGTTTTCTGGCTTTCAAAAATGAAAAATGTTGTCCTGTATGTCATTTTGAGTGTGCTGATTCTCACTGAATGATAAATGTAAGGCTCCTGAATGAGATAAAGATACATACCATAGCTGCAAATATTCTATGAGGAAGAAAAATCATTTTAGGTAAAACAACAGTTCTCGCTAACCTGTATGAGTGCCATGAAAACAAAAGCAGGTATTTGGGTGAGATGAAAATGAAAAAAAAAAAGAGATGTGGTCAAGAAGAGGGAGAGAGAAAGAGAGAAGGAATGAAACAAAATGAAAGAGTCTAGCCTGAGGAGTTGGGGGAGTCTGGGCCATTACATCACTGCTGCAGTGGCTGACAATATGAACATTACTAACACTCTCTCTCTCCATGTCGCTCTCTCTCTGTCTACAGTAAGTGCAATTCAAACAACATATTGGTATGATTTCTCACTCTCTTTTACCTTATTATTGATGCTATTAATCAGACATATGTACTACTTATAAGCAATATTGAAATACCTTAATTTAGCAGTTAAACCACACACTGGATTAAAATTACATGGAAAGATGTAATAAATTTACACAAGGTTAAAGGCGACTGTAGTCATGATGAGACAGATGACTTTCATGGACAAAGTAGGATGTTGGATGTAAACTGTGGATATCAGACCTGGATAAATGGCCAAGATGTAAACAAAGTGAACTGTGTTCAGGTCAAGATCACAGATGCCTTTCTGGTTCAGTGGAGTGAGGAGGAGAAGAGAAAACAGAGGCTAAACAAACAAGAGAAGGTCAAACAGACCTGCTGTGAAATGCCACTAACGTTTTCCTTCACAAAGACAGCAGGGGAGAGAGAGGCCGAGGGTTAGGGTTACATGTTTTCACATCAGATACTTTCATTGTGTTTGAATGTACGTGTAGCTATTGACACAGTGTCTTGCTATGCAATACTGAATGTGTGTGTGTGTGTGTGTGTGTTTTTAAGGGAGGAAGCAAGCGCAAAAGAGTCAGTGGGAGTGAGGAGAACTAAAGTGTACACAGGAGCTCAGAGATCAATATTGGCTGTAGAGTTATGATTATTTGAGAGACAACCATGTGAAAAACTGCCAGTGACTGCTGTTACTTGTAAGGTTAACCTAAAAAGTAAATTACATATGAGAAAAGGCTCATTGATGTACTGTCAGACGAGGAAGCTGATTAGAGCAGAGGTTCCCAAATTTTTCTGCGCAGAGAATCATTTTTATATTGATCTTTTTTTCTTTTCTTTTTTTTTGTGGAGCAGCCAGTGTGGCTGGGTTGGGCGATGATGAGGGGGGTTACAACCAAAGTAGTTTGGCTCGGTGGGTTTGGCTTGTTGTGTCATTCATGTTAGTTACCAACTGGAGTTGCAACAGAAATAGGAAAGAAGGCAGCGTCATGCAGACTGAGTGGCTAAGTGGGTGATGACACGTGTGTGTACTGATGACCTACTGTAATTTACAGTCAGTCAGAGAGATGCTGCATACAGACTGTGCCAAGTTCAAAGTAATTACTGCAACAATTCTGTGTAAAGTTATGCAATTATTACGGTTTCTTTTGCTGAGTCATTTTATTAAAATCACCGGCTTAGGACACCTCCTTTTTTCCACTATTTACAAAAGAGGCAGACCTTATTCTGTTTCTCTAAAGTACCGAACGTCTTTGAAATCTGAGGTACATTAAACGGATTACAGTATCAGAAAACTACATAATGAGAAATCACAAAGTGAAATGTTTATTACATAATTTGAACTGTTAGCATGCTAACATTATGTTTTCATATTACATTACTTCTACTTTGTATGACTTTATGGACAATTAACCACAGGAACAGTGATATAATCAAAGTCAGACGTTGATAATATTACTATAGTGCCTCACTTGTATTGCCTGACGTACACGCACAGACCAGTGAACATTTCAACCCTGGTTTGGCCAACTCATAAAAAGATATATTAATATGTCTTTGGCTTCCACAGCCATCAATTAGCATTTGTCTCCCATCATTTCATACAAAATACATTTAGCTTGTGTGAGCTTATGACCTGGAAGCAGTGGTCCATGGTTTTATGTGGAACCAGCTTATGACAGCCATAGCCACTGAACCACAAAACCCTGACCCTGAAAGACTGAAAGCTGCATAGATGAGCGGGATAAAAAATACTGCCTGGAATTGTTTTAAATGGGCAATTTATACTAAAATTGACATATATCAGCACCGTTGCCTTTTACCTACTGACAGTTTGACACCAAAGCAACTACTTTCCATGACAAGGTACATTTACCTGATCCAAATGATTGATGTTAGAAGTTGTTGTGTTTGTGCTGACATTGAAGAAACTGCAGTTTTAGATGTAAAGTGGTAAATGTTTGAGGTACAGTCAGTAAACTGCATATGTCCATTATTAGCCAAACCAACCAGATTGTGCTGTTTTAACAAAAGGGATGACCTGACGTTGCATCTTTCTCTGGACGTGATCACCCCTTTGATTTGTCACTTTCACTAAGCAGGCAAGTGTGGAATTAGTGGGAATAACGTGTTGTTCCACTATGCACCTGAACCATGTGAAAACAAAACTGGCCACGAACGACTGTCTGGGAGTGTCTAGACATGTCCCCACACACACACACACACACACACACACACACAAAAACATAAACAAACCACTAATACAAGCTGCTCTTTTTACACATATGTGCTCAACTTAATTACTGACACAAATGCACACTAATCTATATGCTTGGGCCTATGGATTCTTTATTAAAATACTCAAATATACATCAGTGAATTCAATTACACACAAATAAACACATTCCCCTGCATGACAAAGTGACAGAGATAGAGAGAGAAACAGCTAGGGAAAGATAGGAAATGCATCTGTTCTTTTCTGTTTCTATCTTTTTTTGCTACTCCTATCCTACTGTGAAATTACAACTGTGTCTATATAAAACCGGCACAGTGACACAGCATCTTTGCAGCAGCACCCATCGGCATATGCATTGAAGAGGGAGAGGGAGGGAGACAGACAAAGGAAGAGGATGACGGAAAAAACAGGGACGAAGAGATTGAGAGACTCACCTGGCTTGATGGGATGTTGTGTGAGGCTCAGAAGAAAGGATAACATCTGAGACCTGAAAGAGAGAGAGAGAGAGGAAAGAACAGTAGAGACAGAGAGGGAGAGAGAGAGAGAGAGATTAGATTTGGCTGCTAGTACTTTGGGAGAGCAGTGGCAGGTGGCACCTCACTTAACACACATACACATACACGCACACACACACACACACACACACACACACACACACAAACAGACATGCCTTCAGTTTATCTTGGGGACAGATGGAAAGTAGAGGCAGAGGTGAGAAAGCAGTAAGAAATGGCTGACGTGGGAGAGTACGACTGATTGGTGGTTTCCAATCAATTGTGGACCAGGGAAGTCCTGGTGCTATCACCCAGCTGGGAATAGCAGAGTACAAAGAAGAGCAAGAGAGAAAAAGATAAAGTGTCTGTGTGTGCTTGTTAATGCCACATGTGCAGCATTCCTTCGACAGCAGCCACCACCACACACACAAACACACACACACACAAAATGGAAAGACTCATGAAAGGATACACACAGTCTTGCAGCTCCATTTATCAGCTACACAGTCGCACACATGAGCTGACACACACTAATTGGCTTTAGTCCAACAGCCACAGTGTGAACATACAGATACATGTACTGTAGATACTCCGGGTGTCACAGTAAGATGGCAATGTGTTCATTTGCAAGTGAATGCCATTGCAACTGCAATACACACAAAAAAATCATCAATGACACAGCAGCACACATTTACAACAATCAATCCCTTCCTATGATAAATCTGGAACAAACTGACCTTTTTTTTTTATTATACTGAGTTAAGCTTGTGGTTGAGAAGCTCCCCTGAAGTTTTATACAGCAGCACCTCAAAAAGTACTGTATCCTTGCCAGATGTCAAAAGCAAATTAATGGACAAACCAATTACTTAACTCATCATAAGATGATGAAAATAAACTAAAATGCACATTTTCTTTGAAACACCTCAGTTTATAATTAAAATCTATTTTAAACTACAACCTCATCCCAAAATGTTGAACATTTGTTCTAAACTTGGAAAATACATGTTACCAGTACAATTAACTCATCACCCTCTTGCCAGCAGTAAGGACAATCACCACTGGAAAAAATTACCCCTTAAATATTTGCAATTCAGTTTTTTCAGTCATTACACAAAGTTTGTGAAAGTAGACACAAAAAATGTACACAACTATTTAGTGCAGCCATTACACAAGCCACAGTGCAAAGAAAGTCAAGATAGTTTAATTACTTCACCTCATCATAATTAAAAACCTTCATTATGACTCTTCAGTATGGATGCTATCACAAATAATGAGCATAATCCCAAACTTGGTTCACCCAGAATGCAATTCATCCATCCATCCATTTTCCTAAATGCTTTTACTCTCAAGGGCCAAGATAGTCAAGGTAGGATACCTTCCACGTCTTTGGAAGGTGGGAGGAAGCTGGAGTACCCGGAGAGAACCCATAAAGATACAGGGAGAACATGCGACTCCACACAGGTTTTTTTTGCTGTGAGGCGACAGGGCAATTCAATATACAATAAATACAGACGGCTGGCATAAGGGTGCCACCACCATACCTGAACTGTAGACTTCTGCTATGCCATGATACATATCTGAAACCAAGATTAACTACTACCAGAATGATGAGAAGAGAAACGTTTGGAGAAAGAAAGAAACAGCTCATGATCCAAAGCGTACCACATCTTGTGTCAAACATGGTGGCAGTGTTATGGCATGGACATCTATGGTTGCGAATGAGTGTTTAATGATGATGTGACTGCTGACAGAAGTAGTAAGATGAACTCTGAGGTGTATATGGCTAAACCCTCTGCTCACATTCAACCAAATGCTATAAAAATTATAAGACAGCGCTTCACAGTGAAGGTGGATAATGAACCTGAACATACCGCAAACGCAACTCGAGACTCTGGCCAAGTCAGTCACTTGATTTCAGCCCAACAGAGCAGCTTTTCAGTTACTAAAGACAAGGCTCACAGAAAGACCCACAAACAAGCAGCAACTGAAGGTGGCTGCAGTGAAGGCCTGGCAAATCATCTCTGAGGAGAACTCAGAATTTGGTGACATCCATGGGCTCCAGACTTAAGGCAGACATTGACTAAGAAGGATTTTCATTGAAGTATTAAAGATTATGGTTATATTCACAATTATGTAACTTTGTCCAAATACCTTTGAGCCCCTGAAAATGGAGGTACTTTGCTTAAAATGGCTGTAATTCCTACATTGTAAATGACATATATTTGTGAAACCTCTTAAAAGAAAGCTGAAGTCTACACTTTGATCACATCTTGATTGTTTTATTTCCAATCCATTGTGATGGTGTATAAAGGCAAAATCATAAAAACTCTTGTTATTGTCCAAATACATCTGAACCTAACAGTAGAACAAGACCAGTGTTAATATTCTCTGCACTGATGGACTGAATAGCTAAATCGTTTTCTGTGTAAAACCTGGGACTCTGTAGTCCTGCAACTCTGTAAGAAATATTTCTAATGACCTCTGACAGGGTATACAGCTGGTCTTCTCTTCCAGGAAAGAAGAATCCATATTTCTCCTCTTAGAGCTTCAACAGTTTGTTGCAGTCTCACTCCCAACACTTTCTGGCATAAGCTTGGCCCAGGTTGAAGGTGTAATCGTACAACTCACTACCTCAGCCCTCAGTCCCTGGCCAGTTGCTACACTGCTACAACTGCTACACAACGTAACATGAATACGAAGGTGAAATCACATTACACTTCTACACAAAAACTCACAGAGTAGTAAGAAAGTTATTCATAAAGGTGAATTTAGCATTTCAAGCACACAAGCACAGACACCATGCTTAAACACACAAAAGCATAGACACACACACACACACACACACACACACACATACAGAAATCTTTTATTGCAGCTGCAACAAACTGAAGAACTCAGTATCTAATTGTGTGGATGCTTGTTCAATTGCTGACAGTGTGTTGAGAACAACAATAGTATTAAAAAAGTGCAGTGGGGCTGGGGTCAATTAGGGCTGCAGGAAAAAGATTCAGGGCCACTGAACTTTTACAACATTGCAGCCCAGTATCATCCAGCGACACAATGCATTTGTGGATCAAATTCCAGGCAGGATACTTTGCACTAAATATTGTTTAGTTAATCATACTGATCAACTGCCAAGCATCATTACTGAGGACACAATTGTTGATGAGATAATAATAATTTTCCACCATCATAAAATCCTGCTTCAAAGGACTGTTCTCGAACAGTACTTCCTGCTTTGACTTCTCACTGGCACATGTAGCAACACGCCACAACACAGTTCTATTTACTTGTTCTGGGTAACCCTGATTATAAAGGGCAATGGGATTAAAAGAAATGCCACATAGGAACAAAAAGACACTTTGGGCATAAAGTGCAAAGCCATTACAGCTGATGTAAACAACTTCAACACAGAAAACAGGACCATATCTGACTGGTTCAATTATTTCTGTCAGGAAACGGAAAAATTTAACTAATAAGTTCTCCCTATGCACAGTCTTCTAATCAACAGCTCTACTGGATTGTTGTTTCGCCAAGTTTAATTTAAAATTTTTATGTGTTTTTGTTTTGAACCAACAACACCAATATGTTCAACTGTGATCAGCACAAGAGAGACATACTATGGCATCTAACTTATTTATCTGTATTTGTAATGGAAACTATTAAAGGTTTGATGTGGGTTCACAGTGAGACTGAACCAGATTCATTCACACTTCTCTGTTCCAGCCTCTCCCCTGTTCTTCTACCACCAGCTTCATCCCATTCATCCAATGTCTGCACAAGTTCCTTTTTTTGAGTCTCCTCCTATTTCTAATCAATCCTCTTCCTCACTGTCCTCATTGTTTCGCAGGCACAGACCACTACCGTAACTCCACCTACCACCAGATGTTTCAAGACGCCTCACTGGTGCAGGCTCTGTAACCTTTACTGCAGAGGGCTTTGCCAAAGTCATCAAAGTCTGAGTCTGTGCCAAAACGTATTAATAAATCATGTTCACTGCACATTCTTGTGGTGACATCTCTTCTAGTTTAAGTAAGTCTGCTAGTCAATCAGTCAGCCAGTCATTTAGTCAGGGTCTGCACTTGTTTCACAGCTTCATCAGACAAATGGCAATCTGCATTCAGGATCAAAACCCTTCCCTAGGCTTTGCACTATTATTGCACAATGCCTGTCAGCATTTCCATCATCATTTAAAATCAGTCGCTGGTAGGGAGACTTGCATTGCTTAACTTTTTTACCCCTCAATGGGAAGTTCCTCCAACCCAACACTTATTTCCAAACGTAGCTTTATTTGACAAATCATTAGTATAAAAGCCCGTGAACTGAATTCAGTGTCCTGCTGTTCTACGACCACACCACTGGTAATATGAAGTCCAACAGCAGATGCTCTTCATTAGACAGAACAGCTCACTGCAAACATCTTACAGTTAGTACATGTGGAAACTTACAGTTCGCTCCTGTTGGATGTGAACTGACACCTCATCATCGACCTCAGCAGGCTGTCCTGTTCAGCTTCCTGCCATGTTGTTAGTAACAAGAACTGTTCTACAATCTAAATTAATAGTGATTGACAAAAAAGTTGGATTTCATACATGACATATTTCACAATTAACCCTGAACCTGCTCGCTGTGTCAGAATAATTACACCAGCTAGATTTTGTTGAGCAGAAGTGACAATGTGCAGTCACACTGTGATGACACCTGGTCACCTTTAAATAAATCTTGGTCTTGATTGTTGGGGTTAGTGAAATTACTTAGCAATAGCAATCTAAAGTATGTATCTGATCATGAGCAGTAAAGTCCAAAAAACATAAACCGTTACTGTACTTTTAATGGTGAAATAAATGTTAGTTATTATGTATTATAATTATATGCTACAAACCACAAGATCTACTGGCAGCAAGGGGACACTAGTCTGTTACTGTCCATCGCTCCTGTTCCAATGAAGTCAACAACGTCTTGTCTCTACTAACCTGACAATCCTTAAAGCTGTCTAATATCTTGGGTGTTCATTAAAAGGATTTTGGGTCAAGCAGTGAGGTGAATAAATGTCTAATAATTACACTTCATCTGTTCTTACACAGCTGTGATCTGTGAAATAAAATAACTCACCATCATACCAAAGCCCAAAAAGACAGAAACTCTCAGACAAGGAAATTGAGAGTGGTCTTGGAGAAACAATAACTGCCAGATGTCAGGTTTGATTTTTCACCCTGAAAGAAACAGCAGGCTATTATGACTCCAAACACGATCGTACACTTAGGACAGGTTTATTCATCGAGAAGGAAACACAGAATTAAACTCTGACGTGATGAAGATTAGATTTAAGCAACTTAATCAAAAAAGCAAGAAAGAAGCCAGACAGATCCAGTTTATGTTTGCGTCTGCAAAATCCCTGAAATGAGATTCGAAAATCAAATTATCCACTATCACCCAAGGACATCAAGATCCAGAGGAATAATAGATGGATTTATTCTCAAGGGCACTTAGCGGCATATTTTTTTTATGAATGAGCCACTAAAATGCAAAAATACAGCTCTGTTTACTGTATATAAAATCATGCATATCCCTTTTTGTACAGCACTAGATACTGGACCTTGCTTAACTTACTTAAGTAAAGAGAAAATCCCATAACAACTACTATCACTACCTTTTAGAGCTGTTATTGGCACATTTATTATGCCCAACTTTAGCCACTTTTGACAACGTAACTTTCACAAAATGGCACAAATAGTACCACACTACCTGTGTTTTGGTAAAACAGAGACAGAAGAGACGCCGTCCATCCTAGAAAAGCAGCAAAAGCTCCTTATGCCAACAGGATATACACAGCAGGAGGAAGCAGGACAAAGAAAGCAGGCAAGTAAGTGGGGTGAGGAATGGGTCAGGAGAAACTGAGAAACTGAAAAAAAAAGAGCAGAAATAACACAATATAGAATACAAAAAGTAGTATGCCTTCAGAGTAAATTAATCAACTTCTTGCTTAGTTTACTCTGCAGTGATTGCCAAACCCAGTCCTCAGGACCCCCTGCCTGCTTGTTTTGTAGCTATCCCTGCCGTACCCACTGCTGGCTACATGGATCAGGGGGTCAGCGATTAAGAAGCTGGAAGATACCATCTCAGATGAGTGTGGAGTAGGGGAAGACATTGTGAATTGGTATCTTCCAGCTTCTGATTGGCTGAACACACCTGATCCAGGTAATCAGCAGTGGGTAGCACTGACCTATAGCATCAACATGACTTTGCTTCTTGCTTCTTCGTACTAAATGAGTGGTGACACATTTGATGATGTCATGTTGCGGGGGAGAGAAGTAGGTAGTATCTTGTAAAAACAAATATTCTCTGTCGGGCTGGTCTCATTTAAATTAAAAAACAGCATGTGCATCTAATCACTAAATGTACAATAACCACATCAGGGTCGGTGCATTATCACACTTGTCTGCAGAGTATGTGACTGGCAACATGAAGAAGTTAGTAGCAAGTCAGCAGGGGTTGAGTCAGATTCTAAATCTAAATGTGACTGCTTATATGTGTGGTGGGAATTTGTCCAAATACTACTCCTACACGCCTTCCCATAAACATTCTATGAGTTAATTGTGCGTTTTTAAATTAGACTTTGGAAAAAATCTCCTCATCTCTCCTTTATGGTGCTGTTCCTTTGCCCTAGAGTGCCATAATGGTTAAAAGGTTAATCAAATGGAATTGTCTTCGTGTGTAATCTATTTGATTCCTGCATGGTTTCATTCATGAAACCTCCCAGAACAGCAGACGTACTTATGCCTGTTTGTGTATACTTTGGCTTCTGATCTGCAGTGTGTGCATGTGTCTTTCTATGGGACTACTGCGATGATGGAAAAAGTGAAACAAAGGCGGCGAAGTTGTTTGGGTCCTCCCCGGCCTCTGTGGTCTGTTTTGAATCCACATCAGACGCTCTTGTGCTGGGTGGGGTTTGGAACATGGTGCCTGTTTTCTTCAGCTGGAGCACACACATGGCCAACGTTAAAAATGACTGCTAACCATCACTGTATCGTTTAAGCAAGAAGAGCATTTGTTAATTTGTTTCAGTTAGTGTCTTAATTAGTGTGCAGTTGCTGTTAATTCTAATTTAATATACTGAAAATACTAAAGCATGAAGGACAAAATCCAAGACCGTCAGTGTGGTCCATGTACAAGTATGAATTCACAATTATTGTGCTATTGATAAATACATTACTTAATTATTTCCATTAAAAATGTAAAAAAATTAGCTGGTTTTTTTCAGTCACATGATTATAGATAATGACATAATAATGGCAGTTAAAAAGGTTCTATTATCTTGGTCTCATTATTCAGTCAGTTAAAAAGTTTTAAATCAAATCCCAGTGAGCAAGTATTGTCTCTACTTCACCTCCTTGTTACAGTACAACCCTTAATTTAGCATCTGCTGCCCTAGTTCAACATTTTCTCTTCAACCTACAATTCCAACTCCATTTTTAATTAATAACTGTCATTTGTGAATGATTTGGTGATGAATGCTTCACCTCACGTCACATCATATCATCCATGCAGTATGAAGAAGTAATCTAAAACAAAAAGTGAAAGGAATGATAAATAACAGCAAAAGAAATAGAGACAAAGGGAGAACAATAAAAAGGGAACTTGTCTTTAAATGATTTTAAATTTTAAACTGCTGCATACGAGTGAAATAGAACATGTATCACATTATTACAGTTTCTACTTTATGCACAATGCATAATGTGTGAATGTTAGGTTTTAAAGGGGTATAGCATTCTGCTGATGCTGAGTCTCTTCAACAGTCGACTAAAATAACCCCTAATTTCCCTGTGCAAATAAAAACAGAAAAAGAAATCGACTGGGGAGGGAAAAAGGAGAGAAAGAAAGTGAACCACTGAAAAAAACGTTTTAACTGCAAATTATGGAGGTGAATTTCCTCTCCCTGTTCGTTTCCTGTTCAATGTATTTCATTTCTTTGCTGTGTTTAAGAAAGAGCAAAAGTAATAAGAAAGGTTTCACATACATTAAAAAATAAATGATATAGCTAAAATTAGACTTTTTCCCTCTATTTGACTCTGTCACCTCCATTTCTCTACCTCATTTTGTCCCTTTGTAGTACTCTCTCTGTTTCAGCAGTGTTTCTCACCAGTCACAGTAAAAAAGAGCCCACCATATGTACTGTCAAATAAAATGCCTGCCCTACCAGCACCAGACCTTGTACAGCTTCAGATGGCGGCCCTCTTTACAACAGAGCAAACATTTTCACAGCTTCTTTATTGGTTTGCGTGGGCTGCAATATAAACAGCACCTCTCAATTATATTACCAGCAAACTAATGAACGCTCCCTAGTCTGTGATCTCGCACCAACACACCAGTGCACGCATATCTACAGTGCATGCACACACATACTTTATGCATGCACTCACTTGCAGCATATGGACAACTTACGGTTGTGATCACTCACTGTTGTTCGAGTGTAGGTGGATACAGCCTTCAGTGCCACTGCCGACTCCAATTTAAATATGTGGTTAAAAAAACAAAACATCTTATAAGTTTTAAAGCGCACAAATGCTAATGGTGTGTTCAGCGAGACTAAACTGTTTATTCTGAATAATATGTTCATTAAAACCCTCTAGCTGTGTTTTAATGCTGCAAGTTCAGTTGTCAGTTTATAAGTGTGGAGTTTACCAATTATGTGAATAATATTGCAGTGTTTAAATAAATGATTTAATTGTTATGTATTGCATTTGACATTTTCCAATACACTGTTGCAATAAGGTTCCCTGTGGCTTTACCCAGGGTACTCTCCCAGTCTAGAGACATGAAAATTAGGTTAAATAGTGACTGTGTGAATTTGAACATGAATGAGTTGTCTAGGGTATACCCTGCCTCATGCCCAATGTCTGCTGGGATTGGCTCCCCACAATCCTTAACAGGATAAGCAGTAAAGATAATGAATGGATGGATGGATGTTAAAATAAATTTACATTTCTGTAACAAAATCAATCCACTCTGCTCAACCCAGGCCTCCTCTCCCTCCTCCCTCCTCCCCCCTATGCTCTTTTACTGTCTGCTACGTTACGTCACGTGGATAACGACTACAGTCATTATCCAATTATAATAATTAACAATCTGCAAAACTTACTAATCAACCAGGAATTGTTGAAATTCTCTGACTGGTTGGAAGGTTTAAGCCTCACTCAAAGAAGAATTAGAAGCTAATGTCTCTTCACCACTGCCAGTGCTGCATCAGATTCTCACCACAATAAGATAATTTTTGGAACATATTTCTATTAAAAAAAATATGGACAAAAGTTATATACTGTTGCTTTAAAGGGTCATGACATGTCATTATGTTCATAACCTGATTCCACTACCCCAAGTGGCCAAAAAGGAGGATTAATTATACTTACTATTACTATATTATGCAACAGTAGATGCCTTTAATAATTTCAACCATCTTTATTATGCTGTTATTAGGGCTCTATTTTAGCAATCTACACATGCAGCCTGTTGCAAAACATATTTAGTAATTTTATGGTAAAGCATTTCATCCAACAGCAAATCAGTCAGAATCAGGGTGCTCTAGAAGGACATGGCAATGCAAGTGGTGGCATGCTAATGTGCACTGTAGCATGTTAACATACGTAAGATATGTATGTTAACATGTATGTAATAACATAACATATATCCAGTGTTAGCTAAATGGACAGAAACAGAGGTGTGCGTAAGTAACATGCAAAAGACTAAATTGCCTCAATAAAACTAAATACATATCCTGTCTGATCACAGCCTTAATATCTTCACAACAAAGATAATTTTAGCAGTAAAACTTTATTGAGAAAACCGTCAGCGCTACTACGGGGTTTCAGTGTTTTGTCCAAGGACACCTCGACATGTAGCTTGCTGGGACTGAGAATGGAACCGCTCACCTTTGGGTTGAAAGACAACTGCTCTACCCACTGAGCTATCATGTTTTGTATGTATCAGTATCACAGAGACAACTATCAGGGGAGTAGTGAAACAGTGAGCCACAGCAGGCAACTGCTGTATTAATAAACAAGCGCAGGCAGGAAACGCTGCTCAACAGCATAGGCCAGGTCTTCCTACAACATCTCAATCTTCATCTCAACTCAAGGATGACAACAAAAATGTACTGTGTGAGGCAAACGAAGCAGGACAACTTCATATAAACGGCAATGCAACTTGATCGCTCCCTCGCTGGCCTTTTTCACTGCAGACTTTTTGTTCAAATAAAGTTAATGATGGTTCAATTCCATTTAGCTGCTTCACTTTCAGGGTTCCGGTATTGGTTCATTAATAACGGTTCACTATGCCTCTATCCCCCTGTCGGAAGCTAATTTCAGCGTGACCACACCCAGAGGACACATGCTAATTGGACTGGTAAAGATCATGCTGATAAGTGACTGGCTTCTGTGTGAGATAGAGGAATGAATGGTACTTTAATCTTTTAATTGACTAGATGATGTGAATAGGGACTAAGTCGCCTGTCAAATAAAGAACCCAAAATGTACACAAATTACCATGGATTACACAGGATTCAAAAACTGGCCAGTATCCACAGTTCTTTGACCAAAGTATGGCTTTTACTGGATTATACAGTGTGTGTTTTGTGACATTTTGGACGAAAGGAACAAATTATCTAATAATGTTGAATCACTCACCATCTGTTTCAATTCAATCTAGGCCTCACATGATAGCTCAGGTCGTTGCTCATTTTTCCCTGTATGTGAGGTTTAAATAAAAACACGCAGGAACACACCATAAACCTATCATACTCACAACTGATGCACAACTAAACATATTTACAGTCTCTGTCTTTTTGAGTGTATGCGTGGTGCTGGTTGGTTGCTGTGGGTGGTAATGAGCAGCTGCTCAGTTTCCACAGCAACATCCTAACTCAGTCTCCATGGCAACAGATAACATTATTAGCAGATTCAGCCTAAGTGAAGGTTCATATCAGAGGGAGGGAAATTGATTTTTCCCCCCAAAATGGCCGCTGATGGTAAATTGAAACAGGGATGTGGGGAGTGGGGACTCCTGGGATACATGAGGAAAAAAAATACAGCTCCTCTAAAGCCACTAGACCAAATTTGTGTGGTACAGTATAACAGTGACTCAAGAGGTAAGGTATATTAGGTTATGTGGTAAACTGACCAAATTCTATAAACCTTAAAGAAATCAATAAGCAGTGATCAAAGACACTGAAGCATAACTTCAATAACGGTGCAGCATATTTTCCCCACACCATGAGATATAAGCCAATTAGCACAAACACAGTCCATGTGAATGAATGAATACAATAACTTGACCTTGGTTTTAATTTCCATTTATCCTTACCACACTTATCTTCGCAAAAAAATAAGGAGGATGGACTGGGGTCAGTTGAGGGTGAGGTTACAGGAGAAATGGACAAATGAGGGAAAAGTAAGAGACGATAGTAACAGGTGAGACATTCAAAGATCAATGACAATAATGTTATTGGGGTTTTCCTTTCTCCCTTTTATCATGATATATAAAAATATTACGCTATCATATGTTAAATGTTTCTCGTATGTTTTGTATATGAACATGTTTTATTCTACCCTTCCAGAAAGGTTTCATGGAACATTTGGTTAATTGACTATTAATATACTACAACCTTAATTCCAAAAGACTTGGAACACTTTCATATAGTATAAGTATTTTTATTTACAAATATACATATATTCAGATTTTAAATGTAATGTCAGTAACAAGTTTCAAAAAACGGGATGGGGCAAACATCTCATGACTAATTAGGGTAGTTGGCAACAGGTCAGTATCAAGATTGAGTAGTAGAAGTAAGGATGGGGGAGGATTCCAACTCTGTGAAAGACTGTGTGTGCAAATAGTTTAACATCTTAAGAATAATATTTCTCAGCGTAAAACTGCTAAGAATTTGGGAATTGCATCATTCATCATAACATCATTAAATGAGAATCTAGAGAAATCTCTGTATGCAAGGGACAAGACTAAAAACCAATATTGAATGGCATTAAAAGCAAATGCAATTCTGTAGTGGAAATCACTGCATTTGGGACACCTCCAAAAAACCTGAAAGCAGTGACTGCAATAAAGAAAGAGCTGGCAGGGTGCAAACAATCCCTTCTTTAAGATTCCTTCCTCTGTTACCTCATTCCTCCAGCCCCTGCTGCTGAAAATAAGACAAAGGCGCATAAAGCTGTGTGCTGCTATAGAGAATGCACGCCTGCAGACATGAGGTACATAAATTAGAGGCAGCAAAAGAGCAACAAGCCTTACTGTGTGTGTGTGTGTGTGTGTGTACATGTCTCTATGTTGTGTGGACAAATTGTCAATAACATTTTGACTGGTCCTCACAACTTCAAATGGCTGTTTGAGGGTTAAAGCTTTAGGGCTATGGTTTGATTTAGTTGTAGGTTACGGTAAGGTTTTATGGTTTGGCATTTACAGTAATTGTGATGTGTCGTCACAATTACAGAAAGACATGCATGTGCTGTGTGTGTGTGAGGACAGTGGGTGGTTTAACTTAATAACTTCCACTGGGACAAAGTAACGAGGCTCGATAGACAATTTTAGCAGCTACTGTTGGGCTGATGGTGTTAGCCTCACAGCGAGTATTAGTCGGCAGAAAGCTGGAGTTAGACAGTGTGGTCTTGTTGGCCTATATGTACAGTAGGCTAGTAGGTTTTATTCTGGACTGTTTCTCTGGGCTAGATGATTAACATCTAACACACACCTCTACTTTTATTCACCCTTACACCCAACTGCTGAGTTTCTCCAACTCCAAGATACAGTTCATGCAATCTGCCACTGTGTGTGTGTGTGTGTGTGTGTGTGTGTGTGTGTTTGTTTGAGTGTGTGTGAGAGAGCTGGCAGTAAAATAATCCCATCCTCTTTTCCCTTGGTGTAATCCTGTAATTTCCACCAGTAGGCAGGTTCCCACTCACATGTAATCATATAAACTAGCTCTTAATCCTCGTAATCTAATCACCGTGGTTTGGTTTGCTCTTTGTGCAGGTTGTTTTGTATGGTTTTGTGACCTCTATGATTATCATAGTGTGTTATTATACTACGGTAGGTGATGGAATGGGAAAGTCACAAGAGTCAGTTGGAGACGATGGATAGCTGAGTTGCACTTGCTTTAGCTTAAAAAGTATGTTTACCCTTTTTTGTGCAACTCTCCCTGAACTTACCGAGTTTAGCTGTCATCCAAATTAATATTTACTGTATATACTTACACACTATACAGATTAAAAGAGGGAGATCAAGTGAAGAGTGAAGAATTCAATGTTTTTTTTAATGTGGGCAAAATAATATTTGGACACATTTACTGGCTCTCATCCACATCACCTTAACACCTAATTTAAAGCACTCTTACCATTTCCTTTCCATATCTAAATATAAAATAGAAACAACTATAGCAAGTGTTTCATTATCACAAATACAAGCAATGAACACTAGAGACAATAATGTGCTATTTGCCCTTCATTTAATCTGTTTTACCATGGAGGATGGTGGAGGAAACAATTGATAAAACAGCACAGTGCCAAATGCTACACTGATGCACTTATTTTATAGCTTTTATGTTACTTTCTTGTCTGAATGCTGTGCACATACAAAGTGATCTCCTTCAGTATGATGTAGATCATTTTGGTCAAGAGATTATGAAGGATGAGGCTTTCCAATTCCTAACAGGATATTTTTGAGGTGTTGATTCATGTTATTACTGAACAGGTACTACAGCATAATTTGGCAACAGAAAAATCATCATGTATTGTTTTTTCATTTATTGTCAAAATGAAAATTAAATATAAATCTAGAATCTAATTGAATCTAATTAAAAATAAAAAACAGAAAATAAGTTATTGCAAAGTTATTGATAGGTCTCAGTCACCTTTGTACATGTGACAAGGTTGGGAACTGAAACTCAGTTCCAAATTAGAACCAAACCCAAACTGGTAAGTACCAGGTACCTCCACCAAGGTACCAGGTACCAATAAGCAATTCTGCTTATTGGTTCTGAAATAAGCAACCAGTGCTGCGCATGCCAGGGACAGTGAGCTGTGACACACCAATCTCTTTGGCAATAAAGTAAAAGCTGAGTAATGGGAAAACTGAGGACCGTCACAGAGTGGTAAAAGAAAATTGTGTTAAAAGGGCTACATCCTTTCACCCTGAATTGATCAAACTCAAACAATACCCAACCCTACATTGCAGTTTTTCCTGATTCGTCTTTGCAAACTGCTCAGGTTTTGTCAGGTTGAAAATTAACAATGTTCTTTTTAAACCGTTTATGTACAGCTTTGGCTGTATGCTTGCTGTCACTGTTGAAAAACTAATCTTCACCCTCATGCTTTCTACATGTTCTCTTGCACCATGCTTCACAGTGGGGATGGTGAGTTTGTGATGATGTACAGTGTTTGGTTAATGTCAAACACACCGTCTAGTCTTATGGCCAAAAGGCTAAATTTTCTAGGGTCTCATCATTAATCATTCTGGTTAACTCTAGTTGCGAGTCAATATTAGCTTCTTTAAATAAATAAGGAACAGGGGCATCAGTCGTATGCACAGTCTTTCCCATCTCAGAAGCTTGTAACTCCTTCAGAGGTGTTGCAGGTGTTTTGTTGTCCTCCCTCACTAGTTCACTTCTTTCACAGTCACTATGTTTTTGAGGATGACTTGCTGTAGGCAGATTTATGCATGGTCCATATTCCTTCCATTTCTTAATGATGTATTTAAATGTACTAATTTAACTGAAATTTCCTTGTATCCATGCCCTTGCTTATACTTTTCAAAAACCTTTTTGCAGAGTTGCTTGTTCAGGGTGTAGTTTTTGACTCACCTCTAATTGGTCCTTTCAGATCCTGACATATTTTTACTACAGTCACTTGAAACACCAAACACAGGTGATCTCCATTTATCAGTAATAGTTTAGGTGAGCTACTTTAAAGGAGATGAATATTTGTGCAATCATTTATTTTCTGTTTTATATTTTTAATTACTTTGTAGAGATCTGTTAACACTTTGACATAAAAGAGTCTTGTTCTGATCAGCGAAAAAAATCTAAATTAAATAAATCATGATTCAATGTTGAAAAAAATAATAATAATAAAAAGATTAAAACTTCCAAGGGGGATAAATACTTTCTATAGGCACTGTAGGTATGGTGAGGTGCAGTTTGTTGTATGATTTGGGGCGTGATCAAAATAGGTTTTGGCCAGAGCAGATGGTGCAGGATTAAAACTTAGAAGAAAGGAGCTGCTTCTCTACCCCCTGAAGAGTCAACACACTGGATGCCTAACAAGGCTCTGGGGTGTTTGGTGTTGTGTGAATGCTGCTCTAAGGATTTGCTGACAGCCTTACTGAAGTTTTCTGATAGGATTGGCCTGTCAAGAAGAGAAGAGTCTGCTGCAACGCAGGAACTATCAGATTAAAGACACATACACCTTGTCATCTATCCTAATCAACTACCAAGAACCATTTGTGTTTTTGTATATATTGTATGAATGTGTTAATGAGTCTGTGTCCTTTTTCTCTGTGTGTGGGTCTGCACGCGTGTAGGCCTGAGTATTTATTACATAAGTGAAAGAAGGAAGACTTGCTTCCCCAAAGACGACAACTGAAAAGAAGAAACTCCACACTTCAAAACAATAAGGGAATAATTCATGTTCTTTTCTCATGTCTAACTTGTAAGCTTTTGCGCTCTGAATTCCCACAGATCTCCAACAAGTTCAAAACCGCAGATCACACAGTCTACAAAGCGTCTGGTGACACGTCTGGCAATATGGTGGGAAGCAGAGAATGCCAGCACACCAGGCGATGAAAAGCAATAATCAGACATCAGCTCCAAATGATGAATCAGCATTTTATACATTTTACCCTGATTGTTTCAACTAACAAAAACAATACTGTTATACTGATACGATACTGATATTGATACTATCAACACTTACTTTCTCAAAATGCAGACTACTATACGCATCACTTTCCGGTAACATTTACTTCTATACTCAACTTTATATTGTTTATCCTGTTTGTTCCACAGATACAAGACATTTCATTAACCCTCTGATATTATAGAGGTCACTAAATGCACCCGTGATGGGAATACATACAGAGTTTTAACATATTTTAGGTGCATGTATAACTGAAATTTGGGGGGACTTGCATGTTTTCTGAATCTAATGCCATTATCCAAGATGTGGATTAATGCATGTGGAAAGGTCACAATGCTCTATTCACTTGAGTGCTCTCTCGCTGTTTTCTCCTTTAGTAGAGAAAGTAAAAAGGTTTTATTCCTCTGCAGTGCTGTCATTCAGCACACTCCTGTTTCTGACTGGTGCGTGCTGCAGACCTTGTGGTGGTGGTGGTGGTGGTGGGGGGGGGTTCAACCTCTGTGCACCATCAAGACAAGCCATTATGAGGAGCAAGATGGAAGACAGCAATAATATTAAAGCATCTCAATAAAATGATTTGAGATGTAATTATCCACACAGAGGTGATAACACAGGCGTATATGTAAGTTCCCATTGGCCTTCAGTATCAGCATGTACAATATGTAAGACTAGGAATATAAAATGGAATTCTAACTCACCATTCATAACTAGTGAAATATCAGACTTCATACATTCCCATTTAATTCTGTTGGTGGCCATGTCAAACCTCATCATGAACCTCTGGGGAACTGCAATGTATTTAGCTCCGCCATAGATTATTGCGTGTTGACTGACAGGATCTCTCAAATGGCTGATGTCCTCTGGTATCTGACTGTGACGTACATGAAAACTTGTTAAGCACTAAATGAAAAAAGAAAATGCAAAGAAGGCTCGGGGTTATAATAAATATATGACTGATATCTAATGGTGAGAGGTGGGAATATTATAAGCATTGGAGAGAAGCTGTTATCTTTGGATAATGTCAAGCATTATGGTTCTGTGATAATGACCCAAATATATTGTATTAGCTTACTAACATATTGTATCAGGTCAGTGTGTACTTATGTTGACCAGTCAATATGAGGACCTCAAATTTATAATTTATTTATAAAAAATGTATTTCATTTTACAGTAAAGTTAACTGACTTGTTACATGCTAAGATTACACTGTTGATTATGTTATTGAGATATTTCCAGCACAACTATAATGGACTTTCGCTCAAACCTTTTCTCTAACCTGCAGAACATTTAGTTGAATTTCTAGGCCAACACACTCTTGAATGGAGCTTGTTAGAAGGCATTCTGCAAAATGTAGGGAAAAACGGAGTGTAAGTGAACTGGATGAAAGAGACCAAACAAAACATTACAACATTATGTCACTAACTAAACTCAGGGATGTGCTCAGCATCACATATGAGATATCAAAGTAAAAGACAATGAGGATGAGTTTTTTTTACCTCATCACAAGCACATAAAACTGCAAATGATGCCCACGCACAAGCATACACTCCCACGCACAGACTGAATGATGAACATTGTGGCACACACATTGTGTTCACACACAGATGCAAGATACAGTACATACTGTACAGATATAATTTACTAGGGAGAGGAGAGGAGAGGAGAGGAGAGGAGAGGAGAGGAGAGGAGAGGAGATACAGCCCTAAAGAGTTAGATGTGCTGTGAGTCAGCCTTGTGTTTTTCCTGGCTCTGCCCACACATGTATTTCTATCAGCTCCCCATCTCCTCTGTCATGTACTGTTGAGAGAATATCACTCTCTGGAAATAGTTACATCCTAAAAAATATAAATTCCCCATTCAAAACTCCAGTTGCATTTTCTTTATTTATATATGGGGTGCTCATCAGAGCTAAAAAGTTGCATTCTTTGAGAGTGTTTCTTTGTTACAGTATTTTCAAACGCTCAAGCTCATAATTGAAGCACACTTACGGAGGTTCAGTATGCTGCAAACATTAGTAGTCTACTCTGAACTCAGATCTGTCAGAAAGACATATAGAGTCTGGATGCTGGGACAGACTCTTGATGGATCTCAGTCTCCCACAAACTAAAGGTCAACTAGTTTGAGCCCTAGTTAAAGTTCAGAAGCCCAACAAGACGCTTAAAAATGGGCAGTGTGCTGTGTAGCAGGTACAAGTCTCTCAGTGGACACGTGAACCATTTGTTGGAAGTGAGCTGAGTGCAATCACAGCCTGAATCACAGCCAAACATGGAGATGACTTAGACTTAGACTGTCGCCCATTCCCTGACTGGGCTGTCAGGAGAACAACAACTGAAGTCAGCATTCTGCAGCCCACCAGCATCTCGGATTTGATGACTAGTGATTAAACATGAATCCTGGAGCAACACATTGACTCTACCAGCTTATGGCTATGGTTACAAACCCTGACCTGAAAAGTAGTTTGCCTTCAGGTTTCGGTACCAGTTTAACACCACACATGCATTTTAGACAGACTACACAAGAAATTTAAAAGAAATCTATTATACACCGACCTGCCTGCCCGACCTGGTCTCTGTTGGAGACAATACATTTTTCCCATGTACTGTAGGTATCCTTGTAGCTGTGCCTCCCTCTGTAAGACTGAATATAAGAGTTTAGTCAGTGTACTATGCCAGGCCATTTATCAATGACACACTAGTTGGTTATGGAACTTGTATTTCAGCTTGTTTTTATTTTCTCCCCAATCCTTGAGAGGAAGAGAGGTCGGCTTCAAGTTCAGAGATAATAGAGGTAATCCTGCATCTCAGTACCTGAGTCTAGGCAGTCTGCAGCCCCTGGATGAATCTAAGCAATCAATAAACCGTGATTAGTACTGTTGTTGTCTATTGGAGCAACATTTCATGGCAATGTTTTTTGTTATCAACAGGGCAAAAATATTTGTGTATTACTTACATTTGTCTTTGAAAACATGACTCTTAAAGCACATTAAAGAGTTACATTTTGAGACATTTAGTTAGTTATTTCTGTACAGAACATCTGCTACTTTCTGCCTCTGTTTTGCAATATCAAAATAAACACTGAATTGTCCAATATCCTAGATGAATATGTAATGTATAGTATCATGGTATTTTATACATTGGAAGGTGTTGATGTATTGAAAGATGTTTGTTCATGGTCAAAGCACTTGTTAAAGCTTACACAGTTCATACTCATTGTAGCTCTACATCTAAATGATAAGGAAATGTAAATGATGATTGTCCACAAACAACTTGATACAATATAAATTCAATATAAACTAAACATACAGTATAATAACTCTTCCCACAGGAAGCACAGGTGGACATACAGTAAATATCTGAATTCTCATCAGGCACAGAGACATTATTCCACCAACAGTAAATTACTCCACCAACTGTTGATATATCAGTCATTGTTAAATGTAATTTTTTAAGCAAGGATTGTGGTTTATAAAAAAAGGAATCTGAAGATGTCACATTGGCCTTTAAGAAATGAGGATTGGCAGATTCATTCCTTTTAGACATATTAGAGACCAAAACCATATTCAATTCATTCATTGCGGCCCAGTTCATACCTAGATGTAGGAGAAAGCTGAGGAGCATCTTCTCACTACTTCACAAGCTTTCAAAAACCTGGAGCACAACATTTAACCAGAGAGGCACGGAGAGAATGGGAGCTATAGCTGGCAGACATGCTGGCTGAGTGTGTTGATGCTGCAGCGAAAGCTAAGTGTCTCTCATCTTTCATACAAAGAGCCTTTCCCCCTTTTTTCTGTCTCACATACACACACACACACACACACACACATTACATCAACCTTTAAATGTGACAAGTGACAACTGCCCCACACACCGACTATGTGTGTGTGGATGGCCAGCTGACTAAGTATCTTTGTAGGAATCAGAATTAGGTTGTCTCACTGATACACAGGGCTTATGTAAAGCTGACCTACAGTACAGGCCACGACACACGAGTGTGATCTGGTCTCTCTGCAGTGCTACTGCAGTCTTACTTTTTCAGTTTTGCCCAGTCGACCCTACCAGATTCGAGCACATTTTACTGACATACAAATGCAATGACACAGCACTACTGCAATCCAGTTTATGAAGACAACCAACACATGTGGTCAGACAACTAATCCCCAGTTTAAGCTAATTATCTCAACAATCTTAATCATATGCTGAACAGAAATGTACGTTATAATGAACCCAGAATGTTCTCAGAAAGCTAACTAAACTAATTTCAACTTAACCATTAGTGTGATAATGTCTAGTCTGAGGTGTCATCTCTGTTCCTTAATCTCCGTTGTGTGTGGGGTTTTTGTACCTATTTCTGTGGAAGTCAACCCTTCTGGTGGTCTAACATACTGCCACCAGGCACAAATAAGAGAATCCATGAATTCCTTTGTAGCAGCCTCCCTTTACTTGGTAACAGTCAACTAAAAAATTGGTTACAAGGTTTAAAGTACTGAATGTTAGTATGGAATTTCTAAAGAAGACCATCATATTAGATTAGGTTCATCTTCTCACTGTTCTCTATGATATCCGACTGACAGGTTTTCAATCCAACCATCTACCATATCGACCACACACAGCACAGGCAGTGATTCATTACCTCAGGTACTGTGTAGACCAACCATGCATCATCTTGACATCTGCACTTTCACTTGATGTCTCTTCTCCTGATTAATTCTTAATAAACACTTAAATAAAGTGAAATTATTTCTCAAAATCAGCTTGAAATTTCCACCATGTATGAATTTAAAGACACGTTTCTAATTAAAAGCACCTCCACATGGTCAGCACCTCCTACTGTATCGCAAAGGCCTACTTCCCCTCTAAGGCCTTACCGAAACACAAATCATTCGCCTGCATCTGATATTCTGCACTAAAAGGACAAGTCATTTTTGTGGAGCATTGTGCAAACACAATATAACCAAGTGATTATATTGAAATGAAAAAAACACAAAGCAGAAAATACAAAAACACCCTAGCTGTGGTAAATACCTCAAACATTTGCTCATAGCCTTACCTCTGTCCTTTGGGCCAGAAACATATAACAGTCAAACGATTGTATAAGTATGCAGCTGAATCAGCTCCTGTGCTTAACAGTTGCAGCAGGCAAAAATCAGCCCTAGATGAAATAACAGAAACTTGTAGACAGCAAGCTCAGTCCTCAGTCCTCCAAAAACATGCACCCACTCCTTTAGCGGGGAGGAGCTCCCAGCAGCCTGCCTGACCATTCATGACACAATGCATCCCAGCCTCATCCTGAATGCATCAGGCATTTACAGTAAATGTTTCTGCACACTGAGTGCAGCAATCGGACTGGACGGAAGGGAATGCGACTGAAGCCTACAGTTTACAGTACAGTTTAAGACATCTAACATGTATGAGGTCCCTATTTAATACCCACCCAGGAGGAGATAAAGGATCTCTGAGGTGTAACAGCCCAGGCTTCTTTTGCTGCATTTGATTGAGCTGGGGTTCAATAGAGAGATCAGGTGACACAGTCGATTTTAAAATGGACATAAATCAACAATGTAACACAGTAGTAATAATCTGATTAGATATATATACCATGGTAATGACATTACAATAACAAACCTGCACATAATAGGCTTTTTTGTGTGATCAGTCAGAGAAGGGCTAGCCAATATGACTCAGCACCTATATTTGCACCCCCTTCTTTCTCTCTAATGAGGGACATTATGAATCACTGTTATATATATAGAGGGGCTTCATTTAATGATTTTTTTCACAGTGACCCTTTGTTACAGCTTTCTAGAATATGTTATAAGCTCACTACAGCCTGATAACCGCGCACAGCCACCGCAGCAAGGCAAGTTCCCGCAGTGACCGCAATAGGTGAAGCCTTTAATGTAGCACAATGCAGACATGATGCTTTCCACTGGTCAAAAGCATTTAAAAAGCGTAACTGGACCAATAATAGACAATGCAATTAGATCAATCAATAGGTCTTACCCATTGCAGAGATCTGCTTTGTAGGTTATAGTCTATCTGTTGCTCAGCAGTTATTTCATGTCAGATATCAGACTTATTCCACAGACCAGGCTGACAACACAGATCAGACGGCACATTCAAATGAACAACTCAGACCCACTGCTCCTGTACACGAACAATGCGTCCTTTCTCCATCCGCACAGATCCACACAGAGAGGGGCACCTCATCATTTCAGCTTCAATGCTTGCTGAAATGTCCATTCATTGTCGAATGTAAAGACTCACTCCCACCGCCTACATCTGTTGTTTTTGACTCATTACTATGTACACATATTTGGCTGCATTGTAATGCTGTTACATAAATAAAAAGGTAGCTGTGTTTTTACCTGTCCGGCGCAGTGTCTTCCAGTGCAACTCCCGGTCTTGTTGGACACAGAGCGGCTCCATAGCCTGCATTTACCGTAATTACTGTAATACTCACACCACTGGATTGTAGCTGTACTTAACGTGGTAATTACGGTATTGTGGTACACCGATTTGCTGGAAATGACCACAGAGACACATCTACTTATAAAATACTCATAATTGGGAGAAAATTGAATGCAGTATTAATTTCTGCTAAAATTGTCTAGTTTATTTTGTTGCTCACCATGGCATTACACTTTCTATTCTCTAACCTTAAACAAATCAGTTAACATTAAACAAAAAAAAATGTGCTGGCTTATGCTGTTTATCTTGTATTAACCCTTAAAACTAAACCATGGTGTTTTACCACATGCTGTTTGTTTAATATTGCCATCTATCATAATATTTATCCATGAAGCCTAAACAGATCTGTTAACCATATGGGTATTAGCTTGAAATGTAAAATTAAGTTACTACTTTTTACTAGTTACTATTTAAACTAAGTAACTAAAATTATATAGTACCGACAACATGTAACAAGTTTGTTCTTTGGTGGGAGGAAGCTGTCACAGAGCTGCTAAAACTGTGTTTCAATAAGTTTAGAGGGGATGCCAATGTGAGTGAACCACCTGTAGCTAACTGGCTAACAGTAACTATATATATAACTAATAATGGCTGGTTTGTGCAACAGGACAAGACTTACTATACATCAAAAACCATTGATATATATATTTTTAATGTATATCTTACCCCCCTTATTACTCACCCCATATACAGTAGTACTGCATTATATTGAGATGTGTTTCTGTTATTTAGCCTAGTCTCATTGCTATAGATGGGGATGGACAATAGCTCCACAGCATTTCCAGAATGATAGTACAGATGATTGACTCAAATACAGTTTAAGAACTGTACATTGTATCATTTGTTGCAGGACAGTTAGATCAATGATCTATTACAGGTTGACTGTATTAATTATACTTCAATAAAATGTTGCCTGACTGCTTTTAATATACACTGAAGCTGGTTTCTCAAAGGCTCAATACAGCCTCCATGAGGCCACCACAGGCTATTTTTAGCCATCAGGATCAGAGAGAGAGAAAAACTCTAGAGCATCATAAAGACGTGGCTGGGTGGCACTAAGGTGGCCCTCCTACTGGAGAAGTGAGATGGCTAGCTGTCCCTTGGGGGAGAGATGAGAAGCTTACACGTACATATATGTAGATGAGGAAAGACATAATTGCTGGTTGACAGCTTTTTGTAAAAGAAACCACCTGTTTACATAACTTGTTAGGTTGCTGGAAGTTTTTCGATTACTACAGTTTGACTATCAAGAACTGCAGGCATCACTTGCCTCAGTTAAGGTCAGTGTTCATGATTCAACAATAAGAAAGAGACTGTGCATAAATGGCGTCCATAAGAGAGTTCCAAGGAGAAAGCCACTGCTGACCAAAAAGAACATAAAGGCTCATCTCACATTTGCCTATAAAAACATCTTGATTATCCTCCTATATTCTGTGAACTGATGAGACAAACGTTGAACTTTTTGCAAGGTGTACATCCTGTTATATCTGATGTAAAACTAACACAGCATTTCATAAAAAGAACATCAAACCAACAGTCAAACATGGTTGTGGTAGTATGATGGTCTGGGGCTGCTTTGCTGCTTCAGGACCTGGATGACTTGAATTCTGTGCTCTACCAGGAAATCCTCAAGGAGACATCAGTTCATGACCTCAAACTCAAGCGCACTTGGGTTCTGCAGCAGGACAATGATTCGAAACACATCAGCAAGTCCACCTCTGAATGGCTCAAAAAGAAAAAAAAAGTTTTGGAGTGGACTAGTCAAAGTCCAGACTTAAATCAGATTGAGATGCTGTGGCATAACCTTAAACAGGCCGTTGAAGCTCAAAAACCCTCCAATGTGGCTGAGTTAAAACAATTCTGCAAAGAAGAGTTGGACAAAATTCTTCCACAGCGACGTGAAATACCAGTTATTACAAACGCTTGATTGCAGTTGTTGCTGCCAAGGGTGGCACAACCAGTTATTAGGTTTAGGAGGAAATTACTTTGTCACATAGATCCAGGCAGGTTTGAACAGCTTTTTTTCCCTTATTAAATGAAATCATCCTTTAAAAAATATATTTTGGATTTACTCACGTTATTTTTGTGCAATATTAAAATTTGTTTGATGATCTGAATCACTTAAGTGTGACAAATATTCAAAAGAAAAATTAAATTCAGGAAGGGGACAAATACTTTTCCACAGCACTGTAGGTGACCTTGATGAACATCTGCCCATTAGGCCTACTGGTAGCTGTGATTGATGGTATAAGAAGAGGTTATGCCTTTGGGAAATTGTTTCACTGGCACTGTGGTCTTAAAAAGCTATGACCTCCATAAATGCTAATCATTCAAATGAGTGAAATGACCTGACATCAGTTTGTCCTTTCAGTAGTTTTTGAACCAAGTGCACTTGGCTGATGTTGCATACATATTTCACTAACTGAAATAAAAACTATAGAGCCCCCGTTTGACCAAATGTTTTACTTCCCGTGTCCAGGATTATATTTTCAAAATTTCTTTATAACAGTCAGTTGATGCACGCATGCTGTAACTCTATTAAACCCTCTTTTCTTTTTACATTTCTACACCTGCACAAGGCTACTGGAAACCTACAGGATTTTTTTCTACATTTTTTCATAAGTTCTCCTCTGACCTACACAACCTTTCAATCTGCTTATATTCAAAGAAAATTGAGTTCTTACTCATAGGGTGTAATGCATGTGGAGATTCAGTGTCTTAGATCAACCCCTATTCAAGCATGGGCTCACATCCACCATCACGAGTCACTAATGCAACAAACTATGTTTATAATCGTTTATGTTTACTAATAACTTTTCTTTTCTAGAAAAAAGAAAATATGTCACAATAAAAACATACATCAGGTAAAAGTTTACATAAAATATTGATATATTTACTATATATTTACACTAAAGTCATTCTGTGATTACAGCTATAAAAGACTACTGTCTGTAGTCTTTTATAGCTGTAATCACAGAATGACTGTGGATACTAGAAATAAATAGCATGACAACTACAAATGGTACACAAACCTGAGACTACAGTGGAGGTGTGCTGGTGTGTACTTCTTTAAATACAGTACGGCTTGTACATAAAACCTGAAAGTGTAGCAGGAGCTATGGTAGTCAGATAAAAATACAAGTTAATATACTGTCAAAATAGACATTTTTGCTTTTAAGTATTAGGCTAATAACACAAAATCACTAGACCCATGTAATGTACTAAGTATGCCAGTTAAGGTTCCCAGGGCACAGTTTCTCCTCATGGTCCCAGATATGAGGAGATCTGGAGAGGAAACAATACAATTATTAATTAAATTGACAAACACAATGCGTGATATGTGAGTAATTTTCAAAACACTCCTGCTTTATGGCAGTCTTTTGAGAGACAATGAGACAATGTAGTTCCTTCAATTCTTTCATAATGGCTTTACTTTCCAAATTATAAATTATTCTGAATGAATGACTTATTTGTTAATGACTAATCAATGTGTCAATCAATCAACAAGTAAATGCTTGTGGAAAAAGAAACCAAGAATCCATTAATAAATTAATAAATAATTTCTACTATAAATGACATATTGGATTAATGACTGAATACATGGATGATTCAATGAATGACTAAATGAATTGTTGAATGACAAAATTATTTACTAAAATGATTCATAAAGTAAAGAATAACACAATGAGATGACTGTAAATTGCCTTTTAAATGAATAGTTGATACAAATTTATATAAATAAATTGTTTTCTTACTGACTTATTTAACTAATTATAAAAAAGAACAATACATTACACAATACAAAAACTTACCAAATGAATAAACTAATTAAAACTACATACTGTATGTGAACACTATTACACAGGGAATTTAAAGTATGTCCCAACTTACATGAAGAAGCTAAGGCACCTCTCCCTCAGCTGCCACTGGGTGTAATGTTCCAGCTTTGTTCACCAGAGGGCGATCTAGCACCAGAAGACTGTGCTATGCAAAGGTTGGAGTTTGAGCTCTTTGATGTGGAGGAGGCAGAGCTTGACTCTGACAATCCTGATGGGATTTTTTCTAAATTATAACACAGCAGGGCTTCTTCCTCATCCTCATCTAAAGGAAACACCCTTGGTTCCCAGGGAGCTTGGGGCTGCCGGAAGACAGAGACAACAAATGGCAGTTATATTTGAAAGGATGGGTTATTTTTCACAACAGGTGTATGTATTATATGTATGACTTTCTATAGACAGAGAAATGAGAAACATTCCAATATACTAATTATGTGGACATTGATGTAGAGTGTAGTGCTGTTTTTTTTTAGTTTTGCTGAATTTAGAGTCTGATGTCTGTATCACAGCTATACATGTCTCAGATGTCAGCCAAAGGTTGTGCTTTAATCAGGGTTTATATGGTTGATAGAGAGCATAACAAGTGCACAGCAGTGAAGCGGGGATGTTTGTGGTGTGGGGAAGGTTGATTAGAACAGTCTGGTTTAGTAGTGAATCATCCCTTCTCTAATCAAAGTGAAGTGGCATAGAGCACTACAATCAGAGCATCATCAACTGAAGAAAGTGTGGAGATGAGTATCTCTGTAGGTTCTTAAGGATCCATCTAGGCTTACTACTCACACAAAAGGAATGGGAAAGACTATTGATTAGTCTGTAACTCATTTTTTGGCCACTCTATACTCTGCTGCACACAAAACACAGCTTTATCTTTGACTGCAATGCTATAGAAAATATCCTTCAAGCAATGTTTAAGGGTTGAAGTGAAAAATGACCCATGTGCACTGTGCTATAAAGGCAACAGGCTTCTCAATGTCCTCCTTACTGTAGCTTTGCAGAAAGAAATCCTTAAACTCTTTAATCAATTTTCCTTTCTTAGCTTTTTTTTTAGCCAGTCATTATGCATTCTTCTCTTCTCGTACTTCTCTCCATTACAAAACCCACTGACACCTTAAAGATGAGAGTTAAAACATATATTCATTTTTGAAAGCTTTATACAGTATTTGTTGCATTTTACATATAAATACCCTGTCACATGTGGCCACCATATTTGAAACAAGGTAAACACTTCATAAAAACATGACAGCCATTAGAAAACTGCACATCTTGTGGCACCTCGATCAACATATTCTAATAATTGAAGTTTGTTTGAGGCATTTGAGATTTCAGCTGTGTTGCTTTTGATCTTACCAACCACTCCTCTAAGCTTGGCTGTTCATCAGTATCCAGCTGAGCACTACACCACTCCACAGAGCTCTCCTCTCCTGATGTGCACATCGCGCTCCCACCGCCTGACAACCTGCTGCCAGATCTGGAGTGAAAAAATAAGCATACCCCATGAAACCTCACTAGAAATTTCACAACGTTGCACTTTCGCACCGATTATATTTATATGCCAAGAAATGAATAAACCAAGGCTGCAACAGCTGCAATGCACAGCCTTGGTGAGTTTAGAATTTAACCCAACTATCAAATCCATTTGACTGTAAATCTGTAAATTCACTTGAAAGTTTATTTATCTGACAGAAGTATAAAAAAGATTTTCAGTGCCTTTGTGATTTTGTGAATATAAGCAGATTCAGTTTGATGCCTGTAACACACACAAAAAAAGTTGTGACAGAGGCATGTTATTACTATCACCTTTCTTTTTATTTACATGTTTTAAATGTTTGGGAACTGAAGATACTAATTGTTTTCTCCTCACTCCTTACTGAATACAAGATTTTAGCTGATAAACAGTCCACATCTTTATGATGTGTCATACATTTTCAGCAGGGGACAAATCTGGACTGTAGGCAGGTGTGCAGGTCAAGCACACACACTGTGTCTACGACACTGTTGTAGCATGGAAATAATAAAGCCTGGCAATGTCCTGAAGAAATATTCGCTGACTTCCCAGGAAAAGACATTGCCTTGATGGCAGCATGTCGCTAATTTCAATATATGTGTCCGTATCGATTGCACCTTCACACATAAGCAAGTCACCCATACCATGGGCAGTGATGCAATCACCACACCATCGTAGCTGTGGCTTTTGCACTTTTCGCTGATAACATTCAGGAGAGTCATTTTTTGTCATGGAGAACCCACCGTCATTTTTTCCTGAAAACAAGCAAGCAAGCATGGACTTGTCCGATCACAGAACACATTTCCACTGTCTTTCGGTCCATCTGATATGAGCTTGGGACAAGAGAACTCGGCAGCATGTCTGCGGCTTCCTCCTTGCATAATAGAGCTTCAGGTTGCATTTGCAATGAGAATATCAGTTCAGAACAGTGTTGCTTGAATACTGTATAAACTTTTCAATCATATTTTGCATATGTTCAAAGTTTGTTTTTTTTAAGTGTGTCCCACGCACCAAACAGAACATAACAGTACTCAAATAAAACTGTTTTTAATTGTGAGCCTGTGAGTGTGTGTCAACCTTGTAGGACGCCTGAAGCATTTTCTCTTTCCACAGGATGACCAGCGCAATTTCTCTCTCTGCTCCAAAGCAAGGTGTCTCTGAGCAAAGACCTCCTCACTGAGATCCTCCACCTGCATACAACACACCCAGAGGGATATTTTCTTCACCAATTAAATTAAAGTACTCCTATCCAAAGTAATGAGACATTACCTGTCCATTCTCATTTCCTCCTGCCTTTGGTGCCTTGCTCTCAGTCAAAGAATTGGTATCAACCATGCGCCAACTGCAACAGAGAAAGATTTTTTTATCTTCTTTCTAAGACTTTTTTTTAGGTGAAATGTTAATGATAAAGTGTCAAATAAAAGTGTAACAATTTTCTCTTTCTTTTAACCAAAAGTTGATTGTTTACTTAGTAATATAATTAACAATCATATGTAAAGATCTTGAAAATGATTTTGAATTGCTGTGTTCAGATTGTTATGAAACAGCTAGATATGTACAGTTCTTAATACATTTACATAAATTGTTAAGTACTCTAAAACTGACAGCAAACATGTGCTGCGAGTCACAGCTTTGTTTCATACCTGGGTGTTATTATGTCTTTGTACTGCAGCTTTTCTACTTTAGCCAGAGACATTGGGATGACTACGTCGTTGATGTTGTATACACTCTCTCCCTGCCGTTTGCGAACAAAGCTCTAAAAAGAAACATGGTCAAGGTGAAGTAAGAGCAGGGGGACAGTTCACACCAATGATTCGGAAGTGTTCACACATTAAAGCTTATAGTAAGAGTTGGCTCAGGTGACTCTGAACCATCTTAGTTATGCTGCTATAGATTTAGTCTGCTGGGGGACTTTCCTGATACACTGAGCTCCTCTCCTCTTCTTCTCTC
>JAUMHL010000014.1:15509017-15523577 GCA_032362345.1 Sandelia bainsii
GCTATGTAAAGTGCCTTGAGATGATCTTTGTTATGATTTGGCGCTATACAAATAAAGATGAATTGAATTGAATTAAAAGTCATTCTACATCATCAGGTTGCCAAGTCTTTTTGTGGACTGACCAACTTTGTCATATTTATCACAAGGACAGTATGATTATCTTGTGAGAGTCTGTTTTGTTTGTAGTAAATATCATACAATGCTAAAACTGTGATCTCGGGTAACCTTCATAATTGATAAGTGAGATGAGCAGTATTATCAAATTAAGAAGTTTAGTAATAGGCGTATGCATTAAACTCTGGTCCTAATTTTCAAAAATTCATTGATGAGCAAACATGAACAACAGCAATGTCAACAGTCACGTCTGACAAAAAAATCTGTTAAATATTTGTAATTAGCCCTTATTACAACTTCCTAACAGATCATGCTGCACTAATTTTTTTTTCAACATTGACTTACATAGCATTACAGTATAGCATTATTTATTCGTAAAATGTGTTGTGTATGTGTTTGTTACCTGTGAGGCCTGCTTGTGTGAAACCTGTGTATAACCCTCCTCCAACAGTTCATCTGAACTTTCCTGTAGGTCACACATCTGGTACAGGCTATGCTGATCTACGTATACACACACATACAGTGGCTTCAGAAAGTATTCAGACCATTTTACTTTTTCCACAGTTTATTGTATTGAGACTTAAACACACAGGACATCTGAGGAAAGCCCTGAAGATGACAGCTCCCATCCAATTTGACAGATGTTGGGAAGATCGGCCAGGAAGAATGGAATAAACTCCCTAAATCCAGGTGTGTGACAGAGAGACGCAGACACATTGACAGGATAGTAAATGTCAGGGAATGGTAGAAAGCTATTATTCTCTTTAATTTAACAGGGTGAGCTAGAGAACTTCCTCAATTATGGCCATTTACCTTCTCTGACCTCTGTTGTCATAGTTCTCTCTCTCTCTCTCTCTCTATATATATATATATATAGATAGATATACATAAAAAAAAACCTGGAGCCCTGTGATTAAGGTATGGCCAGAGAATTCAGCTGAAGTGAACTTTCAAATCCAAATTGACAAAAACAGTGAAATTTAACCAAAAAGCACAGTTTTGGTGCATTTTGTTGGAAAATTTCCTATATAGATATTATATGTCAAAAATACTGTATAATACAAAAAATAATAATTGTGTGCAGTTACCCTTTCAAATTCTACAAATGCTACCAATGGTCCCAACATACTCAGTTGTTACTTTTCACAGTCAACAGTTGCACTTTTGATAAATCTAATCAAAATTAAAGATAAGGTAAAGGTAATCTGTGTTTATTGATCCTGCTCCTCGAGATCTAAAGCCTCTTTTACTGTATTCTTCTGAACACTGAGCTCTTTAGTGTACGCCTTTTATGCAGCGTGAGCATGCACTGTAAACACACCTTCTATCAGCCTGTGGACGTGTCTTCTCTTCCTTTTCCTTTGTTTTGTTCTCCTGTGTTGACTCTGAGCAGAGCCTGCTCTCCTGATAGGTGATAGACCCATTACTTTGCTTTTATGATGCCTTGCATGCTGCTTGTATTTGTGACCTGTAATGACACACACATAAGCTGAGTTAAGACACCACAGGAATTTCTTTTCATTCCAACCTACCTTTCTTGGTAGGTTTGGAATGAAAGGAAATTCATTTTCAAAAGGGCTGGCTTTTGCGCACTTTAACGCAAGTGCGCAAAAGCCAGCCCATAACTATTAGTCTTGTTATTTTGGCAGTTGACTCTCAGCCTCTCAGTTTTCACACCAACAGCATTATTTACACTCATCATAGTTCAGACAACTTTTCAGCCAAATGTATTCATTTAATCTCTTCTTTCTCAATTACCTAAATTAAAAAATGCTTACATCTACTGAAGAAGTTATACTTTCAAGGACTTTAATAAAAATGTACTTGAAGTATTGACAGGGCTACAGAAGCTCTACCTGCACACACACACCATATATTAATTAAATTACATCATTACTCTCTATGTGATTTGCCCATATTTCAATCTCCTGCTTGCTCTGACTGTTTGCATAATCTCATTCTATTTGAACTACAATCAGCTATGATGAGAGGTTTGAGGTCATTAGTGAAGCTATTATTTTAACTCGACAGTCTTGTCTTCTTCTTCTGGTATTGACAAAGCAGGATGACATCACTGAAACTGACAGAAAATCGACAAGTGGTGGGTGTGTGATGTCTTCATTGATTTCCAGTCTGCCTCATTCCTCCCTCCTCCACTCGTCCTATTTCATTTCTTGTCTCTTTTCCCACTCACTCACTTTTGTATTTAATTTTTTTTAAAACTATGTCAAACATAGTATTTTAATATCAACCAACTGATTGGCCATTTTGAATCATCACTCTACTCTGTGGACAACTTTGTGAGCAAAGGCCACTCAAATCCCACCACCAATAGCTGCCACAGGTATGTAAATGCACAGGTAAATGATGATTGATTAGCTTCAGACTAATATACAAATACACGTACTGACATTGTTGAAATGCCAAATGATTTAATTTCAATCTACTGCTCAGTTGAAAGCCTCACAGAGACCCAGTGGTATATCTGACATGCTAGCAAGCAATTACGATCGTCCACGGGGGAGATAACAAGCAGACACAGCAGTAGGCTTTGAAGCAGCCATTTTATTCACAGTGGCTTTATGTCCGTTCACTGAACACAAGTAAATTGGGACAATTGTCTAAACAAGGCATGATGTCAGTTTATTATGATTACCTGTATTATTATTTTAAAACACTGTGACTAGTGATTTAAATATATGAAATAAAACAGAACATGTAGAGTATTTTACAAATTTTATGTTAATAATTCCGCATTAAACTGAATTGAAATAACAATAAATCAAGTACAAAATAGCAGCTGATTCTTCTTCCCCGAGTTTCTGCATAGTTAGGAGTTGTACTTTAGGTCATTGTCCTTTTGTAAGATGAATGAGGCTGCGGTCGAGCACCATCTACAGGGTATGACACAGCATTTCAAAATGGAGTGATCTCTTTTACCCTGTACAAATCTCCCATTTAACCCCCAAAGCAGCCCCAGACCATCACATTGCCTCCATCATGTTTGAGCATGAGTCTCATCTCATAAATGCTCTTTGTGATCTGAATACCTCATGCCTTAATTCTGTCTGTCCTGCATCTGTATTCATTTGCCCATCTTAATCTTTCTTTTAATTGGGCAGGCTGGGTCTTTGAGTCTGTAATTGAACCCACAATTGCTGATGCTCCAGATACTCAACTAGTCTAAAGAAAAACAGCTTTATTGTTTCTTTAGCTTTAGTTATTAGCTGTGTTAACATGCAAATGCAAAATGATTTTCTTATGATCAAATAGCCTTTTAAATTGATAATTGCCGATAATGGCCCTAGTTACACCTATGTGTACATATTTAAATATGAAAACAGCAAATATAGTGATTTACAACATCTTCTTCTCGTTTCTAATTAACTTGAAGTTATTATAATGGACAAACAGCATTTCTTTCAAAAACAAGAGAGAGTGACCACACACTTTTGAACAGTAGTGCACATTATTATTATTTTAATTAATAAAATTAAAATAATAAATTTAATAAAAATGAACCACTGGAAGATCTTGAAGATGAGATCTTGAAGATGAGATTTTGAAGACGATGCTGACTAAACTAAGCTGACTTTGCATTATTCTAACTTCAGAGAGAAACTTTACTGCAGCTCCACTAAATCAAAGTCAAGTGGATCAAAAGCCAGCAAGCCTGCTATCTGTTTACTGAATATGAACAACACGAGCAAAAACAAGTACAGTCTTTTAAGTTGCACCTCTGTCATGTTACTCATAAGACGACTATAAGGTGAACACAGGAGGTTACAGTCATGCTCATGTGCTCTACCATATGCATAAAGAACAAGATAAAGTAGAGCAGAACAGAACTGGATAAAAGAGAAAATGTGAATCAAAGCAAATGGGTATGTAATCAGCATTGGTAAGGGGCATGATCTTACTGCTGTGCAGTGGTGTGGAGCTGCATCTGTTGTAGTGTGCTGGAGCGGGTGACTGGGCGTTGATAACTAAAGGCTTTTGGGACCATTCTTCTCTGGCCAGGGATCTCTGTAAGTGGTGGGACAGAGGAGTATCTAGGTGGAGAGGACACAGTGTAAAGTTGGTCGAAATGATACAACAGCTCCAGACAATGTATAAAGTTTGTCTGCAAGCCCACACACCGGCATCATTATGCTATGTTCATTATTCTCCTACCAAATGAAAGAGATGAGGCAATGTGAGGTCTGGAGCTGGGATTTCTGGAGGATGGGGCCCAGCTGGAGCTGCAGTCAGGGTCAGAACACAGGACCACAGGATCAAAAGAGAGGCAACATGAACAGGAAGATGATGAGAGACAAGAGGAAGAAGTGGACGAGGACTGCCCAGAGTCCTGAAGAACAAGACAAAAAGAACAGAAGGGAGAAAAAAATGTTTTACTACATAGTTGATAAAGCATAGTCAGGACACAGAGTTTCTACAGTATGAACTTGACTCACTCTGTTTTGTTGGATTATGAGTCATAAGGGTTTACGGAAGCTGCTCTTTTCTTGATGATCTGATTAAAGGAATTAAGTTGTTAAAGCCTTCCTTTGTCATCTGGCAATATCAAAATACTGGCAGATTGGTGCTGCTTATTGTAGTAGATGCGATTGGCCTGGGTTCTAGGTCCAGAATAAGCTCGTTAAATATTCTGGCACTGGATATCCAGTGATCTGGTGATGTATCAAAATGTAGAATTTCTAGATAAGAGAAACTTACGTCTGGTTCATACAATTTTTTATCAATCATAGAAAATTCTCTTTAATGATTATGAAACATAGCTCACGCCTCATGTTTCTATCATAGGTGCTGATGATCTGTGTTTAGTTGTGTACCACTGAATCTTCTTTGCCTGCCAAAGTTGCGTTGAAATAGAGAATAGGTACTGGGTTTATCTGATTCTTCTAAATGTAGGACTAAACTGGAATTAAACTTAACACATAGCTGCATAGTTCATAGACAGATATAAGATTCCCAAGTGATAGCACTCCACTGTATTTTACATGAATTCTTTGCCCCCTGTAAACTAATGTAAACAACAAGCTGTAAACTGCCTTGTGTGGCTAGACAGTTTTACTTTGCACCTACAACTATCATTACACTATGATTTTACTAGCAGTAAAAACAAAGCACTATCAGATGTCCCCTGGCTAAATAAAAGTGCTTTAATCCCAATAATCCCACGCATTTGTTTGTTAGAAGCAAATCCACAAGATTCTATTGTTTAATTAAAAACAGATGTGCAGCTTCAACCTTTAATGCCTATTTCATCTGGGAACTACGGGCGTTCCACCACTGAAACAAGACCAAGAACAACTCCTTTGAAGATACAATTCATAATAAATAAACACATAACTTTCAATCAATACATTGTACATTTCACAACTTTAACACATGGCCCCACTTTCATTAGCTTTTTAACCTTTACTGTGAAATCCAAAACTGGGTCAAGTGGTGCACTGAAAATACATCTTGATTATTGTCGCCTAAGCACTCTTCCTCAGAGTAGAGGGAGGCCCAATGCAAATGCAACTGCTATATTTTAGCATTTGCCTAAATTACATACAGTGCTTTGAAAAAGTATTTGATCTTCTTGAATATTTGTCACACTTAAATGATTCAGATTATTGTACAAATTTTAATATTACACAAAGATAACCTGAGTAAAACAAAATGCAGTTTTAAAATTATGATTTCATTAAGGGGAAAAAGTTGTCCAAACCTGCTTGGCCCTATGTGAAAAAATAATTGCCCCCTAAACCTAATAACTGGTTGTTTCACCCTTGGCAGCAACAACTGCAATCAAGCATTTAGGGTAGCTGGCAATGTGTCCTTCACATCTCTGGGGAGGAAATTTGGTCCACTCTAGTTTTCAGAATAATTTAAATTCAGCCACATTGCAGGGTTTTCAGGCATGAACGGCTGTCTAAGGTCCTGCCATAGTATCTCAATCTAATTTAAGTCCACACTTTGACTAGGCCACACCAAAATCTTAATTTAGGTTGGGGGTTTTTTGAGCCATTGAGAGGTGGACTTGGAGCTTGAGGTCACGAACTGATGGCCGAACATTCTCCTTCAGGATTTGCTGGTAGAATGCAGAACTCTTGGTCCCATCAGTTATGGCAAGTCATCCAGGTCCTGCGTGAGACCTGCAGTTCTTTAGATGTTGTTCTGGGTTCTTTTATGACCAAAAATGTGGTTAATCACAGTTCATTCATGATTTAGAAAGGGGCAATTACTTTTTCACACAGGTCCAGGCAGGTTTTAACAGCTTTTCCCCCTAATAAATGAAATCATTATTTAAAAACTGCATTTTGCAGATGTAGTTTACTCAGGTTATCTTTGTGTAATACTAAAATCTGTTTAATAATCTGAATCACTTAAGTGTGAGAAATATGCAGAAAAAAATCAGATAGGGAGCAAATACTTTTTCAAAGCACTGTACTTGCTTACACTGTACATGGATACAGGTGAAACTAGCATTTTCAGACACAGATAAAGTGCATATTTTCTGTGACATTTATATTGTTTGTAAATGATAAGATGTTCAGATTAGGGAACAAAAGAGAATGCTTGTGGGCTACCTGTGGATTGTCGGGCTTGTGGGTGTTTAAAGTGAACAATCTGGGCTTGTGGTAGGTGACCAAAGGTCGGGTTCGGGCACACACGCATGATACATCAGCCTTGAAGAGCCTCCTGCTCCCCAGTTTCCTCCTCTTAGAGCTCCCAGGCACAAAAACATTGTCTTTCTGACCACTGCAGGGATGAGATCAGGTGAGGTCATGTACTGAATATGATTCATGGTAATGTCATGCACTAAAATAACAAGTTTTTCAAGATGTTTCTTAGATATTGTTCATGAACAACAACCAGAAACGAATAATATCTACATATATATACGTTTTTTACTGTACATGCACAAACAAGCACAATGCCTTTTTGTGTGGCTTGTCTTCACTGCTAGTCAGACAACAGAGAGTTGGAAGGAAGGAAAGATGTGAAGGAATAATTAAAGTCACACCAAATGGAGGGGAACAGACTCTTTCATTACAAACAGTGAACATGATTTTAGCCTTGATAATGTATCCTTCAGTCTATAGTTCAAAAGAGACAATAACAAATGCAGCTATTGACTTGTCCATATAAAACTCTGTTCCCCAAAAAGACAGTGTGGAAAAAAATGGAAATACAAAGAGAAGGCAATGATTTGCAAACCATTTAAAACCTATTTTTGATTGAAAATAGTCAAATAGTGCAAAGACAAGATATAAAATTTGATTGTTGTTTATTGTTTTCAACATGTTTCAAACAAGGTCCAACAGGGGCAACAAAAGGCAACTAGCAACAGCTTAGTTTAATGACTAGGTATAAAAAGAGCGTCCCAGAGAGTCATTATTAAGCAAGAATGGGGAGAGGTTCTCCCCTCTGTGAAAATAATGCATGGGCAAATAGTTCAACTTTGGAATAATGTAAAACTGCAAAGACTTTGGGGATTTGGAATTTACCCAGAGAGGTGTTACACATTGTCATTGTGTGTGTTCTCTACCTTTTGAAGATACTCTTTTCTTTCCAGGCCTGTGCTTGTTTTGAGATTGGTGAAAAGCTGAGAGGAGGCATCAAACTGTTTACGATCTGGCTAAGCTGGGCACTCTGCAATGAAGACATGGACCAGTAATACATTAAACAAGTGACAAACTGAAACTAAAGTGTGAAAAACAATCAATATCCTAAACAGAAACAGCTGTTACTGAGTGAGCAAGATGGACTAACTGACGTTTAGAATGGGTGGGCTTCTTTACATTGTTTAAAACATCAGACTGATAAACATGCTGTGTGATGTTCGAAAGGATCACAGCACACAGCATAGAATTCCCATACAAAATGCTAAAATTACATCTATTCGTGCTTTCAAGGTGTCAATTTGCCTGGTGCAGCACTGAAGAATTACTCCGGTTGTTTTTATACTGTACCTTATTTTACTTCTTTTGTTGTATAATGAGTTATTATTATTTATAATTTTAAATTCATTATCAGTATTATTATAATTATTCATGCCAACTTTGATCAACTTTTACACACACACACACACAAACACTTCTGAGGAGATCAATACATTGTGTCCAACAACATATCATATCCTCTCAAAAACTTGTTGGGCAAACTTAAAGCTACACCTACAAAAACTAATACAGTATAATCCATGAAGATTAAGGCAATAATATAAAATTATATTTTGCCCAAACCATTTATATAAAGATGTTCAGATACAGTTCTCTGACCTGACCTGTAGATTGTTTTCTCTGTTATAATATATTAATCATTTTATTTTTTCATTTTATTCTAAATACTTACAACACTTTGGAATTTGGTCATAGAATGCAGTAAAGATTCATGGTATTGCAGTGCATGAAAAGGTTAGCATAAGAGAATCATTGGCAGAAATATGCGTGTCACCAGAGAGAACATTAACACAAAAAAGGGAAGAGACTGAGATACAGGGAGCAGTGACAGACCAAACCATTTATAAATTCACACGTGTACTGTAGCAATGTCAACAATTATTTCAACCTCTATAGCTGTAAGGATAGACACATTTCCCTATGAATTTGTTGTAAATATCAGAAGACTTCATTTATACCATCTACAGTTTCTAATTTAGCATAATAAACAGGTCAAACAGCATGCATACCTTAATGAATTAGTTTAATCTTCTCAACTTGAAACTAGATGTACACTTTTGTAATTTTCCACTTACAGAATGATAGGAACATAAGAAGCTTGTTTTGTGTATAAAATTACAGATTTTAATGTGTCCTTATATCCAGACTTAAAATACTTGTTTTAGGTGTGAACTTGTTCCTCTCTCCTACCTGTCGCTCTATGTGATGCAGAAGGCGCGTGGGACTTGAGGGTTCAGTGTCAGCATCTGTGGCTGTGCAGGATAACTCTCCCATTTCCCTCAGCAGGTTCTGTTGAATCTGTCTGTCTGTCAGTGGCTGAAACTGTGCAAGCACCACACCACCCTTAGACACAAACAAACAAATTACGTGAGTCGACCCTTTAACATTGACTCCCCTGTTGGAGGTCATATGCTGCATATGATCGACAGGTGTCAGAACACAGTGCATCGCAGCTTGCTGTGTATGGGGCTGCGTAGCCACAGTTCAATCAAAATGCCCATGATGGTTCGTGTCCACAGCCAAAAGCATCTGCAATGGGCACGTGAGCATCAGAAGTGGAACAATGGAAGAAGATGGCCTGGTCTGATGAACCATGTTCTATTTTACATCATGTGGATGGCTATGTGTGTCATTTACCTAGAGAAGAGATTGCACAAGGACGCACTATGGGGAAAAAATGTAAGCTGGTTGAGGCAGTGTGATAGCATCTGTGGGATGTGCTGAAAAAAAAGTCCAATCCATACAAGATTTGCTGCTAATACCAGAGGACACCTTCAGATGTTTTGGAAGCATGACGTGAACCTACACAATATTAGGCATATGGTTTTAATGTTGTGGTTAATTAGTATGCTCTTATTTGTGCAACTTTTCGTACTTGAAAGTTTCTGTTTTCATTACATGAAAGCTGCAGTGAGTTTTATCTGAAATCTTTTCACACCCTCTTGGTTAGAAATTGCTTACTGCAGCTTTAAAATGTGACTTCTGTTTGTTGTCATGTGTCCAGACCTGACCAAAATTGAAACCTGACATCATTAAGTATTATTTTACCTTGGAAGAGCGAATCTGGTTGTGAAGTGACACCAGTTGTTGTATCCTCCCCTCCAGCTCAGCCAGACGCAGATGCAACCAACTCCATCTGCTGCCCAGCTCCACTCTCTCTTCCAGCCACTGTCGCTCACAGCTGCTGCTACCAGGGGGGATAGGGTGATGGATGAAAGAGCAGGACAGTTACACCCATGTAACAGTATTATAATATAGTAATCATTTTTGTAAAAAAACATTAGACCGAACTCCAACCTCACAAGAAGAGTATTCTAAATCCTTATACCACTTTGGAATTTGGTCAAAGAATGCAGTAACGATTCATGATATTGAATAATGTCACAAAACCCAATATGGCCATTTAAATTCCACCACAGGAAGTGCATGAAAATGCTAGCATAAGAGAATCATTGGCAGGAATATGCGTGTCACCAGAGAGAACGTTGACACAAAAAAAGGGAAGAGACTGAGAGATACAGAGAGAAGTGACAGACCAAACCATTTGTAAATTCACACGTGTACTGCAGCACTGTCAACATATGACCTATTTTACACAGCCATGTTGCCATGTAGCGTATAAACTGTTCAGCATCCAAACAGCATGGGGGGTGGATTTTGCTGAAGCACAAAAGCTTATCTAGGCCACAGAGTAAAACGCAGTTGATTTATGTGGTGTGTCTACTGTATGTTTCCATGGCACTAGTCTGTTCAGTTAGCATTTATCGCCTGTGTGTGTGTGTGTGTGTGTGTGGCTGACTTCAGCAGGGTAGTAGTTGCTATGGCAGTGCTCTTGGACCTTGGCTAGGACAGAGAGGGACCCACCCCACTTCAAATACTCTAATGCAGGACAGAGAAAGGTTAGGTCACTGAGCATGCAGCTGCACACAAAGTACTTTTCAAGACTCTTGGTTGGTATGACAAGCGAGCTATTTCAAGTTGGGTCTGTTAAATGAAATACTCTAAATGTAATTTGCCTGTGGTCAAGATTACATCAAGTTTGAGGTAAACATGAAGGAGCCCTGTAACTGGTTAATGCACAAAGTTCATAAACATCAGGTGACTCAGTAAGAGAGGTGAGGTTGCTTTATAACTGTTATAGTGCACAGACTACATATTTACATACTATTTACCATTAAGACATTAACAATAATGAAATGTATCCCCCACTGTGAGAAAGTGTGAGTATTCATAGCTAAATCCTGGCTGAATCCAAGACCAGCCCCAGCAAGTAGTTCTGGGTTTGTAAATTCCCTTATTTGAGTGCTTCTTGGAGCTTCCAGAGGCATTAGGGTTTTTGGGTGTGTCCTGCAGTTAAAGTTTCCAACATTTAGCCTTTCAAAGACTCCCATAGAGTGTATTTAAACATACTGAACACTCAAAATGAGCAACAGCTGGAGGTGTTAAGGACTGCTGCCAGTGCAGAAAATGAGCAATGTGGACATGTGGTTTCAAAGTCAAAATACAACGGGTTCATAACTAGAGCGCCCACATTTTCTAAGGAAGGGCAAAAGCCTGTCTTCTTTCCAGCAAGGAGGTAACCCCTTCAAAGAGGAACATGTCATAAAAAAATCCCAAGGGGAGATTTACTGACACAAAACAGACAAGACAGGAGAACAGATTCAGACAAAAGGCAAGCTGAACCTAGAAGAAGCTGGACAAATTTACAAAAGGTCCTTTCTCATTCCAGTTCTTACACCATTTAAAAACACCCAAATACAATGCTTAAATTATCCATAAAAACAAAGTGAAGAACTTGAACCAGAACGTTCCCTATCTTGTCCAAAGACTGACAGGAGATGGACAGTCACACATTGTTGACTGGCCAGACTAGTAATTTGGTAACATCACTAAAATGAAACTTACCATCTACATATACAAACAGAAGAATATCTGAACAAATGTTCTGGATTAGTGCCAAATGAAAATAATTTTTCCCCACTGTTTTGTTTTTGTAATGGAACATAACACAGTATTTTCACTCTGACTGGACATGGACATGACTGACTCAGTGAAGTGATTCTCAACCTAAGCAAAACACTTGCAATGTTCCTGTAAATAGAAAGCTGCTACTGCTACTAGATTTCTATCTTATTATACTTGTTTGGGGCAATATGACTCCCTTTGAGCAAGGACACAAACACAGTGGCACCACCCACCAAACCACACAAACAGACACACTTCCAAAGTATTTTTCACTAGAAATAGGAGGAGCTAAGGCACAGTGCCACAAAATGGACTGGCATGCTGCAGGGTTGCAGGCATGTGTGTGTTTGTTTCCTACCCTGTGGGTAAAGAGAGACAGCTAGTCTGTTGAATGGGTTATGATTACAGCGTGGAATGAGAAAAGTATGTGTGTGTGTGTGCATGGCTAAAAAATGTCATAACACTCTCTACAGCTGGGAGGACAAAATTTGTATGACAAATACATCATAAGCTTCACTAAGAGCCAAGAAAAATATATGTGTAACGCTGCAGAGACACAGTGGACATCATACACATGGACAATTGACTTTCCAAAACTTATATTGTCCTCTTAAAATGTTTATTTTATCATACTTGACATTTGCACATGTGTGTGATCTCTAAGTCAAACAGACTAAATACGCTCATCCTCTCAAATTTGCACCATCTATGGATCTGTACTGATCTGGTCCGTAGAGCCTTCATTGCACCAAACTCAAAAACTGCTAAGTGTCTCTACTTGTGTGAGTTAGAACAAGGCCACTGACTCCAGCGTGAACCACAGCTGGGCCTGGAAATCCAATCCTGGAACAGCACAACAAATCTTTTGGCAGTGAGACAATGGCAAGGATGCCTTTGAGCTGCTTTTATTATTTTCACAATAGCAACAGCAGGTGACCTCATATTTGACACTGTGTGGATCTCGACTTAACACGCAAAATATAATTTCCCCTGATCCCTCTAACTTGTAGCTTGTTTATCCTACTGTAATAACCAGCTACACCTACATAAACAAAGTAACTCTTTAAAATACACAAGTTGGAAATATGAAACACACCTCAATTTCAGAGAGTAGATCTCAACTCAAGCAACAAAATAGAAACCAATGATTCAAAGTTATATTCCCTTCATATCCTATTTGACCATACTAAATTGTAATAAGAATGCCCATCATGTGTATAAAACATTTTTCCTTACTCCCATTTATCTAAAGAAGCTTAATGACAACATCAGTTGTGTAGCTGCCACTGCTGTATACAGCACCTTTGTATTGTGAAGAGTAATAAACACAGATAATTCTAAAACCACATTAACAGATTTATAAATTTAGTCTGTGAAGATACATATAAACTACTTCTTCTTGCTGGATACTTACACAGGTAAAGCTCTTTTTGTTTTGCCATGATACTTAGGCTCCTCTAACTCCTCATCTGAGCTGCTGCTGGCCGTAGCCTCAGAGTCCAAGGTCTCCTGCAAGCTCCTCAGCACAGCCTGGCTGGAACAACTAAACAGTCTGAGCTCTGTCAAGGAAGGTGACGCTGTGGACAACTTACTGCCAGTTTGTGGAGGTAGTACACCAGGAAATATGGAGTCCAGGCTATCAAGAGACACATCTCCAAGCTGCCTTTTCAGCCCCTCCAGCTGCTGGTTGCAGTGTAGCAATGTGTGCTCTGCCCGAAGGGCTTGCAATCTCTTCTGCAGCCTCAAAGCTCGGCTGTGCAGCCCTGCCTGCCTGGATAGCTGCTCCTTCAGAGCCTCCTCCAGCACAGCTCTGGATGTCAGCTGGTCAAAGTTCACCCTGCCACTGCAACACTGCTCTGAAGCTGAAGGAAGACAGCCCATTCCAATTTCTTTCTTCTGTGTCACTGTAGGTGGGGGTGCAAAGAAGTGAGTGTAGCCCCGGGACTTTACCTCCCAAAGGGAATATGAAGGAGAAAGACTGGCGTGGGTAAGAGAGGAGTGATGCACATCAACACCATCTGGCTCACACTCAGGAGCATCATCACATCCATGCAGCAAACAAGCCTCTTGGCTATTGTGCTCAGGGATAAGACCTAAAAACATGTCTGGTACACCTGGTAAGACAGATGCCGCCTGATGAGAATCTCCCAGGCCTTTATTGAAAGACAGAAGGCTGAGGAGGGAGGACGGGCTGGGAAGGAACACCGTCTCACATTCGGAGGCAGACGCCTGCAAACACGGGGAGAGCACAGGGTTGGCAGGGACGTCCAGGGGGCTCATGGGCAGGCAGGATTCCAGAGAAGTAAATGAGGAAAGGTTTAGCCACATCTTCTCGGGGTCACCGTCCTCTGTCAGTCTCAGTTCAGGATCCAGCTCGGTACTGCGCACAGGTCTCCCATTTGAGTCAATTCTAACAGAGGCAGGAGGTGAGGACAGGTGGATGCCATGGCCATCTTTCAGGATTTTGGTCAGGGCTGGGGCCATACCCCTTTTGATGCTGTAGATGGCCAGGGCAGACTGCACCTGAAATTTAACAATAAGAGCACACAACATATGCTTAAAAAGAGGCTAAATAAGCCCTAAATATATTATTGTAATCCTACACAGATATGAAAATATCAAACTTGAATACTTTTAGTCCAGTAAGCTAGTTTACATTAACAGTTTGAAGGTTAGCGGCGGGATAGTTTTTCCTTAACTAGCGTTACGTCCTCTTCACTCTCTCAGGACGTACACTACCAGTCAAAAGTTTGGACACACATAGAAATGACCATGTTTGTGAAAGAAAAGCAGATTTCATAACA
>JAUMHL010000014.1:15523677-15541422 GCA_032362345.1 Sandelia bainsii
TGATGGTAACACAACTGAAGACATGTATCTTTTCATGAAAAACATGGTAATTCCTATGTGGGTCCAAACTTTTGACTTGTAGTGTATTTTTGTGACGATACTGGGGAAAAGTCGTCGTTAACCCTGGTTTCGCATGTTTTTATTTACAACTGTAACGTTTACCTAACTTAAGGGTAAACTAACTAACAAGAGATACTGTTGTTTCAACACGTTAACGCTAAGTTTAGATATGAAGCAAAGTCACGTGAAACGCTACGACACCAAAACAACACCAAACGTTAACGTAACTAACTAGACACGCAAAAGCAAAATAACGTTAACAAACGGTTTGGGTAACTAACGTTGCTCGTTTATGACAGGTGAATGTACTTTATTGTACATTTAACAAGGACGTGTCGCCTGCAGTCACTTGTTAAACTGTTATAGCTAACGTTAGCTAATAACGGACGTTAACGTAAACTCTCCATAAACTCTTCAACGCTGCGTTTTAACGTTACTCACCTGATCAGGAGGTAAACGGCTGACTAAACATGGCTTATTCTAGCAAGAGTTAAGATTCAACAGGACCTCAAATGTTCTCCTTTGCTGATCCGTAAACACTCAACGTCCTGTTTTATCTGGAGACCCAACGGCGATACTTATTTTATCCAGACTGTCGACAGCTTCTCCGTTCTTCTAACTGACTGGAGCAGCCTCCGTCTCCGCCGCTCTTCAACTGCCGAGAGGACGATCCTCATCTGAAGGAGGAGGGGGCTGGACCACTCTCCCGGTGCCTTCAAGGTCTACTCAGAAGCTCAGACGTTTGAGCACGCAGAGGCAAAATTCAGTTTTCTATTTAACCTGAACTAAGCTTTGTCCAATCATTACATTATGAACATTACGAAAATTATGGCTTGATTGTACCTAAAAGAGTGTTCTCAAAATCTTATACTTTTCATAATTGGTTGCATTTGATGCTAATTGAGAAATTGCAAAAAAGAAAAAAATATATATCATACCTTTTTAGTTTTCTAAATTTAATTTAAACTTTCATTTTCAAAATCATATCAAAATATTATCTACTACATCATAATTAGCAGAAAATTATTTCACGATTACAAGTTATAAAATTAACAGATGTAAATAATTATCTAAAATGAGCCTAATATTGATTCTTGAGGAACACCTTTATTAACTATCTGGAAACTTGGAGGTGATGCCTTCAACTTTGGATGAAACTGAAATCAATGTAAGGGATGAAGGATTGGGGCAGCAGTATAGCTCAGTTGGTAGAGCAGTCGTATACGAACCCCAGGATCAGTAGTTTGATTCCTGGTTCCTTCTGGCTACGTGTCAAGGTGTCCTTGGACAAGACACCGAAACCCCTTAGTAGCGCCGATATGTTCTGTCTGGCAGCTGTCCAACAACAATTTCCCCAACAGGATCAATAAAGTATGTCATAACAAGGAAATGTACTGACAAAGAATGTGTGTAATCTAAGCAGCACAGAACAAATACAGGACTCCCTGCAGTATGCCTGTTAGGGTCTGTCCATTTGCTACCATATGCTGCATGTGTCTGCACAGGTAGACTACAGTACAACCACTGGCAATCACCAGAACACACAAACAGAATAATGAGTGGGTCTTTATCATGGAATCCAGGATGACATTGACATTTGCCAGCCAGTCCAAGCTCTCAGGTATTCTTGTGTCATGATACACTGTGATATTTGCTATAGTCAGATCCATGAAAATAAATAATGTGAAGAGATGAGGGATATGGTGTTCTTTTAATCCAGATAAAAAGTTCTCTCTGTGCAGGTACAGTCGGAGTGTAGTTCAAAAAGTTAAGCCAAATTGAGGAGGTCATGCCAGTTGACAGACAACAGTTTAACAAACGTAAGATTCCAATGACCTTGTAGCTATCAGGAAGTAGTTCAGGAAAGAACATTACAGAAACGGACATCAGGTACATTACTGTGAAGCATATTAAGAACCACACAAGAAGCTTCAAAGGTTGCTTGATTCTTTCTCCATGTCAAAGACAGCCCATAGCAAAAGATGTAAAATGCATTAGCCATAATGTTGAGAGTAACAAAAGGGGAATTAATTGGGATGCATGTTTGATTGATTTGTTACTTCTGCTATGGCGCCTTTGTAGTTCCAGTGAAACACTCAAACTCTACATAAATGTATCAAATCTAAGGTATTTACATTGCATGTAAATAAAGTATATTACTGTAAAATTACTTAATAAAAAGGACAGTAAACCCTGTTTTTATTCTATGTAATTTATTTAACACAGATTTTTTGCAATATTTTTAAATGTAATAAATACACAAACAGAGAAGTAATATCGACACTAATAAATTCTTTTACACCATTATTTCATCAGGGTAGTTTCTACCTCTGTTTTACAGAAATGCTCTGATCAAATTCATACAGTTTCACACATTCCCACCTGGAAGCTGCCCAGTCCAACCAGTCTGAACAAGTTGGGATTAAGGGTCTTGCTCAAGGACACCACAGTGGTGTTGATGGGGGGGAGGGGTAAGCACTTTCCCCACCCATCCTGTGAGGTGACCTTCCAATCACAAGCTTAAGAGTGAATGCTCTAACTCTCTAACTCCCAAAAAGAAAATGAAAAAGCACATTTAACAAAATGGTGAACTACTCATTTAGAATGTTCAAATGTTAGTTAACACATAGCAAATATCACAATGACATGTCTGCCATGAAAAGGTCCTGTGCTGTATTTACAGTTGGCTGTTTTAGCCCCCAGCCAGGTGTCTAAAAAATCACTAAATTACTTTAGGTTTAAATAATAATAATAATAATAATTCATTTTATTTATAGGGCACTTTACATTTGTAAAAAATCTCAAAGTGCTACATAAGAGGATAAAACAAGGCAAACAGGATAAGATAAAAGCAGTGATAAAACACACATTTAGAATTTGTATTAATATGCTTTCCTAAATAAAAAAGTCTTTAGCTGTTTTTTAAAACAGTCCACAGTCTGCTAAATCTTGTGCTGAGTCATCAAAGTGCCCAAAGGTAATGGTGAACCACATGTTCCCAAGTTAATGGTTACATCACTGGACCACAATATATGTACAACTTTATCCACATAACAGGAAATATCCAAATAGTTATTTTTTTCTTAGTTTTGCATCTCTAACGTTTAGGCCACTCTTATGCCGTTACAGTGGGAGTGGTGTACAGAAGAGACGCAAGAGACAAAAGTAATCAAATTCTGAAGCCAGGCTTTTTTATAAGCACTCTGATGCAGGTGAAAGATACGGAAAGAGGAATTAAGTGGCCCTGAAGTGTTTGCTAGCGACTGCTTCCTCAGTCAGGAAAAAAACACTAATAGTTATTTAGGAACCATTGTTGTTTTATCATAGTAATACATTATAGTTATTGTACAGTTTATGCATTTTAAATGTTTGTACTGTTTTGAGAGATATTAAAAATGATTTTAAAGGGAAATATTTCATTTCTGCAATAACATTTAGTTTTAAGATTTTATGCAAGCGAAAATATTATATAACAAAATAAAAAAAAGAAATAATGGAATCAGAGGCAACAGGTGTGTAATATTTTTATTTAAATAAGCTCATCTGACTATAACGCCAGAATCAACTGACCATATAATCATACAGAATGAAAATAGTCACATAAAAATAATACTCCATGTCAGAAATAGTAAACTAATTATAATACATCTTTACATTCAAACACTCATTGACAGTTATGATCCTTCCTTCTGGTATACAAAATTATTCCTCACACACACACACACACACATGCACACACACACACACACACAATTAAAACCACAGGTTTATCCCTCTAAAATCTGTAAGTGTGTATGTATGAGTTGCTCCCTATGCTACATGTCAAGGACTTGGACACACTTGAAATAAATAAAAGTTCATGATCAGAAAGTGGTTCCTCAGTTTCTGTAGACGTAAAACAAAACTCTGTGTATCTGTCAGTGGTTTGATATCATCTCATTCCATCAATACTACATTCTCAAGACTGTTATCTAAGAGAAAACTGATTAATTTCAAATCACAGCAGTGGCACGCACACATTCATATTTCAGAAGTTAAAGGACCATACAGTATCAGTGTTTTTGCATGTTGTAGTCTATTTGGTACACTTCATGTTTAGTTTACATTACTGTTTTAACAAAAGATGTGTCTTTCCACATGCCTGGTAGCCAGTCAATCCTTTCTGTCAGCACAATGGGTAGACGCAGTGAATATCATATCTACCTTAATACACTCCAAGCATCTGCAAATAGTTTTTCACCATAGAAAGATGTAAATGAGATGATGTGTCTGACTGAAAGGCAGGAAAAACACATTACCACTCTTTAAATTACTGCAACACTGAAAAGAACATGTCAGTTTAAGTAAACGAGCTAAAACATGCAACAACACTAAAATGGTCGCACAAGAACACATTGTACTCGCAAAAATGTGTACTTGCATAAAATCCAGACACATACATACATGCACACTTTTACATAATAAGTGTGCATCCCTGAATGCAAATGGTCAAATGGGTTTTCAAAAACAGTGCAGCTTACATATTAGCATTGTCACTGTGACAGAAAACCATCATGACACATTACAGTTGTCAGTATAACAGTGTGTGTGTTTGTGTGCTAGTATGTTCAAGGTGGGGCAGTCAGAAGTAGTCTCTTCTTCGTGCATCATCACTAATGAAGGAGGGGTTCCACTGGGCGGGGTAGATGCATGAGTGGCGAGAGCCTGGCAGACCTGTAAACGGGTATAGCCCATTTCTATCCAGGTCTGAGTTTCGTAGTGCAGGCTGAGGGAATAGGGACACAGAGAGAGAGAGTAAATTAAGTACACAATATTTTAACTGGCAGTTTCCTCTGTATTTATCTGTTGTATTCAAACACATAAAAACTAAACCTTTACTTCAACAACAAAGGCAAATCTACAATTTAGGAAAAATTTGTTGTATTATGAGTTTCCTTACAGAGTAGTAAATGTCAGTCATCTGCAGCAGATTCTTGGTGCTGCCGTTCTCTTGCATCTCTATAGTCTCCCTGCCCCACTCCATCGATATGCGGTTATTTTTGGGGAAGTCTGCATACGGGGACATCTGCAGGTCTCCACTCTTGAAGATAATCTTGTTGATGTCATTCTTATCTTTCCTGGTAGATCAATTTAAAAAAAAGTTAAACTTGCACAGTTTTTGTCAATAATGTCAACCATCATGATTTTTTTATTTTCACTTGGCTGAACTGACTCTTAATTTACACTGTAAGTTTTCTGCAAACAAAAGACATGTTAGATCACTTGGTTCTGTATTTTTACAATCAAAATAAGAAAGTAATTTATGCTAATTATATTAGCAGTCTTACTTGCAGCAGGTGACAACAAGAGCGATGATGAGGGTGACCAGCAGGGCGCCCACTGCAGGTGACACTACAACTACAATGAGCTTGTAAACTGCAACATAAAATAACAAAATAAATGAATACTCCACAAACACATTTAAATACCACAACACGAAAAGGCAGATTCTTCTATTAAAGAGGATTAATGTTGGCCTGTTAATAGCCACTTACAATTTCCACAGTTGAATCCTCCAAATCCAAACATACACCTGAAGAGACAACATCTACAGTGAGAATGCGGTCTTAAATCTTACAGTATAACTTCATAGATACCGTAAGAAAAACAATTAAGTTGAACTTACGGGACACAGGCGCCGTTTTCCAGCTTGAAGCCATCACCACATTCTGAAACAAGACATTTTGTTCAACAAAATTTCCAGTTACATGAATTAGTATGAGGCGAAGATGAAGATTAAAAAAGGAGGAATTACTTATCATGTAGTTTTGAGGTGTAAAACAAAGTCTGCTACTTGACTACTTTTGGACATTGGACATTGGTTAACTTAATTATTCCAAACACCAAGAGAGAGAAAGAGTTTACCTTGACAGGACAAGTCATGAGGATATTTTTTGAAGTATCCTTTATGACATATGCAGTCGGCTGTGCCATTGTCATCTGTGCAGATGGAGCGATCTTTATCACACTGAGTGTTCGTGGCTGCACACAGACTCTCCACTAGAATAGAAAGTTGGTATTATTGAAACAAAACAGGAATCTGATCATTACTTGGACAATAGTTGAAAACAGGAGAAGTCCATGAAGTCCATTTGGTTCAGTTTCCTCTAATTCACTATAAGGTTTCATCTCAAAACATCAGAATTTGTTAATATACAGCTCAGGTTCAAAACAACTATCCTACATTAAAGTACTGCTGTATATGTGAGCGCACTGTTGTACTGGGACTTCACTATAATATTTCCTGTAGTATACATTTTGTAGAATACAGCTGCTGCATGATGTTTCAATGATGTTTTTTAGCATTAACTGTGTAATATTTTTATAGATCCATCGTGTATCTTTCACAGGACACTTTTACAGTTGCAATCTACCCTCTAGTGGCTATAAACATGTAATTACTAGTGAGCACTCGATCATGTTCACATTAACTTTAGCTGAAAACAGTATTAAATTTGCTTTAAAAAAACTAAAATAACCATAATAATGTGGTGATGGCTGTTCTACTGTATTTACCTTGATAACTGAACTTACTCAGGTAAATAAGTGAACCATGCGGGAACAAGCTGTGCTTGCTGAGAGACCTGTTGACACTTTTGTAGACCTCAGCACTTGTCACATTAGCGGAAATGGAAAACATGTTGACGGCTAAGATGTGAACCCCATCGTCATCTCTGTGGGGAGGAGAGCAGAGGTCAGCACAGAGGTCTACAATGACAAAATGTCCAAATTCCTTAATTTATTCTCAAAAATAGTGCAATCGTGACACATAAAATTCTGCCTTTTTAGTTTCAGTACTACATGTGTCAGTTTCTTAAAAAAATAGGGACAAATAGCTTTACATCCTACATTAGACAATTAGTTAAGTAGTTAACTTTTGTATATGCATTTCAGAAAGTGCTAAATTTATTTAGTAAAGTCCAATGTAATATGAAGGCCAAAGGCTATTACAACAAGGACGTAAATATAACTTAACCCAATTTGCTTTTGTAATTTGGAAAATATATCAAAAAAATTGCTTATAAATTTCAGAACTTGAATGTTCAGTGACTGAAGAGCTTACTTTTTGCTCAGAGTTGAGCGTCTGTAACCTTGGAAGCCTGACAGCGAGACATTGAGCTGCAATGAAGACAAAGAGAGAGAGTGCATTTTAAATATAGTGCACATAAACCTAGACATCCACAATGCAGTGATGTGGACTGCCTCTTACCAGCTGCATTATATCTCTTTGAATCTCATGCATGTTTGCACTATTGTCATGGTTCTTCATGCTGAACCTAAAAGTTCCCAGAAAAGTCTTTGCTAAGGAGGAAAAAAAATCACTTTCAGTGAATTACAGTAAGGCCTGTGAGATAATTTACATAACAATTTGGCAAATAATAAAATATTTATATATATATAAGCTCCTACCTTTGGTGCAGGTGCGTCCATCCTCAAGGTCATAGCCAAGTGGACATTCACAGCTAAAGGAGCCTCGTGTGTTCACACATTTGGAGTCAGCTGGGCAGGGATTCTTCTCACATTCATCTGTATCTGGACACACAGCACAAGCAGGTGAATCCACGAACTTCTATCACTGGAGGCAAGAAACATAAAACTTGACATAGCTCACCATTGTTACAGGTCGGTCCTGTCCATGCCTGCTGACATTTACAGGTGAATCCACCTCCATCATAGTTCACACACATGCCGCCATTCATACAAGGGTTTGGCACACATGGGTTTGCTAGGTTTTAGAGAGGAGAGCAAACATTTTACTATAAAATAGATGAAACTGAAATGTAACCCCTTAAAAATTGGTTGTTCATTTTAAGTGGCACATTAGAGGATGTTAAAAATTCATCAACTACAAGACAGCAGCTTCTTCAGACCAGAGATCTCTGCTAATGTGAATAATCTACCGTGTGTTGGACTTCTCTCTCCTAACATTTAAAAATGATTTCTGTAATTACATCAAAGTTCATTGATTAAGGTTCAAGTATCATCACTATAGTGAAAAAAGAGTGTGATCTCACTTGGTAGTGATGGCGCCTTAGAAGTTTGGATCTCAGTAGGTGATGTTGTCACCACCTGCTCAGTGGTTCCCCTGTCTGTCTGTTTCAAAGTTGTGTGCACAGCCCCTGTACTACTGGCTGGAGGGCTGTGGGTGTAGGTGGTGGTGATGTAGTGGCTGTGAGATGTAGTTACTCCAGGAGTGCCTGTACTCGTTTCTGTCAGCAGGGTGGTGATGTCTGTGGGGTTAGCAATTCTAGTTGAGGGCCCTTGGGTTTGGCTGGATGGCATGATGTGAGTTGAGTGCACTGTAGAGGCCTGCAGTGCCACGGTGGTGGCTGTGGTGGAGGAGGGTGTAGTGTTTGGGATGGTGGCCTCAGTATGTGACTCTGGAGTAGAGCTGCTAGTGGTGCTACTGAACCTGGGGGACGAGGCTGTAGGTAAAGGTGGGATAGTTGTGGTGGTGGTGGTGGTGGAGGCAGTGTCTTCCTCAGTTATCTGTGACCTTAAAGAGAAAATAAATCAATCAAGTCTCCAACAGACTCCTGACATCATCATCTTTACAATGCTGGCTAGATCATCAGTGAAAGCTAAAGTCAGCAGGGGGCGCTGGAGACAACGTTGGAAGTTTATAATCCCCTTGAAGCATTTGTCTGTTTTCATATAGAATATTTCTTACAAATACACATTATATAGCAAATAATTATCATAATTATTATGTACCTTTCGGTAACGGTAACGGGTGCAGTTGTGAGGAAGACCTCAGTAACCTCTGGCATGTCTGTCAAGTGGCTCATTTCAGATGTGCTGATACTGACTGTAGGGGACACCGTGGTCAGACCCAAGCTTACATTTTCCTCTCTGGTTTGGGATGAATGCCCCTCTGTGCCATCCTGGTTTTGAGTGCTGGAACTGTGGCCTGCAGTGGAGGACTCAGGGGAGGTTCCAACATTAAAGTCCAACTCATGATTTGTCTGTGAGATGTTGGTAGCACCTCCTGCAGGAGAGGTGACGGGAGGTGTGGAGGAAACCGACACCTCAGATTGCTCAGTGCTGGGCTCTGACACTCTTAGAGTTGGTGTTGAGTCAGAGGGCTCCTCGAATGTTGAGGTGTGTTGATGCTGGGTGGCATTGGGTGGTCCGGTTAAACTCTGGGTTCCTTGGGACCACCCTGGGCTCCCAGTCTCTGAAGACATCCCATTAAAGGAGTGAGTTATTTGCTGGTTTGTTGTTTGGCGGCTGTCAGCCCTGGTGGATGGGGCACTATGGGTATAATGATCACTCTCTGTCACCCTAGCAGAAATATCGGAGATGGAGGGGGGCTGCTTTGAATTAGAGTCTTCTGTAAATGCAGAAGAAGTGCTGTTGTTGGAAGAAGATGTGACGGACCGTAGGGTCCTCTCCCCTGCTCGGCTGATTGTGGTGGAAGCATAGTTGCTGTTACTGAGGTCAGCTGTCTGTGACGCAAATGATGATGCATCTCCCAGTCGGAGGGTGGTGCCTGGGCTGTCCTGATGCAGACGGGTATTCACCTCCTCATGAGAGGACTTTGGCACGTGGTCTTTGTTAATAAAGTCTTTCCAGTCCCTGCTGCTGCTGGCCTCAGTGGTGGCTACAACAAGGGTGGAGGCGAGGGGTTCAGTAGACAGACTTGTGGTCTCTGATCTGCTGCTTGTTTCTGTGAATGTTTTTGTCTGCTCAGTATCTGTGGAAGAACAAAGCAATTCACAGTATTTTAATCCCTTGCTTCAAGTAAGCCACTGTTATTTCTGTTTAAAGCTGGTAGTGCTGAAATGATCAGATGTTTCATTCAGAAAAATAATCAGTAGCAATTTTGATTAAAATATCTTACACTATGTATCAGGTACAAATGTCATTCACTGATTCAACATTAGCTGATGGACACTTTCTGACTTGTTGTATATGACTGGTGATATAATATACTTGGTTTATGCACTGTTGTAAGCATCTGACCCTGGACACCATTTTAATACCAGGTTCTCTGGTGTGTGCATTCTCTCCCAAAATACACATTTGTAACAAAATTCTCAATCTCTTAAGTGTTTCTTTCTCAGCTTAATTAAATTATAATTTCAGCCCACTGTACTGTACTTCACTTCCACTATGCTCTGACCACCAGAGGGTGCTCACCAGGTGGTGCTTGGCCTGTTCAACCTGCAGAGACTGGGAAGATACTGTCAGAAGTGCTGTTGCTTGCTGCAGGGGCAATGATTTTAGGTGGGGAACAACTGGCAGTCAGCCATGTCTGCTCTAACAAAGGCTTAAAATCCTAAATATGGCTACGACTGTCTTTGCTGGGAATCAGCCACTTCCTTCCTAAAGCTGAGTGAGCACAAGGCACTGGCAGAAAACCACTACCAAGGATCAGGGTGTGTATTCATGTTCAGTGGAGCTGTGTTTATGGCTACGTGTTTAATTTTACTCCAATATTTACTCTCCTTTGAGCTTTGCTTTGGGATGCACCAAATTCTTAGTGAAATATCTCTTGTTTAGCTGTTAAGCGCTGCACTATGTTAAACCTTGTTGCTAAAGTTGTCTGTTTTCAGTTTGCTGCTGAGCAGGTACTGTGCAGAGGGTTTATCTAACTTTTTGTTGGAAACAGCTGCATGCTGCATCTTGAACAGTAATGATGTGACAGTAATATAAAACACTAAAAGCCTGTGAAGCAAAAGGCAAATGCAGAGTTGGGGGATAATTACCTGTGGGTTTGTCACTACAAGCAACTCTAAAGGCATTTCTCAGTCTGTCCCTGCTATCTGGCTTTTCGCCAGCAGTCCAGGACTGGAACAACAGCACTCTGAGGGAGAAAGTTGGTGCTTGACAGCATCCTGACAGCCAACACAGTGACCAGCAGGTAACATCCAAAATCAATGCAGAGGAGCCTGTCCACTGGGCTCCCTTCCTCTGCATGTGTCTCTCACATTATGGCATTTTTTCACTCTGGATCCAGTCTGAGTAACAAAACTCAGACTGGAACGTGGTGTTGGCAACAAGTAAGGGACGCTCCCAGATTCTCTGCTGTTTATCTCTGCACTTACAACTATGGACGCAGTTGTCACCGTGCTCTTCTCACAATTATTACACTTCTTGGTATGGTCATGAGGAGATTGGTTTATATTTCAGTGCTAATCGGCTAAATAGGTAGTTTGTTAGTACTTTTACTGTGGTCAGGTACCAAATGAGTTGTGTTTGAGATTCACTTTGTGGGTTTGTCACCAGATGACCGTGATCTGCCCCAGGAGAGGAAAGGGGAATGAGGTGAAATCTTAATGCGAAAATTTAATCATTTACATATATTCCTCAGCAGCACCTCTGACTTCAAGCAAAGCATTTGGCCATCGGATTGTTTTAGTGGAACCTCCAGTGGGCTAGTAAAAATGTAAAAAGACATCATCTTGTCCAGCAGCCTGCCACAAAGAAAACAAGTTATCAATTACATTAGTGTTTAAAGGCACAGACTGTACCTTACAATAAATATAGGGCTTCAATAGAAACTACATTCTTCAAATGAATAAAAATGTAAAATATCACTGAGATCAAATATAGGAGGCATATGTAGTATAGTGCAGCATGTGGTGAGCTTATTGCGTTGCCTTGGAGAAGTTTTATTTACAAATCTAATGTACCTGTTGGTATAAGCTATTTAAGTCAAGTCAAATGTATTTTTAGAGCATATTTAAAGACAACAGGCATCTGTGAACCAAAGTGCTTTAATTTAAGAGTAAAATCAAAATGCAGGACACAAGTTAAAAACAAAAGTCAAACAAAGGTTTCAAAATATTTTAACTGACAGAAATGAGGGTGTGCTAGCCATGATAGGCAGGTTAGAGCATATTAACTGCATGTCAATAAGTGACATTCTATGGCGAAGCATACAGGTGAGTCTCTAGCCACTATTTAAAAGCAGCAACAAAATGGGGAAGATTTGACATTAAGTAGTAAACAGTTCCCCAGTCTAGCAACAGAGATAGAAAAAGCCCTGTCATGTCTCGATTTATACTGTGAGCATTGAGCAGAGCAGCTGATGTGGTCTGGATGTAGAACGTGGGATGTGGAGATCAGAGACCTAAGCTGGTGCCATGCTGTGATTTTATAACAAATACGAGAATCTTATAGTCAACTCTATAATTAACTGGTAACCAGTGAAGAGAGGCCAGTACAGGAGAAACCTGGTCTGTCAAAGTTCTGCAGCTGTGAAAATGTAGTTCCCCCCTTGTGCACCATGTAAAAATAGTTCAGCTGCAAAACATGTCAATACTTTCTGTGGCAACAGCAACACTTCAACTTGAACAGGAAATGGTGTTAAGTAGAGGATGCTGATCCCATCTGATTTACACTCACCAGCTACTTTAAAAGGTACATCTCTTCAGCTGCTTGTTAAGGCAAATAACTAATCAGCCAATCACACGGCAGCAACTAATTTGGATATTTAGACACGTAGACATGGTCAAGACAATCTGCTGAAGTTTAAGCTGAGCATCAGAATGGGGAAGAAAGGTGATTTAAATGAACATTGTTGTTGGTGCCAGACAGACTGGTCTGAGTATTTCAGAAACTACTGATCTACTGGGATTTTCACACACAACCACCTCTAAAATTTACAGTGAATGGGCTGGAAAAAAAGAAGAAGAAAATATTCACCGAGCGGCACTTCTTTGTGCAAAAATACCTTGTAATTCAGACCACACTGGGTGCCAGTCCTGTCCGCCAACAGGAAACTGAGGCTACAGTTCTCATGGGCTCACCAACATGGGATAATAGTTGCCTGATGTAACGAGTCTTGATTTCTGCTACAACATTCAGATCATAGGGTCACATTAGAGTGTGGATCCAAGTTGCCTTATATCTGTGCTTCAGGCTGGTAGTGGTGGTGTAAAGATCCTGCCCCTTAATACCAACTGAGCATTGTTTAAATGACACAGTCTACCTGAGTATTGTTGCTGACCACGTCCTTCCCTTTATGACCACATTGTACCCATCTTCTGATGGCTACTTCCAGCAGGATAAAGCGCCATGTCACAAAGCTAAAAATTGTTTCTTACTGTCATCAGGTCTCAATCCAATAGAGCACCTTTGGGATGTGGTGGAACGGGATAATAGCATGATGGACAAGTCTGCAGCTATGATGCCATCGTGTCACTATGGACCAAAATCTCTAAGGAATGTTTCCAGCACTTTGTTGAATCTATGCCACGAAGAATTAAGGCAGTTCTGAGGTTCTGTAAAGTGTAATGGTCATCAAACTAGTGAACTGAAGAGGTGAACAATAACTATGGACTGAGACTAAGATGGTCACAACTATAACTGCCTTCTGTCAGTCTGAAGTAGTGGGATAGTTGCATTTAAAAAGTAGACAAAAACAATTATTCGATTAACAGAAAATCAATTATTTTGATTGTTGGTTAATCTTTGACATTATTTTTTTAAAGCAGAAATTCTACAAATGTAACTGTTTTCAGAAGCTGTAATTAGAAGACATGGGATAATGTAACATAAAATTAATATTACTTTAGGAAATGGTGATGGGCATATGTTTACCATTGCGGACAATTTATAGACCAAGCAATAAACAGGGAGATCAGGAAAATATTAAAAAGATATATATACTATAAATCTGTTAAAAAAAAAAAAGAAAGTAACTCTCATCATCCAGGATGTGTATCAGTACACTTAATTTTAAGCAGCTTTAGAAAATTTCAGTTTAGTTTGTTTTTTACATTCGTCTAATTCAAGTAAGGCTCAACAACAGCATCTATTAGGAAATCTGAATAGGTTAAAATAACTTTTAATTAAGGGATGTGTACAATTGTTGGGCATCATAATTCCTCATCTTTCTCCTTTCATCTGCTTTGCTGTTGTTCTATTTCACCCCTACACTCCTTTATACAGCACATTTTAACAGGGTGAAAATGAAAGGACATTTTTACAGCCTTTATTTTACAAGCGACAGATAAAGGGACACTGGGGCAGGTCAACAAATTAAACCAACCCAAACTAACTGTAAAGTTTCACTTGCCACTGCTGGCCTGATCTTACCGAAGTTTCCAGCAGTTGCCGTTTGTGTTTCAGCAGCAGTGTGTGTGAGCAGGAGGTTCCTCTGTGATGTTGATAAACTCTCACTGGAGGATGAAGTTGAAGTTGCACTGTTTTCAGTATCGCTGAGTTCATCTGTGGTGGATGAATAATAAAATCCTGCCGTTGACGGATCCGTGCTGTTGTTACTGGGGGTCCCTGCATCGAGGGGCCCCGGCAGACTCAGCAGGAGGACAGATAGAGACAAGAACCCGAGAACGTGATTCAAAAACCACGTTTCCATGATTTTCAAGACCCCAGAACGGCCGCCGATAGTTTCCGTAAAGTTGAGAGAATGCCGCGGAGTCTCCAGGGGACACCATGGGTTGAGCGCGTCAGCTCTTAGTGAAGTTTCATAAGAATTAAATTAATCCTGGTACGGAGGAGATCCGCTGCTCGGACGGCGGGGAACGGAAGATTACGCAGGCGAGGCAGCAGCCTGTTATCACAGTGGAGGAGCCCGGGCTCCTCCTCCTGCACACACACACACACACACACACACACACACACACTCACAAACTCCCGTTATTCAACCAAATACCTACCGTTTCCTTTTCCAGCTTTGACAAGCTAGTGCTTCAGAGGACTATTAATAGTTAAATGAAATTAAATGTTTCATCTGTGATAGGGGGAATACATCAGCGCCTGTGGCATATGTGTGAAGGTACCACTGAGACAGAGGCGCATATTAGCATTGTTACTGGGAAGTCAGTGGATATTTCAGCAGGACAATGCCAGACCTCATGTTTGTATTGTATTGTTTGTAACAATGAAAACATAAATACAAGGAAAGGTGATGTAACACAATGATGAACATGCTTCTGAAAAAGTCCCCACATTTCTGAAAATAGGTTTGTAATTGGCTGGTAAAGGTGTGATTATGTGCATGAAATTGCATCTTATGAACAGTGCTTTATTAGATTGTGTGATTTTAAGTCACTTTTGCCTATGAAGTCCAGACCACATCTGTTGCTAAATTCGGTAGAAGAAATGTATGTATGAAGAAATGTCCAGCTTGGGACGGCTGTGAACAGAAACACACAGATCAACACTTCTTTACTCCTGAGAACTATCTGATGTCCAAACCATTTTCTTACATTGAATAATCTAGAGACCAGTTGATGATGAGGTGACAAAGCACCATCTGCAAACAAGCAAGATATCATCTTATCGTGTACCTGTTGTCAGCTTACTGATTTGACAACAAAATGCTAAGATGGATGTGCTAAAGGATGTGGTTTTCACAGCTTTGCTGTTAAGCTGCAGGAACTGTGACTCTTTTAAACCACGTGACAAATGTAGTTCACCCAAATAATATAACATTATAGTATATCTGTATTAATGAAATACATACATTAGCCACAGCAATAAAAACACCCATTGGTTTTAACCTTGTGGTTGAATGGTGCATATTGTGTTCAGCATACTGGATATTTTAAAACAAAGAGTTGTCTTCAAATCACTAATTACACAAATCTAAGTCTGTCTTGTAAAACTGAGACCTATTAACCATTTTCATGCTTCCAAAATGTATGAAACATTTTTCTTTTGTTGTCATGGTCAAGTGACACCACTAACTTTTCTAATAATAATTGAATTAATATATATATATATATATATATATACATTTTTTTTTTTTACAAAACCTGGATGAAACATGGAAGCATGCCTTTTCAAGAGAAGAGGCTTTTCAAATGAAATGACAGGTACATTTTCTTGCGAAAATCTTTTCTGAATATCTTGAGTTCATATGATAAATTTTCCATTCTTAGTCTCTGCAAGAAGACCTACATCGCTTCAGAAATGTTAAGATGGGCAAACTGTCCGACACACAATTAACTGTATACGTGCAGAAGTAAGCAGACAAATTTATTTTAATCAAACCATTGTATCACATGTACACAGGATATAGTATTTATACCACGTAAGCACCATGGTGAATGGACCTCTTTAAAGTGACCCAGCAGTACAGTAATCTGACAATAAAAACTTCTAAATGTGGACTTTTCACAGATTGGGATAATTTGGCCACAAAGAATATTTAGACAAAATAAATTATCTTTACTTTTAATTTACTGTTATGATATAGTTAGATTCAGTTCTTAACAATCTCTCTCATATTGTCACATAAAACACACACACTTTGTGCAACTTCAGGAAATGTTCTGATTTCCTCCAGGCACCACTAAAAAATGATCTGAGTGCTGAATGTATCTGTTTAAAAGGAGATATTGTATGTGCAGAACGTGGCTCACAGGGCAACATGAGGCAGAAAATGTGGTTTCAGGCTCCGTGTTATACATGTAGCTGAGGCGGTGTTTAAGTCAGTCAGTGGAGAGGTGGTTGCACCATCTTGTCTGTCCTGATGAAGGAGGACTGGTGATAGCGGTGACGAGAGGCAAAGTCAGCGTTTTCCTCTGTCAGCTGTTTGGTTTTCAGCCCGACCCCGGACAGAGAGGGTGTCACTACAATCTCATCCCGTGGAGATCCTTTCCTTCTGAAAGATAGTATGAATAAATAGGTGACACTGTAATAGAGGGAACTGCCATATAACTAAAAAATAAAATTACAGGTATAACTAAATTAACATTTAAACATGTCATTTATTTCTTACTCATTCTCATGAACAGAGCCCTGACTGACCATTTTGTAACATAACAACCACAAAATACTGTACCTGCAAATGCTATTCAGCGTTGATTTGAGCCATGTGAAAAAGCTGAAACGAGCTGCAATACCTGCAGATAAATCAAAATCCAAAATGTAATAATTTTGGTTAACTAGCACAGTGAGTTAATTCATTTTTAAAAGTGTCCATAGGGTTAAAATAATGTGTCAGTGCGTGTCAGTCAGTATTTGCAGATGAAGCACTACATAGAAGGCTAGTAACAGAGAGACACATAGCATCTGATCTGTTTGCCTCTTGTCACTTGTGGGACAATTTTTGAACAACCTGAGCACTGAAATGCTGAGAGCCAGAGAGTTAATGCAGAGCGCACAGATGTTGTCCCAGTGAGGTACTCTAGAAATCCAAAGCCACAACAGCTGCCAGTCTGCCAGGCAAAGAAACCACGAGCGAAACTCCAACAAATGTGACCAAGCATGTTACCAGGTTGCATTACAACAGAATGAAGACCAAATCTACATTACATGTTCAAATGCAAATTGTTTCTCTTTCCCTAGTAAAGAAAAACTCCTTTGCAAAAGTCAGTAAGATCAAGAACTCCCTCCAGGAGGTGTGTGTATATGTCAAAGACATCAATAAAGAACTTCACCAGAGTAAATACAGGTTTACCACAAGATGTAAAACACTGACAAATTTCCAAATCAGGAAGATTAGATTAGAGCCAAAATATATGTAGAACTGCACAGTTCTGGACACATGAGACAAAGATCAACTGGCACCAGAGTGATAGGAAGGGAAAAGCCTGGTGAAGGTAAGGATCTGCTCATGATTCAAAGCATGTTGGAGGTAGTATTATGGCACAGACATACACTACTCACAAAAAGTTAGGGATATTTGGCTTTCGGGTGAAATTTATGGAAAACGTAAAAAGTTCA